>JACEFZ010026614.1:0-16692 GCA_014155875.1 Cepaea nemoralis
AAAGTCCCCCAAAAAAGGGTTAATTTTTTTGGCCCATCCCCGGTTCTTAATTATCCAAATCCTCATTTCAACTGATTTTTTGGTTGGGGTCTTTAATACATTCCTCTCCGGACTCCCAGCTGCTTCATCACGAAATTACCGCCTCCAGGTGTCACCTTCACACGGAGCCTTTTAGAAACACATCCTTTCGAATCCACAATTCACAGCGTCTCCCGTTGCCGTCCAATGACGTTGATTTCCTTTCCTTGGTTTCTCATATTTGTCGTCCAGTTTTGTGACTGTCTGGGAAAATCCAGTAAGGTCTCTTCTTTATACTTGGTGGCGCGTGTTCCGTTATGTGGCACCCACTGTGGGATGGTATCCACTGTATGGTGACCTTATGCTGACTGCTAAGTTCAGAAAGTAGTGTTCTTAGTACTGGCAATTTCTCAGACAGAAGGGCCTCGAGTACTAATTTTGCATCTGTCAGTAGCACCACAGGTTATGTACCATTGCTGTCACCCAGTAATTTCTCTGTTGCTATCTTGATTGCCTCAATTTCAGCATCATAGTTATGGCAGTACTTTCCTGTTGGAACCCTGGCCGTGTCCATAGTGTTCATTGGGTATTCTAGTTACACTCCCGCTCCTCCATTTCGAACAGCATTTTGAGCTGACCCATCTGTGTAGATCCAGAGATCCCGTGGGTATTCGTCATCAAGGAAGCTGAGAGTGGCTGTTCTGCGCTGTACACTGTTCTGCGGTGTACACTGTTCTGTTCTTCCTTGTCAAATATTCCTCTCACTTTTGTCTGGAATTGTAGCGATAGTCTATGTTAATCTTTCTATGGGGTTCGCTCTGGAATAGTTGTCAGGGGGATACAAACTGTGGGAAGATCGGTGGTTTCTCTGCAGAGTCGTTTGGCCTGGTGGATAAAACTACTTCTTTTCAACGGCCCCATAGCTAAGTTTTCAAATCGCTTCTTCATAGGGTGGCCTGGCAAATTGAGGAACTTTTCTGCTTGTATTATTGTTTTTGTATCTCTGCGTTCTCTCAGTGCTTGTGTCCTCCCAATTTTCTCCATTGCTACTATAGGGGTTGATCTCATCCCTCCTGTGATGACTCTAAGAGCTTGATTTTGCACTTTGTCCAGCTCTTGTGTGGTTTTTGATGCCGAACACCACGCAGTTGACCCGCATTCCAGGTGTGGTCGAATGTTCTCTTGATAAATTTTGTTAATTATTTTCTCACTGGCTGCCCATGTGGTTCCACCTAGCTTTCTTAGTATGGCTATTTTCCTTCTGGCTTTTGCTACTGCTTTTTTGATGTGTTTTTCCCATGTCAGCCTGTCGTCGAATGTTACACCAAGGTATGTAGGTTCTTTATCTTCTCTTAGGGGTGTTCCATTTATCTGAATGATCCCTGCCTTTTGTTTCGGAGAGACGGTAAATAGAGTGATGCTTCACTTGTCAGTGTTTATGCTGACACACCATCTATCCTCCCATGCAACAAATGTATCTACAGCTCTCTGTAGCAATATGGTGGCCACTGATGCATGTTCATTTGTGCTCCACAAAATCAGGTCATCAGCGTACATTGCCGCTTTAATTCCACCCGGTAGACTAGCAACAAGGTCATGATGAAGATTAGAAAAAGTGTGGGGGACAAGACTCCACCCTGGGGAACACCGTGACGCAATAGTACTTTCTTGCTCTTGAGACCGTCTATCTGTACTCGGGCTCTTCTGTTGTGCAAGTATGCTTTCACCCATTTGTACATTCTTCCATTGACTTTATAGTTACTCAGTTCCTCATCAGACCTTCTTTCCAGACTTTGTCACAGGCTTTCTTCAGATGTATCCATGCCGTAAGTACCAGCTTCTTCTCTTGGAATGCGTCCTCAACTTCTTGAGAGGGGTAGGTTGTCTGATCTTCCGTAGAGTAGCACTGCCTAACGCCAGCCTGTTGTGGCACAAGGATGTTTTCACTTTCAATGTACCACTATAGTCTGTGATTGATAACGCGTTCCATTGTTTTGCAGAGACAGCTGGTGAGGCTAACTGGTCTGTAGCTGGAGGCAATGGAACTGTCTTTCCCAGATTTTAGGAGGGGTATCATGATTGCTTCTCTCCAGGCTTGTGGAACACTGCCTAAGTTCCAGGTGTTATTGAAGATCTGTAACAGCTTTGCTTTGGCCTCTGTTCCTAGGTTCCTGATAATTTCATTGGAGATACCATCAGCTCCTGGTCACTTTCTCATTTTTAGTTTTGATATGGCTAGCTCCAGTTCACTGATTGTGATAGGTGTCTCCATAACCTCATGTACTATTTCCTTCTGTCCTGTATGTTGCCATTTCTCTCGAATCTCTTGTTTGCTGCTTGCTTTCCTGTTAAGATGTTTCCGTCTTTATGTAGTGCAATATTTGAGCTTCTCCCTGTGCCTTCATCGTTAAGCTGTTTTATTAGCTTTCACAACTTCCTTGTGTCTCTTTCAAAGTTCAGTGACTCTGTTTTCTCCTGCCAGCTTTTCCGTCTAGCCTGCAGCTGGGCCCTTTGAAAGTTGGCTTTTGCGTGCTGGTATTTATTGTGGTGCTCTTGGCTGCGGTTGGACTCTGCTTGCCTTCTACACACTTCCACATCATTATGCAACTGTTCCAGTTCACTACTCCAGTAGGGTTTATATTGTTTACGGGCTCCTCTTGGTACTGTCTCTCGTGCTGTCTGTAGTATGCATTTCCCAAACTCTTCAAATACTTTATTTTTGTCCCTCTCAGTGTTCGGGTTTCTAACCAGTATGCTGGTGCGATTTTTGGACATTGCCCAGTCTGCTTTCTTGTAGTTCCACCTCTAGAGTGTGCTGCTTTCACTTACAAGCTCATTTTCTACAGTTAGAAAGACTGGCCGATGGTCACTGCCACCTAGCTATTTCCCAACAATTCGTTTAATGTTCCGCTCCAGTCTGGTGAATGAAAAGCCAGGTCAGGTGTAGTTGTAGTGTGCCATGATCTCGAGTAGAAGGTATGTGGGTCAGACGGTTTGTTAATAAGGATGAATCTATTCTCATCCTGCCAGTCTTCCAGTCTCTCCCCTCTCTGGTCCATGTGATCATAGCCCCAGCTCTGCAAGTGGCTGTTGAAATCGCCACATACAATCATTTTTCCATTTAATGGAAGTGTGTCCAGTGCCTGTGGGCGGTCATTTGGACATAAGTAATTGATCAAGTGAAGGTCTGTATTGTCTGTCTTAAGTTTAAGTGCCTGATACTCAGCTCCTTCCATGTAAACTTCAATTTGGGAAGCAGGGGTGTTATTTTTGACAAGGGTCAGTATCCCATCCTTTCGCCTGTCCTTTCGGTCAGATCGGTAACACTGGTAGCCTCTGATTTTGAAGGCTATATTTTCGTTGAGGTGAGTTTCTTGCTTCACAGTCAACACAGGAGTGAGGCAGGGATATGTGCTCTCTCCCTTGCTATTCAATATCAACATGGACAGAATTTCCAATGAAGCAAGTCTCGACAGAACAGATTAAGAAAATTTAGAACTCTTTACTCCAGATGAAACAACTGACCCACACAGAATAAATGAACTTCTATTTGCAGACGATCAGTGCCTGTTTTACAGCGATGAGGGCAGACTACAAAATCATATTAATGATCTGAGTTCAACCTGCAGCAGATACAATATGAGTATAAACACAGCCAAAACCGAAGTAATGCAAGTTAGCAGATCGCCAGGCCCACTAAGTATACCGATAAATAACACAACTCTGAAACAAAATAAAGAATTCAAATATCTTGAAAGTATGATCACAGAAGATGGCATATTGGACAGAGAAATTGAAATCAGATGTCAAAAAGCTAGTGCACTTACATATCAACTATCACCCTTACTTAAACATCCAAACATACCCATGTCCGCAAAACGACAGATAATAAACAGCATATTCACACCAAACCCATGCTATCAATCTCAAATCTGGACTTTATCCAAATTACACCTTCGCAAAATCAAAACCTGCGAAATGAGATGCCTGAGGAGAGCTGCCAACTTAACAATCCGAGACTGAGTAAGAAATGCTATTATCAGACAGACTGTGGGATCAACATCTTGTGCCACATTTATTGAAAGACAGAAGATCAAGTGGTTTGGCCATGTCGTTAGAATGCAACACCAACAACTACCATCACTGACCTTACATCAAAGATCATCTGTGACGAGACCACGAGGACGTCCAAGAAAAAAATGGATTTACGACATCAGAGACATTGTACAACCTCACGGAATGACACTATCCAGTGCCGCCCACCGGACGCTGGAACGCAAATTATTCCTCCCCACTACGCTTGACGGCAGAAGTGGAAGATGATGATGATGATTATTATTATTATATTTGACTTGTGTACATTGAGTAATGACACGGAAATACAAATCAAATTCAATATAGAAGTACAGAAAGTATTTGATATATTGTCTGATCTAGAGATCCTATTCCAAGATGTTGATGATCAATGGGAAATGTTGAAGAATTCAATCATTTTGGCTGCAGAAACAACTATTCCAAAATTAAAGAAAGAGGGTAGTAAGAAATGGATGACAGAAGAAATCTTACAACTAATGGAAACAAGAGACTCAACAATAATAATCCTGCCAAATATGAAGAAATTCACAGACAAGTCAGAATATTATGTAAGGAGGCAAAAGAAGCATGGCTTTAGGAAAATTGCATAGACATTGAAAAACAAAACAACAGTCAAAATGCCAAATTAATGTACAAAAGAATTCAGGAACTTACTAATAAAAGAACAAGTACATCAGCAAGCTATCTAAAAACTAAAGATGGCAAAATCATAATAGAAAAAGATCCCCGATCAGGGTTACGTGAAGCCATGGAAGCAGGTGGTGGATGGAGTGTGAGAGCAGCCAACAGATTGTTGTTGGTTATGGTCTTGCACTCTGCGGCGATAGGCATATGATCTCATCAGTAGAGACAATGGCTATGGTCACCGACTAGTACAGTCACTGCCCAGAAGGAAAGCAACGGCAAACTACCTTCTGCAAAATGTGCCAAGAAACCATAACAACTATGAAAGAAAACATAATAAGAAAGAGATCTGGTGGCGAGACCCTTAGGCCAGGCAGATCAGATAACACTGGGGAAGAGGGTTCCAAATGTTGCTGTATGTAGCCGAGGCGCGGTGTTGGGGTGAGCGCCCAACATTGCTTAAATACCTCAATGGCTCGTGAATAAATAACCTATGCAGCAAAAGTCCAACTCCTGGCCTTCACGTGGCGGGCCTGTTTAAACTAACAGGAGAAGGGGCGACGGCGAGTCTCTGGCGCCGGAAAATAACCAGTATGCTCTAGATGTGTATGCACGTACATGCATGCGCAGACAGGTGTGTGCGCGCGTACACATCTACACTCGAGTGAGACCACAGTCTGCTCTAGCAAAGAAAGGTGCTGAAGACGGAGACAACCAGCCAAGAGGCGCACCACAGAAATCAGGATGCCACGCAATCACGCAAAATGGAATATGTCGACTACTGCTAATCGTTATGGTGCTTGCCCTGCTCTGGACCCCCAGGCAGGTGCAGTGCCGGGCCCTATGTCTCGAAAGGGTCCAACCCCAACTACTGGAGGTCCTTCTCAGATGTCCTGTGGAGCCAGGGGACATGAGAATAGGACGACTGGCCATACTAAACGAAGACTTAAAATAATGCACTGGAATGCGGAGGGAGTCAGCAACAAAAAAATAGAATTAGAAAAAATCTTGGACCAAGAAAAAGTAAGCATATGTTGCTTGCAAGAAACTCACCTCAACGAAAATATAGCCTTCAAAATCAGAGGCTACCAGTGTTACCGATCTGACCGAAAGGACAGGCGAAAAGGTGGGATACTGACCCTTGTAAGAAATAACATCATGGCTTCCCAAATCAAAGTCTACATGGAAGGGGCTGAGTATCAGACACTTAAACTTAAGACAGGTAATACAGATCTACATCTGATCAATTACTACTGTCCAAGTGACCGCCAACAGGCACTGGACACTCTACCACTAAAAGAAAAATGATTGTGTGTGGCGATTTCAACAGCCACTCGCAGAGCTGGGGCTATGATCACATGGACCAGAGAGGAGAGAGACTGGAAGACTGGCAGGATGAGAATAGATTCATGTTGATTAACAAGCCGTCCGACCCACATACTTTCTACTCGAGATCATGGCACTCTACAACTACACCTGACCTGGCTTTTCATTCACCAGACCTGGAGTGGAACATTACACGAATTGTTTGGGAAACAACTTGGTGGCAGTGACCATCGGCCAGTCTTTCTAACTGTAGAAAATGAGCTTGTAAGTGAAAGCAGCACACTCTAGAGGTGGAACTACAAGAAAGCAGACTGGGCAATGTACAAGTATCGCACCAGCATACTGGTTAGAAACCTGAACACTGAGAAAGACATAAATAAAGCAGTTGAAGAGTTTGGGAAATGCATACTACAGGCAGCGCGAGAAACAGTACCAAGAGGAGCCCGTAAACAATATAAACCCTACTGGAGTAGTGAACTGGAACAGTTGCATAATGATGTTGAAGTGTGTAGAAAGCAAGCAGAGGCCACACCCAGCCAAGAGCACCACAATAAATTCCAGCATGCAAAAGCCAAATTTCAAAGGGCCAAGCTGCAGGCTAGACGGAAAAGCTGGCAGGAGAAAACAGAGTCTCTGAACTTTGAAAGAGACACAAGGAAATTGTGGAAGCTAATAAAACAGCTTAATGACGAGGGCACAGGGAGAAACTCAAAAATTGCACTACATAAAGATGGACAAATCTTAACAAGAAAGCAAGCAGCTGACCATTTTGCGGACTCGTTCGCACAAGATAGAAATATCAAAATTAGTCCAGAGAAACAACAAGAGATTCGAGAGAAACGACAACATACAGGACAGAAGGAAATAGTACATGAGGTTCTGGAGGCACCCATCACAATCAGCGAACTGGAGCTAGCCATATCAAAACTGAAAATGAGAAAGTCACCAGGAGCTGATGGTATCTCCAATAAAATGATCAGGAACCTAGGAACAGAGGCCAAAACAAAGCTGTTGCAGATCTTTAATAACAGCCTGGAGAGAAGCAATCATGATACCCCTCCTAAAATCAGGGAAAGATGGTTCCATTGCCTCTAGCTACAGACCAATTAGCCTCACCAGCTGTCTCTACAAAACACTGGAGCGCATCATCAATCACAGACTGCAGTGGTACATTGAAAGTAAAAACATCCTTGTGCCACAGAAGGCTGGCTTTAGGCAGTGCTACTCTACGGAAGATCAGACAACCTACCTCTCTCAAGAAATTGAGGATGCATTCCAAGAGAAGAAGCTGGTGCTTGCGGCATGGATAGATCTGAAGAAAGCCTTTGACAAAGTCTGGAAAGAAGGTCTGATGAAGAAACTGAGAAACTGCAAAGTCAATGGAAGAATGTACAAATGGGTGAAAGCATACTTGCACAACAGAAGAGCCCGAGTACAGATAGACGGACTCAAGAGCAAGAAAGTACTACTGCGTCACGGTGTCCCCCAGGGCGGAGTCTTGTCCCCCACACTTTTTCTAATCTTCATCAATGACTCTGTTGCTCACCTACCGCATGGAATTAAAGCGGCAATGTACGCCGATGACCTGGTTCTATGGAGCACAAATGAATATGCATCAGTGGCCACCAGATTGCTACAAAGAGCTGTAGATACATTTGCTGCATGGGCAAATAGATGGTGTGTCAGCATAAACACTGACAAGTGCAGCACCACCCTATTTACCCTCTCTCCAAAACAAAAGGCAGGGATCATCCAGATAAATGGAACACCCCTAAGAGAAGATAAAGAACCAACATACCTTGGAGTAACATTTGATGGCAAGCTGACATGGAGAAAGCACATCAACAAAGCAGTAGCAAAAGCCAGAAGGAAAATAGCCATCCTGAGAAAGCTAAGTGGAACCACATGGGGAGCCAGTACGAAAATACTTAGCAAAGTTTACCAACAGAGCATACGACCACACCTGGAATATGGGTCAACTGCATGGTGTTCAGCATCAAATACCATACTACAAGAGCTGGACAAGGTGCAAAATCAAGCACTTAGAGTCACCACAGGAGGGATGAGATCAACCCCTATAGTGGAAATGGAGAAGATGGGGAGGACACAAGCACTGAGTGAGCGCAGAGATACGAAAACGCTAATACAAGCAGAAAAGTTCCTCAGCTTGCCAGGCCACCCTATGAAGAACAGATGTGAAAACCTAGCTATGGGGCGGTTGAAAAGAAGTAGTTTTATCCACCAGGCCAAACGACTCTGCAGAGAAACCACTGATCTGCCCACAGTTGGTATCCCCCTAACAACTATTCCAGAGCGAACTCCATGGAAAGATGAGCATAGACTATCGTTACAAATCCAGACAAAAGTGAGAGGAATATTTGACAAGGAAGAACAGAACAGTGTGCAGCGCAGAACAGCCACTCTCAGCTTCCTTGATGAAGAATACCCACAGGACCTCTGGATCCGAGTCTACACAGATGGGTCAGCACAAAATGCTGTTCGAAATGGAGGAGCGGGAGTGTACATAGAATACCCAAATAATACTAGGGACACAGCCAGAGTACCGACAGGAAAGTACTGCCATAACTATGATGCCGAAATTGAGGCAATCAAGATAGCAACAGAGAAATTACTAACTAACAGCAATGGTACACAACCTGTGGTGCTACTAACAGATGCAAAATCAGTACTCGAGGCGCTCCTCTCTGGGAAATTGCCAGTACTAAGGACACTACTTTCTGAACTTAGCAGTCAGCATAAAGTCACCACACAGTGGATACCATCTCACTGTGGAGTACCCGGAAACGACAGAGCTGATCAATTGGCTAAGGAAGGAGCCAAAGAGGAACAGCCTGATGTGCCCGTTACATACCACCAACAGAATAGAATGATCAAATCAGTCAGAAAGCCACCAAAACCTGCTCAAGATGACTACTACATTATGGACAGACCAGAACAAGTCATTATTCTGCGCCTCAGAACAGGACACAATATATTACGCAACCACGTGTATACAAAATTCAAGATTGGTGAAACAGCCATGTGCACATGTGGATTGGCGTCGCATACAGCAGAGCACATACTCCAAGACTGCCCAAAATATAACATATCTAGGCAAACCTTCTGGCCTAGAGAGACGACAGTGGAAGATAAACTCTATGGACCACTGTGTGAACTGAAAAAAAAACAGTTCAATTCATGCAAGAGACGACATTGCAGATATAGACATATTTCAAGCGAACGAACGAAGAAGAAGAAGCAGGCTATCTAACAACTAAAGATGGCAAAATCATAATAGAAAAAGATCAGCTTCTACAAGTATGGTCAATTTATGTTAAAAACCTTTATGATGATAATAGAGATGAACAGTATGATATTCGATTTAATCATGAAGAACCACCAATTTTGAAGATGGAGGTTCGAAATGTTCTTAAATATATGAAAGCTGGCAAGGCCTTCCCGTTCAGATAACATCACAACAGAAATGATTAGTGCTTTAGAAGTATATAGAAGTATAGAAGTATAGATCAATTTACCAGACTGCTGAACACATTATATGATACCGGAGATATACCTTCTGAATTATGTAATTCTATGTTTATTGCAATCCCAAAGAAATCAGGACGCTTGGAATGTGAAAAACATAGAACATTTAGTATAATGAGTCACATCACGAAGACTCAACAAAAATAATCCTGGGAGAGCGCTTGACACATCCTTCAGGAGCTAGCGAAGAGAGAATGAGGAGGAGACGGTGAGGAAATGGTGTGAGAAGAAGGCATAGAAATAGGAGGGCAGGCGCCTTGAGAACAAGACCAAAAGTGGAGAGGCTAGGTCTCATCCATGTAAGATTGGGATATTGGAACTGTCGTAGTGCCAGACAGAGAGGTTCTGTATTGGAGAGGCTAATATATGATTGTGATTTCCTTATGCTCCACGAGCTAAATACAGACAAATACCATTGCACTGGGTACGCCAGGTATATAAACCCTACTTGGCAGATGAGACGTGGTGAAGGAAGGAGTGAAGCATGTGGTACTTGACTTGAATCAGTGGAATCACAGTGCAAGACAGGTCCAGGGTATACAAATGGAGATTGGTGGCGTAAGTTGGAACGTCATAAATGTATATGCCACAGTGGACTGTTTTGTTAGAAAGGAATACTGGGACTGGCTTAAGGAATTGGAGGAATTACCAGGTGATATGCTACTTATATGTGGGTATGTGGAGACTTCAATGCGAGGAACAGAGATTGGGACAGCAGTGGAGAAAACCGACAAGGAATTCCCCTTGCGGATGCTATGGTACACTACGATGTGGTCTGCATAAATGATGGTAGGCCGACTAGAATGGCAATGAGGCCTGGCGATGCGGACACAGCTATTGACTTGGCACTTGTCTCCCAGTCATCAGTCCTTCATGTAAAGTGGACTGTTTTGAATGACCATGGGAGTGAACACATGCCGTGTTCAGTCCTGATCTCTACATCCAGGAAAATTAAGGCTGGGAGAGCGCGCAAGACATTCCGGTATGAGTGGACCGACAGTCTTCTTGGACGCCTCAGACAGGGGGCATGCAGCAGGGCTGTTAAAAATCCTTTTTGCAGCCCCCATGGGGGACCCCAGAAGTAGACCAGGCTTGGAAAGCACAGAAAGCTGCAGTGAAGCATCTAAGGAAAGTGCGACAGACACCCAGAAACTCACGAGAGGAAGTGGACATGGTGGAGAATATAAAGAAAGACAAGGTGGAGGTCTTCAAGCGCTGTGCTGCAGAGGCCAAAAAGGCAAAATGGGAATGTTTCATGAATGAGATTGGAGGTGATAAAACACTACGAAAGTTCTGGAAACTGCACAGACAAATACAAAGAAAAGATCGGCCTATTCCAATTCCAATTCTCTCTTCCCCCCCCCCCCCCCCCCCCACCCCCCCCTCCCCCAAAAAAAAAAAATTTTTTTTTTTTTTTTATAAAATTCAAATTTGGTCTCGTCTAACCTGTTTCCTCGGCGGTGGTTATTGTTGAGATCCGTGGTTGTGTGGACTGTTAGTCCTAATTTCTACTGGTTATCTTGGTTCCGCTCTGTTCGTCGGATAAATTTATTTTGTGCTATCTGGTTGTTTTCTTTGTCTTGTGTTGGTCCTGATAAAGACCGGTCCTTGGTTGGGCCTACTGGTTCCCGCATTCTCTCGTTTGTTGGCTTCTTTTCTCTGTTAGCACTGTTACGCGCTTGTCGCTTCTTGTGTTATTCTCATCGGGGCTGATCCCGGTCATGCCCAGTCCTCTTAAGGACTAGATGTAGGCAAAGGCAGAGCATTCAAGTGCAAGTCTCAAGTTGTCCCCCTGGTCAGCGGCCCGAACTCATTTACGTTTGTTTTTTGGCGTTTTTCTTCATCTCGCGTGGGTGAGCTGTAGCAACAAGATGACCCGGTCTCCCTGTCATCCCAGTTCAGGTGCTCTACCGGGAGAGCCAACCCACCTTCCTGCTATTCACACCGCTTTTTTTCTTTTAATTACGTACATAGGTTGTTTTTTTTTTAAAATTACGTACATAGATTTTTTTTAAAGTATAAATACATGCACACATACATACAAACATACATATACATATATATACAGTGTAGGGAGGTTATACGGTCTTCCCTGTTCTGCATAGATACTGTCTGACCAGTCGCTGTGTTTCCGGGTTGCTGTTTATGTGCAGGAACTCCGTCATTGTCATGGGGTTCCCAGTTTTGACGAAGTGATCTCTCAGGTCCCTTCGCTCTCTATTGTACTTGTCGCATACTAGTAAGTAGTGTTCGATGGTGTTGTTTTCTCGGCACTCTCCGAGATTTTTAGAGCAGACCAATCATGATGATGTGGACACCAGGGATGCAGTTAGAGAGGAGTTATCTGGCACCATAAAGAATATGCCTTATGAAGACATCATTCGGGTTGAAGATGTTAAACATATTTTGAAAAAGGCAAAAGACACGGCACCAGGGCCTGATGGGGTCAGGTATGGCCACATGAAGGCTTTGAGCGATGAATACCTGAAGGAGATGACCGACTACTTTAACCAGAGCAGTAGGACAGCATCAGTACCGCAGGATTGGATACACAGTTATCTCATCCCCCTCCCAAAACCGTTCAAGGATCAGTCAAAGCTTAGAGAAGATAGTCGCTGTCAAGCTGCAAGAGTTTTTGGAAAGGGGAAAGCTTCTTCCAAGAGGCCTGGGGAGCTATTGGCCAGGAAAAGATACCTAGTCAAATGCAGCCATTTTTGCCTTTGACGTTTATGTGGTGTTCCATAGTAGACATGAAACTATGGCGGCGGCGCTTGATCTCGAGGATGCGTACAATAGAGTTCGATATGATATTTTGATGACCGCACTGATGGACAAGGGGGTCAATCCCTGGTTGGTGAACTGGATAGCGACCGTCCTACATTCTCGTCAGATTGATCTCCGTCTGGGTACATGGATCTCATATATTTTATCCCGGGACTGCCACAGGGATCCGCAATCTCACCAGTGCTCTTTAACGTGTATACGAGTAAAATTGCAAACCTTGAAGCACCAGGAGTTGGAAGGATACTAACATTTGCAGATTATATTCTTGCATATAGGCAGGGGAGAGATAGGGAGAAAACAGCCCAGGAGCTACAGGTGACAGCAGACAAAGTGATTGACTGGTGCACTGAAATAGGTGCTGTCATCCACCCGGAAAAGGCAGCTGTTTTGTGGTGCTCTCTAGACAACGGGATTGTGAGAACTGATGTTCCAAGCCTCACGATAGATGGTGGAAGCGTCAACAGAGTGAACAAACTGAAGTATCTGGGTATCACATTTGACAGGAGCCTGTCCTTCAAGGATCATGTAGAGACGGTTGTGATCTCAAAAGGGACTCAACGCACTTAAAACTATGGCTGCAATGGACATAGAGCAGAGAATGCTTTTCAGACTATACAAGCACTTGATCCTCTGAGCGATTGATTATGGACTAGGACTGCTCACTGTCTCAAAGAGTCAGCTGGTGAGATTGGAGCGCATGCAGAACGAAGCTATGCGGGTCATTCTGGGATGCACCAGAGACACCCCGGTGGTGTGTATGCGGTACATCCTTGGTTTGCCGACTGTTGCTCGTAGGCTCAAGATGATGCAGGCGAAGGCATACCTCAAAGTAGCTGCTGACACAGATCACCCGTTGCATGAGGCGCTGGATGCAGTTAAGGGCCAGCGACTGATAAGAGGGAAATAATGGATGGCTCAGGCGGAGGATACGATCAAACAGGTGTGCCCCTCGGAGAGCATGAAGCGAGGAGAGGAGTTGGTCAGAGTAACAGCGGAGCATTCAGACTTGTGCAGAGTTATAACCACATTGAGCCGGGAGTGCAGGGAGTGGCCAGCAGGGGCCACGGAAGTGGAAATCCAGCAACTAATTCAGGATAATGCTCGCCCTGGTGATGTGATTATCTACACAGATGGTTCGGTGTTGAGGGGTAGTAGAAGTGCCTGGGGTTTCTTGGCATAGGCTAATGGTCGACGTTTGGTGCAGGAGAGCCTGGCATATGATACCACAACATCTAGCTTAAGAATGGAGGTGAAGGCAGTCAGTGCAGCTTTCCGCTGGATGGAGAATATGACACACACACACACACACACACACTCACACACATCGTGATTGTAACTGACTCAGAAAGCATGCTCTAAGTAGGGTGAGGACAGGCAAGCTTCGTGCCGAGTGGCTTGCTTCGCTTCGGAAGTCACGGGTGGCAAGCATCGTCTGGATCATTTCTCCGGGGCATGCTAGTGTGCTGTGGAATGAACAGGCAGATAGATTGGCTGGCTCTGCAAAACTTGGTGGAGTACTGATGCATGATAAGGCAGACGTGGTTGCGGCCTTGTGGGAGCACGTGTACACCTAGGAGGAGCAAATGGATCACTATGGTCTGGCAAGAATGCGACAGCGTGGAGTGACGAGGGGATCTGGCCGATGCTCGACGCTTAGAGGAAAGGCGAGACGCACATATAATCAGATTGCTACTTGTACTATTGGGGTTGGTACTCTTCGCTGGCTTCTGGGGATGGGGACGGAGCGCTTATGGGAATGTCCCGAATGCTGTGATGTCGGTTCCTAAATTAATCAATCAATCAATCAATCATGAAGATTTCGCTACACATTATCATGCAAAGAGTGACGAATAAAATACAATCTGAAATAGGGGAAGAACAATGTGGGTTTGTAGAAGGAAAGGGTACAGTAAATGCTGTGTATATGCTGCAATCAGTTATTTATTAAACGTTCTATAGAAGTAAACAAAGATATACATCTGTGCTTTATTGACTACACAAAGGTTTTCTATAGAGTAAGACATGTCAACATAGTAGATATGCTTGCAGATCTACAAATTGATGGGAAAGACATTAGACTCATAAAAAACATATATTGGAAACAACAAGCTGCCATAAGGATTGATAATGAAGTGGGACAATATCAGCCTATTAAGAGAAGTGTTAGGCAGGGATATGTAATGTCTCCAGATCTTTTTCCCTATACAGTGAAAATATTTTCAGAAATGTAGAAGATATAAATTGAATCAGCATTGGAGGACGAACATCAATAACATTAGATATGCAGATGATACAGTATTGATTGCAGACAATGAGAAGGATCTGCAACAATTATTAGCTGCGGTTGTTGCACACACTGAACAATTGGGGTTAGAATTAAATTGTAAAAAGACACAGGTTATGGTCGTAACTAGGAAGAATGAAATACCACAATGTAATATACAAGTAAATGGGAATATTCTTCAACAAGTGAATAGGTACAATTATCTCGGAACAGTAATAACATCTGATGGGAGATGCCTTGAAGAGATTAGAACAAGAATCGCCATGGAAAAAGTAGCCTTTAGCAAGATGAAAAACATACTGACCAATACAAAGATGTCAATTGAAACGAGAAAAAGTGTGTTAAGGTGCTACATAGAACCTGTACTTTTATATGGATGTGAAGCTTGGACAATGAGCAGTCAAGCTGAAAAACATCTGATGGCTGTGGAAATGTGGTTTCTGAGGAAAATTCAAAGAATACCATGGACAGCCAGAAATACCAATGAACAAGTCCTTCAAGAAACAAATGAAGATCGTAAACTGATTAGAGACATTAGACGCAGACAGTCAAAATTTTTTGTTCATGTTATGAGAAGAAATGAATTGGAGAACTTGGTGACAACTGTAAGATCGAAGGGAACAGACCAAGAGGAAGACCTAGAAGCAAATACCTGGATGGCTTGGCCTCGTGGCATGGTCGAGACAGAAACACTGAGTTGATCCACGACTCTGATGATCGAGTGAGATGGCAAAACATGTCCGCCCACGCTTACCGGCATGGCACATGATGATGGACAGTTGATATATAAGCTGAATAAATGTAATCTACGAATCATGGTGTCAAAAGGAAAGCAAAAATCTCGTTCGTTTACATTGAATAAAAAGAATACACGCATGATATTGATTGTCTGAGCGATTTAAGAATCGATATCATATAACACCCATAGCAACGATTGTTTATATTGGATACGAAGAACTGGCGTTGGCACAAGTATTGATGAATATACCGTTGAAAGCAGATCAATAAATGCAAGGCATGTATAAAGTTCCTGCCACAAATTCACATAGCAAGCTGGGCTACCATAATCAGCAGCTATGACAGTCTGTTTTGTGTAATTGACTCAGAAAGACGTTATGTAAGTAGTTAAAATTAATAGATCACCGTACAAACAAATTAATCTTAAGAAATATATCGCATATCAAAGTTAATATATTTCTAATCCTGCGAACCAAAAGGTGCGTATTGTTCTTTGTCAATATTTTCTCTAACATTGTGTCAATATTTTCACTAACATTATGTTAATATATTCTCTAAGATTATGTCAATATATTCTCTAACATTATGTCAATATATTCTCTAACATTATGTCGATATTTTCTCTAACATTTATCATCATCATCAACATCATTATAACTGTCGTGTCCTCCTTTAAAGTGTCGTCCCTGGAGTGAGGAGATCCGACACCCACATTATAATATTATTTTTTTTCCCCCTCAATATTCTGGAGATCCACCAGCTTCCGTCCAACACACTCCATCAGCCTATGGACACCTTTTCCTATCACTCTCACACTGTCGTACTATGCCCCCTTCTCATACTTCCCCAACGCACATACTCAACAACTCTTGCTTCTCTCTCTCTCTCTCTCATCATGTTCCTCTTGTACCTTGCGGTGTCGAGGTGAAGTATAAACTTCGTGAGAGTGCCCGGTTATGGGCTTCGTATATCGACATTCCCATGGATTCTGTTATTCCCTCCGTCCAAGCGTTTACGTGGTCGGCCTCTTCCTCTGTTTCCATCTGGTCTGTACATCATTGCTTGTTGTGGCATGCTGTTGACTGGTAGCCTACATGCATGGCCAAACCATTTGACTTGCTGCTTTCTAATAAAATCTAGAGCAGCTTTAACCCCCACTTTAGTCCTGATTTCTTCATTTCTGATCTTATCTCTTCTTGATACGTTGGTATTCTTTCCCCCAGGGGGGAACCTTTCATTTCCTTTTTTTTGTTGTTTTTTATTTTTTTTGGTTTTTC
>JACEFZ010026615.1:0-85592 GCA_014155875.1 Cepaea nemoralis
GGGGCCCCCATAATTTTATTTTCGAGACTTCCATGTCTTCTTCATCATCATCATCAAGTGCCCTGCCAGCTGGTGTAGATGTTCATGGCCCTCACAGATCTCGGTCTTTGGTGTTCTGGATCAACTCTGCTGATGATACTCCTCCATGCCACCGTCACAATCCATTCAGCATCATTTCTCTTGGTCTGCCACTGCCTCTCTTCCCTTCGAGCTTTCCAGTTGTCACGATGTTCTCCAATGCCACTCTTCTCATCACATTATCAAAGAAAGCTGTTTGTCTCTTTCTCACTGTTGTATATAATGTTCTAGTTTCATTAGCTTCTTTCAGGCAGTTGTTGTTAATTACTCTGGCAGTCCAAGGAATTCGCAACATTCGTCTCAGGAACCACATCACTGTTATTTCTAAGTTCGTCCTAATTTCTTCATTTACATTCCAAGATTCACTGCCATATAGCAAAACTGGTTCTATATAGCATTAACACTCTTTCTTAAAATCAGTGATAGTGACTTTTTGCACAAGATATTCTTCATTTTTCTAAAATGCTGCTTTTCATGCCCCATTCTGCACTTTTATTCTGTTGTACATCTTCCATCTGATGTTATACATTACCCTTGGTTAAGAATTGTCCCTTTTATTTCTATGTCACAGTTTGGTGACACCATATTCTTTGTTACTCTGTTCTTGATATTCAAGGAGAGTCCATTTTTGCACTCTCTGTTACTACAATGCCCAAGAGTTGTTGTGGGTCTTTTGCATTATCCGCCACCAATACTGTGTCATCTGCATAGCGTATATTGTTTATATTATAACCTCCGATAAGTATTCCTGGCTTCCTACGAGTCCAAAATATTTCATTTCCTAATTTGTACAACAAAGAAAATTGAAATATTTTAGTTAGTTAGTTAGTCGACAGATCATCCTCGTTGCACATCGGACCATTCAGTCCATAAGTGCTCGGATCCCCTCCTCAGCAAATCCCGCAGCGTGTAGCGGCTAACGACGCCAGTTCTGTGTTGGTTTATCAATCTTCTTTGGCTTCCTGCGTAGTGTTCTTGTTTGGCCACCCCTCTTTTAATTTGCTGCTCGCGCAGTCTGGCCATTGTTGTAGATTCACAGTCATCACTTGGTTCTTGCAAAAGTCTCACTTCTCGTAGAGCATTCAGAATGTCAGCCTGGTCCATGGCGCGTCCGCCCTCAACAGTAGCCTCACCTGCGAGCTTGTCAGCCCGCTCATTTCCTTGTACTCCCGCATGCCCTGGCACGAAGATGAAACTAATCTTTGCCAGCCGAGACCGCTTCAGAGGCAGCAACCATTCTCTTCGGATCGACCCCTCCTCTATCCTCTTGATCATGTTCATTGAGTCGCTAAGGAAACAAGCCCTAGTGAATGTCTGTGTCTCGAGCCATGTTATTGCTTTACTTACTGCCATGACTTCCATGGTCAGGCTACTTGTGGTTTCAGTGAAAGCACCAGAGTCCTCCTTCACAATTCTCCCTCCGGCCCGAGCTGTAAAGGCCCATGAGCTTCTCACATGTCGGACGACCGACCCATCTGTGTAGATGACCGCGTCACTGTCTAGCGAATTCTCGAAAATCAACGCTTGTACTTCAGCCTCAACAGCAGCCGGATTTTCTTGTTTGCATTTTCTATCTAGTTGGATGCAAACTGAAAAGGATGTGCAGAAGTCTGTTGGCACTTGCACCCACTCCTCGCCAGGTTCTAAGTCCTCAAGTGAACACACCTGTTGAAGAATGTCCTCGGCTTGACCCATCCACGACCGTCCTCTTTTTAACCTGCTGCCCTTCACCTTCCTAATTTCACTATGCAGTGGATGCTGTGTGTTTGCGTTAATTCTGAGGTAGGCACGTGCCCTGCAAACTTGCATTCTCTCTTCAATGGTTGGAAAATCAAGAAGGTAGCGCATCGCCCTGCATGCTGTATCTCTTGTACATCCAAGAATAATGCGCATAGCTTCATTCTGTATCCTTTCCATCCTTTCTATCTGCTTATGGCTGACAGTCAGGATTGCCATTGCATACTCCAAAACAGACATGACCAGCCCCTCGTACAGAAGACATAGATGGCGCTGCTCACAGTTTGCTGCCGCCATCACCCGCATCGCTGCCAAACCCCGCTTGGCCTTTGTTATCACCTGGTCTATGTGCACATTATAAGCAAGGCTTCGATCAAACCGTATCCCCAGGTAATTCATTGCCTGCGTTCTTTCCACCGTCTCTGAACACAGCATTACAGTTGGTGTTGGATTGTTGACAATATGATTATTCAACGAGAACCAAGTCACTGTTGCCTTTGTTGGGTTGACCATTGCCCCAGCTTCATCACACCAAGTACTTATGCGATTGAGTTCGGTTTGTAGTTCCACAGCAACCTCCTCTCTATCCTTACCCTGACGATACACTAAAACATCATCGGCATATGACAATGTCCTGCCAGGTCCAGTGATCTGCTCACTGGTGATTCTCACTGTGTAGGCGTTGAACAGTACCGGAGATAATGGTGATCCCTGTGGTAGGCCAGGATATATTGTTGTTGGTTCCGAAGTCCAACTGCCACATCTAAAAACTACTTTCCGTTGGAAGAGAGCTGCAGCGATCCAACTAAGGAGGAATGGACTTACGTTTAGTTCAAGAAGCTGAAACATTAAAAAATCCAGTGGTACTCTGTTGTATGCGTCCTCAAGATCAATCGCTGCAGCAACGGTTTCAGTGCCTGAGTGGAAACCTTCATAGACATCGTGGGCAAAGACTGCTGCATTGGTCCAGGTTTCTCTTTTTGGACGGTACCCACCCAGGGTAGGTGGGAAAACACCTTGCCTCTCTAGTTGGCTTGATATTTTCCTGGCAATTACCTTCTCCAGCAGCTTGCCTATTGTATTCTGCATGGTTATAATTCGATATCCCTGAATTTTCTTGTGGTCTTTGTCAGGCTTCGGCAAGGGAATCAGATAGCTGTGTAACCATTCCTCCTTGATGCTAGCACTCCCTATACTGTTGTTGTACATGTCTGCTAGTTTCTCTAGCTCATTGTCGGTACACCTATTTATGTCGTCGTATCTTATGCCATCAGGACCTGGAGCACTGTTTTTTGATCGTCGAAGCACAGCCTTGATTTCTTTCACTGTCACTGTGTCTTCATCCGAAGTGTTCTGGGCCTTGCATCTGTCTGAGGTGACCTCCTTGGCCAGATTCCGGCCTCCCATGTCTGTCTGGTTGCTCTGCTCAAGGTAGCGTTCAAAGAGGGCTTTGCCCTTGTCCTCGTCAGTCCTCTGCCAGATGAGGTCAGCACCTTGGAAGTCAGAAATGCTCTTATTCTTGACTACACCACTCATGCTTTTATGTAGTCGCCAGAACAATTTCAGTGACTTGTCTGTGCTTACTCTTTGACACACCTCTGCCCATTTTTCGCTTTTAACCACCGTGACCAGTTTTTTGAAATAGCTTACTTTTGTGTGCATCTCTCTTTCTAAGTGCAAGCAGGGACTAGGATGACCAGCTCTGTTCTTCTTGGCATTTTGCCATCTCCTTACAGCACTACGCTTATCCACCCAAGCCTTCTCCACCTCGAAACTCCACCACGGTGGCTGCTCCCAGCTTTTTTTCCTTTTCTTCCTGCCCTGAAACGTTCTGCGCTTGTCACGTCTTATTTTACTCACCACATCTTGCCCTGTACTGTCATACTGGAACGTCTTTACCTTTAGCTTGTGCTGCCTGGTTCTGCCTTTCTCCACCAATATGCTGCATATATTATATGAAGTCACCACAGAAAATAACATTTCTCTCGTGGCCTAATATGCCACTTAAGCACTGCCACTTCTGGGCGTCCACACTCGCATTGCGGGCATAAACATTAACCAACACGAATGGTATACTGGAATGAACTCTCAACGCCTGTATTTGTATATCGTCACTGTTCCAACTGGACATGTCTAGCTCTGACGCCACCATGCTGTCGCGAACGAGAATCGCCGTTCCCAGATGTCGTCTGTTATAGAAACATTTGAAGCCGGCAATTCGGAGTAGCTGATCGCCCAGTCTCGTCTCCTGGAGTGCTACAATGTCGTTCCTGTAAACTAGGGTTTCTAAAATAGAGCCCCGTTGTTTTACACTGGCACAGTTCCAATATAGAATACGGATGTTGCTGAGTCCTAGACGGTGACACTTGAGTCTAAAACGTCTCAAGCCACCGCGCTTACCTGGCTTCTTTTTCCCTGCGCGGCTACCACGCCGCTTCGGTATGTTGACTGCTGATCGTTCGGAAAACACACGTTGTTCCGCCATGTTGAAAAAACGTAAACACAGACTTCTGATTGAGAACCACACACGCTGCTGAAAATTCACTCAAGGATGGCTTCGCTCGATGCACGAACTCCGTAGCACCCGCGCAGATCTTGAGTAGAAACTCCTGGTTTTACATCCTGGCACACCAATTACACGCAAGAAATGAATAAATCCATCCCTTACGCGAAAAAGTTAACGAACACAAAACAACACGACCGTCCGTCGCCATCTTGAAACCGGAAGTGTTTTGGTCACTTGAAACGTCACAAAAAGTTTAGAGAGAACAATAATGGAGGGGTATTTGCCTGGGAAGAGAGGAAGAGGAAGGCCAAAGAGAAGATGGGTGCAGGATGTGGCGGATGATCTCCAGATGGGTGTATCGGACGCGGGACATCTTGCTTATGATCGAGAGGTTTTCCGGAAGGTTGTTATGGGAGCAAAGTTCTGCAAAGGACATGCTACTGAATGAATGAATGAATGAATGAATGAATGAATTTGTGTTTTGCCAGTTTGCGGACGCAGTTAGTGATCCTGCGTACCTGCGTTCGAAACATAGCTGCGCGCGATTTTGCAGCAAACCGCGTTGTGTTGGTTTTTTACGAAATGGTATGGGTGCCGGTCGTTCATAAAGCAATGGTAAACTACTGAACGTAAACGTGCCAAGAGATAACAACAGCAAAAGATACTGGTGTTGACTGCGACGTCCCGTAAAGAATATGAAACTAACTTTTAATTTGTGTTTTGCTTGAAAATCAATCTTATTCAACACTGAGAGCTTGTTGGATAGATCTGTTTGTTTTCTTTCCGTCCAATAAATTTTTAATACTATACCGCTCTAAGAATTGTATGCGCCGCTATGTTAAACTTGGAGACACTATGAACTTTGGAACTATGGAGAACTTGGTGACAACTGGCAACATCGAAGGGAAGAGATCAAGGGGAAGACCGAGAAGTAAATACCTGGATGGCATGGCCACGTGGCATGGTCGAGACAGAAACTCGAAGCTGATCCACGACTCTGGTGATCGAGTGAAACATGACCGCCCACGCTTATCGGCACATGTTGGATGGATGGATGGATGGATGGATGGATGGCCGCTATCTTTGAGCCGCTGGGTATTCTAAGAATGAGCGGCTGAGCATGGGCCTTTGAATATAAGCCCAAACGAACCCCGATAGATGCGAGAACCGTTCAGATCTTGGCCGACGTGAACATCAGTCCCCGGGTTCCCCAGAGGATTCTTGGACCAGCAACCCACTTGTCAAATCTGAACTGTTATAGCGTTTGTGGTCAATTTAACAACCGTATTGTTTATTTGTGGTCAATTTAACAACCATGTAGTTTATATGTGGGCAGTTTAACGATATCGTTATTTGTTGTCAATTTAACAATGATTTCGTATATTTGTGGTCTAATTTAACAACGACAGCATTTATTTGTGGTTTAATTTAATATCGATATCGTTTCTTTGTGGTCAATTTAACAACCTTGTCGTTTATTTGTGATTTAATTTAACAACGATATAGTTTATTCTGATAAAAACATCTGATGGCTGTGGAAATGTGGCTTCTGAGGAAAATGCAAAGAATACCATGGACAGACTGAAAAACCAATGAACAAGTCCTTCAAGAAACAAATGAAGATCGTAAACTGATTAGAAACATTAGACGTAGACAGTCAAAATGTGTTGGGCATGTTATGAGAAGAAATGACTTGGAGAACTTGGTGACAACTGGCAACATCGAAGGGAAGAGACCAAGGGGAAGACCGAGAAGTAAATACCTGGATGGCTTGGCCACGTGGCATGGTCGAGACAGGAACACGGAACTGATCCACGATTTTGGTGATCGGGTGAGATGGCAGAAATTGACCGCCCACGCTTATCGGCAAGGCACATGATGGATGGATAGTTTATTCGGTGTCAATTAAGCAACCATATCAATCATTTATTTGTGGTTTAATTTAACAAGCATGTCGTTTATTTGTGGTCTAATTTAACAACGACATAGTTGATTTCAGTGGTTCTCAACCAGGGGGACATTTTAGTCTCCGGGTAGGGGGGGGGGGGGGGGGGGGGTTATGATGATTTTAAGATCGCGTTAATACATGAACCGGTTAATTGATATTATTTTTCCCTCCATACTTTACGATTCTGTGCTCCTCGCCCTTCTGAAATTCATTTTATAACGTAAGTAGACCAGCAAATCACGTTTTATGTCGACTTCTAGACTTCTTCTACTATGTGTTATTAAATTTAGCTTCCATTTTTACATATACTGTGTAGGGGCCAGGGTGGGGGATAATTAATTTATAGGGAGGAAATACGAAAGGAGGAGAATGACATTCTGAATATATGGTGAAGGGGTGCTTGGGCCAAAAAAAGGCCAAGAACCATTGGTTTATTTGGTGTCAATTTAACCATATCGTTTATTTGTGGTAAGTTTAACAACCATATCGTTTATTTGTGGTTGAATTTAACAACGATATAGTTTATTTGGTGTAAATTTAACAACCATATCGTTTATTTGTGGTCAGTTTAAAAACCATATCGTTTATTTCTGGTTTAATTTGACAACGATATCGTTTATTTGTGATATAATTTAACAATGGTATAATTTTATATGTGATATAATTTAACAATGATATCGTTTATCCTTAATATAATTTAACAAATATATTGTTTACCCTTTATATAATTTAACAACTATATTGTTTGTCCTTGACATAATTTAACAACGATATCGTTTATATGCGCCATGTATTTAATAATGATATCATCCCGGGTTAAAGGAAGAAGGGGTGAGGGATCTCGGGATAAAGACAGAAGGGGTGAGGGATCCCGAGATAATGGATGAAAGGGTGAGGGACCCCGGGATAAGGAAAGCAGGTGAGGGACCCCGGGATAAGGAAAACAAAGGTGAGGGATCCCAGGAGAAGGACAGAAGTGGTGGGGGATCCCGGGATAAGGAAAGAAGGGATGGGGGACACCGGGATAAGGAAAGAATGGATGGGGGTCAACGGGATAAGGAAATAATGGGTGATTGATTCCAGGATAAAGACAGAAGGGGTGAAGGATCCCGGTATAAAGACAGAAGGGGTGAGGGATGATGAGATAAGGAAAGAAGGAGCGAGGGACCCCGGGATAAAGAAAGAATGGTGAGGGATCCCAGGATAAGGAAAGAAGAGGTGGGGAACTCCGGGATAAGGAAAGAAGGGATGGGGAACCCTGGCATAAGGAAAGACGGGATGGGGGACCCCGGGATAAGGGATGAAGGGGTCCTGAGATAAGGAAAGAAGGGGTGAGGGAGAACCCACACAATGTACTTAAATCTAAAAAGCGAAGGAGAGCGAGGTTCCACAGTCAGTGCTTGTAACCGAGTAACACAGTTTCCACGCCTGGGATGTTCAGCCCATTCTGGCCACATGTTTTATCTTTAATAAACTAGTTGCACCCGCTGGATGACATTACTCTTTTATACCCTCTAAAGAAAACAAAATAAACCGTTTTGGGGTCAAGGGTTAACTACACCATAACAAGGTCTGTTTCCGTCAATATTATCTTTGTTGTTTGGGCAATACGTCATCGCCGGCTTTGCAAATTAAACTGACAATAAACATATCTTAGTAATTAACAAACAAAAGCGGCCGGGATGTAGAATGTCAAGATTTGTTAGCTTCCCAACGCGGAAACGGTTGAATTGTTTTGAGTTCCGGTCTCCGAATGTTTAGACAACTCCCAACTATGGATATACTCAAGCGGAAGTGACGGACATCAATGGCGGTAAGGGGAAGTGGACTAAAAAAATAAGGTCATCAGGCCAGGGTCAGTGTTGACAATTTGAAATCTGTTTATGTTTGAACATGAGGACACGATGGAGAGAAAAAAAAAAGATACTGGAAGCTTGCATTTTAAGGATAGAGGTAGATTGTAGGGTGTATTTTTAATGACTGTGCAGTGTCTTGAAAATACTTGCCGGTCCAAGTTTTGTATGTACCTATTATATTGCATGAACTTTACAGAGGGTGAATACAAAACTTGGACCGGCAATATTTTCAAACACTGCAGTTATTAAAAATACACCTTATATTAGCTGATTCAGTGCCGAAGGATAATATATCGCCATACCAGTGTTATTTGTTATGTGTAGTGGTATCTTCCACAGTTTCAATGCTAAGTTAATGGACATTTACTTCATAATACTTATTCATTTGTGTACCGTGTTTGGTCCAAACTTATTTTTTAGTTTGGCAAGGAGTCAGTTAAGAGTATCTGGCACACCACCAGTCAACAACCTGAAGTGAACATGCTCAGTACACGCATCTTTCCTGTGGCAACCTGCCGATGTGAGCCATGATGCGGCTCGCAATCACTGCAGAAGAAAATGAGAACTTACATTATAGAGAACAAATCTTAGAAGACTGCGGATTAAAATATACATATATATATTTTACAAGATCCGAAAAAGGAAGAAGATTAGCTCATAACCAATGTCATGACTCGGACATTGAAATGTGTTGTCTTTATTAAAGGTCCCTATATTTACATTTCCTGTCACGGGCAGGGCCAGTGAGGACCAAATAACATCAAAACAAGTACTTGCGAGGACTAAATGATTTCAAGACCAGTCCTGGTGATGACTAAATGAATTCAAAGACCAGTCGTTGGGAACTATCTCATGCAATCGTCAATCAAAGAGCTCAAGCAATCGTCAATCCAAGAGCTCAGGCAATCGTAAGACACAGAGCTCAAGCAATCGACAATGAAAGATCCCAAGCAATCTTCAATCACAGCGCTAGCAATCCTCAATCCAAGAGCTCATAGCGGAACATAAAACCAGCCATGTTTAGGACTAAATCGAAAGAGAGCAACGAAAGGAAAGATAATCAAAATTGAAAGGGGGAAAACAACCGGACATCAATTATAACCGACGCTGTAGAAGCGGGTTGAACAAAATCGAATTGTCTTTTTCTTATAAGAGAGAGAGAGAGAGAGAGAGAGAGAGAGAGAGAGAGAGAGAGAGAGAGAGAGAGAGAGAGAGAGAGAGAGAGAGACAGACAGACAGACAGACAGAGACAGAGAAAGACAGAGAGAGGCAGAGACGGGTTGGGGTTGAGAAGGGGGGGGGGGCGCAGGGGTCGACCAGCGCGAACACGGAAACACTACATGAAAGACAACTTGGATATGACAAGTTTGATCAAGCTACTATACGTAAAACTGCCTAGAAAATCACTCACATCCAATAAATGTTGGGGTTGATTGCGACTTTCTGAAAGGACTAGCAACTATATTTTTGAAATTGTCACATATTGTTACTTAGTTATCTCTTTCGGGATATACAAGGTGATGATGTTAAACCAACAATAGCTCACCTCACATTGGGACGTCTCCGTCTTGATAGACGATAGTTTGTTACATTGTGCTTCAAAAAGGCATAATAACTACAACTCATGGCGGTAGCGAATGTGACTGAACAGACCAATTTGCGCGGTAAATGTTCGTCCACACTAGATGCACGTGAACACAGGGTCATTTCCATCATCACGCACCATCTGACGTCACAAGCGCTCAGTGTATGATCTATCTGCAATAATTTTCTCCTTTGTCTTTTTTCGATTCCTGATCTTTTCCCTCCATGCAACGCGATTAACGGCGACTTGCTACACAAGATACAATATCGATGCCTGTGTATCGATCACATCCCGCTTACACACATCTTTGTACCATGATAGAGACTGACCGCAAAATCTTTTACCTATCTGTAATTCGCCAAAAAGATGGATGCCCTTTGGTACTCTACTATCGTCCATTACAAGTACACTAATTCGCTCACTGAAAAGTTGTGTATGGCCTGTTCTTTGTGGACGTTATGTTATGTTATGTTATGTTATGTACAATGCCGTCACTGCACATAGGGCATTCCCATGCATGCTCAGTCCTCCGACGCAGCTGCCCTCCCAAAGTATTTCTGCTGCAGCTGCCCTCCCAAAGTATTTCTGCTCACTGTTCCCATAAGGAGTTGATTATGGTATCTCATCTCTTTCCCACGAAGGCGGCATCGACGTGTTTGACCAGGCTTTACCCCCAGTCCGTACAGTCGGGCTAGAGTCGGTGTCTCGTCAGTATCCCCCAAATGAGTCCACACTGCGCTGTATCTTTGTGGATGCGAATGCTGGACCCTCAGTCATGACACGGACAGGAAACTGGAGGCAGTAGAGACGTGGGTTGTGAGAAGAATGTTGAGAATATCATGTACAGAGAAGATATAGTGATACAAGATCTCTTATGACACGCATAAGGAAAGGACAAGTGAAACGTATGGGGTATCAACAGAAGTGGTGGATTAGAGTAAACAGCCTAATGCGGGAACACTGCTTGACAAGACAGAGACAGGGAAGACATAGAAAGGGATGTGGGGGACTTAAGGAGGTGGGCAACAAAACATAACATAAGCTATGCCAACTTGATCAAACTGTCACACGAAGAAGAGGATTGAAGAGTCATGATCACTGATGTATGTTCCAGACCAGGTTGCTTCCGAAGGAGGACTAGGAGGAGGAAACAGAGTAGGAGGAGGAGGAGAAGAAGAAGAAGAAGAAGAAGAAGAAGAAGAAGAACTGTTTCCATCCATCCATCATGTGCCATGCCGATAAGCGTGGGCGGTCATGTTTTGCCATCTATCTCGATCACCAGAGTCGTGGATCAGCTCCGTATTTCTGTCTCGACCATGTCACATGGCCAAGCCATCCAGGTATTTACTTCTTGGTCTTCCCTTTGGTCTTTTCCCTTCGATTTTTCCAGTTGTCACCAAGTTCTCCAATTCATTTCTTCTCACAACATGCCCAAAGAATTTTGACTGTCTACGTCTAATGTCTCTAATCAGTTTACGATCTTCAATTGTTTCTTGTAGGACTTGTTCATTGGTTCTTCTGTCTGTCCATGGTATTCTGTTTATAATACGAAAAAAAGTTAACTACCTTCCACGGCTGAAGTATTGAATGTATGAACTGACAAATAAAAATACCGAACTGGCAAATAACAATACAGAACTGATCAATAACAATACAGAATCGACAAATAACACTGCAAAACCGATAAATAACAATACACACATGAAAAATAACAATGCAGAGTTGACAAATACAGTAACAGTGCATAACTAACAAATATTTCAAACCTGATAAATAACAAAACATAACTGACAAAAAGCAATACAGAATTGACAAATAATAATAGAGAATTGATAAATAACAATACGTAAATGACAAATAACAATATAGAGATGCAAAATAACAATATAAAGATGCAAAATAACAATACAGAACTGACAAATAATAAGAGAATTGAGAAATAATAACACACAAATGATAAATAGCAATAAAGAGATGCAAAATAACAAAACAGAACTGACAAATAACAATACAGAGATACCAAATAACACTACAGAATTGACAAATAACGCAGAGACTGCAAGTTATGGAGAGGCATGATCACCCAGGTTAAGACGGAAATGCACCACTTTTTAAAAAACCAGGGCCAGGCACAAAATGAAGTGGTGAATGAGTATATATATATACCGTAACGTATTAAACCACCAGATATCTTAAAGAAGAAATACATGCTCCGCCTATACCATACTACATTCCCAAATTCCCCCCCCCCCCCCAACCCTCTTCTCCCACCACCCCTTGCCATTGGCTTCCGTCCACCTCTTCCTCCCCCTAACCCTTCCCGTTTACAGTCAAGAAAATCCCTCCAATGAAGGAGTTAACCTGGAGGAAGGGAAAATATATGCCACGGCTGTACTCCGTGGTAAGTTCATTCATGAAGGCGAAAACTGTGAATGGAAAGGTCGAAAGGTCAAACATCACAAGTTTCCACATTCCAGCTCTGCTTCTGTATGTGTTGGCCCCATCGCCGTGTGCATACAGGCATGCTTGTGTCGTTGGTGTGTACGCGTGCCTGTGTCGTTGGTGTGTACGCATGTCTGTGTCGCGTTAGTGTGTACGTGTGCCTGTGCTGTTGGTGCGTACACGTGCTTGTGTTGTTAGTGTGTATGCATGCCTGTGTAGTTAGTGTGTACGCATGCATGTGTCGTTAGTGTACGCATGGCTGTGTTGTTAGTGTGTACTCATGCCTGTGTCGCATTAGTGTGCATGTCACTATTGTCAGTGTGTGCGCATGACTGTATTGTCGGTGTGCATGCATTTAACGTCGGTGTGTATGCATTTATTGATAATGTGCGTGCGTTTATCGTCAGTGTGCATGCTTGTATCGTCAGTGTGTATGCATTTCTCGTCAGTGTGCATGCTTGTATCGTCAGTGTGCATGCTTGTATCGTCGGTGTGTATGCTTGTAATGTCGGTGTACATGTTTGTATAGTCTATGTGCATGCTTGTATCGTCGGTGTGCATGCTTGTATCGTCGGTGTGCGTGCGTTTATCGTCAGTGTGCATGCTTGTATCGTCAGTGTGTATGCATTTCTCGTCAGTGTGCATGCTTGTATCGCTAGTGTGCATGCTTGTATCGTCGGTGTGTATGCTTGTAATGTCGGTGTACTTGTTTGTATAGTCTATGTGCATGCTTGTATCGTCGGTGTGCATGCTTGTATCGTCGGTGTGCATGCTTGTATCGTCGGTGTGCATGCTTGTAATGTCAGTGTGCATGCTTAAGTTATATCGTCGGTGTGCATGCTTGTATCGTCGGTGTGCGTGCTTATATCGTCGGTGTGCATGCTTATATCGTCGGTGTGCGTGCTTATATCGTCGGTGTGGATGCGTGTATCGGCTGGTGTGTGTGCTTGTAATGTCGGTGTGGATGCGTGTATCGGCTGGTGTGTATGCTTGTAACGTCGGTGTGAATGCATGTATCGGCTGGTGTGTATGCTTGTAACGTCGGTGTGCATACATGCATCGTCTGTATCCATATCTCTAACATCAGTGTGCATGCATACCTCTAACGTCAGTGTGCATGCATACCTCTAACGTCGGTGTGCCTACATGTATCGTCTGTATCCATACCTCTAACGTCAGTGTGCATGCATATGTCTAACGTATGCATGTGTGCATGCATACCTCTAATGTCAGTGTGCATGCATGTATTGTCGGCATGCATACTTGTATCCCGGTGTGCATGCCTGTAACGTCGGTGTGCATGCCTCTAACGTCAGTGTGCATGCATACCTCTAATGTCAGTGTGCATGCATGTATTGTCGGCATGCATACTTGTATCCTGGTGTGCATGCCTGTAACGTCGGTGTGCATGCCTCTAACGTCAGTGTGCATGCATACCTCTAACGTCAGTGTGCATGCATACCGTTAACGTCAGTGTGCATGCATTTATCGTCGGCATGCATACTTGTATCCCGGTGTGCATGCCTGTAACGTCAGTGTGCATGCCTCTAACGTCAGTACGTCACGTGTGCAAGCATTTATCGTCGGCATGCTTAGCTGTATCGCCGGTGTACATGATTGGACTTCGGTGTGCATATCTGCAGCAGGGCTGGGCGTTCATTTATCCTCTGTGTTCATGTACATATTGTTGGTAAGCATTCACTTATTGTTGCTTAAACACAAACAACATAGGCATGCACACACTAACGACAAAGCCAACAACAATACAAAACAATACCCTCGTGTCTGAGATAAATTAACCACATAATACATACTAAGCCCAATAAGAACACAAAACAATAGCCACATACCGAGAGCTTGCATGTTCTCAGGCATATCATCAGCGATTAATCAAACCAGTTCTCAATGTATCTGCGAAAAGCAATGGCGAGAAATGGAAACCGAAAATAAAATAAAGTCTTGGAGGGAGAACATCAAAGAATGGACGCGCCACGATATTCCTACGCTGACACGAATTGTTAGAAACAGCAAAAGCCAACACTTCATTGCTGATACTTTCATCTGGACACTCCTACGAACCACAACTGGGGCAGCGGCTTGGTTTGAGCAGAAAGACCGCATAGGGCCTCTGAATGAAGACATTCCAAAACTATTGTATGGAGCCGGTCTATGCAGATTGATGGCGCCTAGAGAAGAAGGGGGATTTTCCACAATGCCATGACAAATGTGGAGCCGTCATCTTATGTCAAGAAGTAAAAATACAATATTGACATTCTACAAAATCTTAACATTAAAGGAAACTGGCCCATAACCATAAACAGCATTATGTCTCGAAAAGTCAAATAATTTGCCATAATAAAAGTCATAGTAGTTTAGAAAGAACAGAAATAAAAGGCGTTGCTTGCGAAAAACAAGGCAGGGTCGATAATCTGGCGGTGAATCAATCTCAATCAAAAAATCAAAAAGTCATGTGTCGTCTCCACAATGGTGGTTGGCCGCAATGGGTCTCCAACATTGTCTGCCTCTCGCTTTGATTACACATTCCGTCAGACTTGTTTGTCCATCTAACCACTTGTATCGCTGTCTACCTCTTGCTTACTTGCCTTCATCCTTACCCTCCAGTATGTTTTTTGTTTTTGTTTTAAATATAAGAGTGTTGTCTTTTAATGTGGCCGAAAATTCAGTTGCCTCTTTTTTTCCTAACTCTCTTTTCATTCCCAGTTTGTCTAGAACCACTGTATTTGATTGTTTTTGTTCCCATGAAATATGACATATTCTTCTGTCTACCCACATCTCCAGAGCCTCTATTCGACTTTTTTGTTCGATCGTGATGCGTTAAAATCGCAGCTTCTCTGTATACCAATACAACGCTTAAATTAAGATAGTTACGTCTCCTTTACAGAACATTGCAGACAAGCCCATTATTTGTTGAACTTGGTGATTGTCTATGGAATGTTATGTTCAATAGTTAACTCAACGTAATCAGTGTCTTTCTCATAACGAACCAAGCAGAAGACAACATTTCAGTCAAACACCATCTGCCCGACACGCCTGAAGTCCTTCAGTTTATTTGTTCCAACAACCACTTGTGTACTTCTTAGTGTGACCCTAGGTTTTGTACAGTGTGGCGCAGTGGGCGTGTTGGTGTAACGGCTAGGACGTTATGCTGAACCTGGTGCTCATTAGCTCTCTCTCTCTCTCTCTCTCTCTCTCTCTCTCTCTCTCTCTCTCTCTCTCTCAGTATGTGTAAGGGAAAGAGTAGAAAAGAAAGAGAGAGGAATTGCCCAGATAGACGTAAAAGAGAGAGAGGGAGGGAGAGGGAGAGAGAGAGAGAGAGAGAGAGAGAGAGAGAGAGAGAGAGCGGGAGAAACGGACACATAGAGAAAGCCAGCTACAGACAAGAGCCACACAGAGAGGCACACGCAGAAAGACAGACAAGTACAGAGCGAGAGAATACGAGACAGAAAGAGAGAAACAGCCCTACAGAAAGCACAGAGAGAGCAAGCTGCAAAGCGAGAGAAAGAGTCAGAGACGATCATATAGAGAGCTAGAGAGACAGGCAGAGAGGGAGTAAGTGACAGGGACAGCCTCAGAGAGTGACAGAGACACCTCAAAAAGTGACAGAAACAGCTTCAGAGAGTGACAGAGACAGCCTCAGAGAGTGACAGAAACATCTACGGAAAGTGACAGAGACAGCTATGGAATGAGAGAGAGAGAGAGAGAGAGAGAGAGAGGCATAAAAAGAGATACAGCCAGAAGGAAAGACACCACAGAGAGAGGGGGGTGGAGAGAGAGAAAAACCACACAGAGAGCCACATAAAGAGAGATGCAGCCAGAAGGAAAGACACCAGAGAGAGAGAGAGAGAGAGAGAGAGAGAGAGAGAGAGAGAGAGAGAGAGAGAGAGAGAGAGAGAATAGATAACGAGGCAGAGAAAGACAACCAGAGACAGACAAACAAACAGACAGAATGAGTGAGATCTATCCCCCAAAACTACTGAATACATCCTCATATTTCCAACGCCGTGAATATTCCAGTCCGAGCTGCCACTGTAAATTCCGTTTACACCCATTATAAGGACAATTGCCCAGCAAGAAGGTAGCAACAATGGACAAAGGGTTCCCAATTCAGGCATACCCCAGGTAAGTCTCTGCCGATCGAACCAAGAGGACCGCATTGTCTGCGGTCCCTGATGGCTGTTAAGGATACTCAGATTACCTGCAGGCCCACAGGTAGGCTGCATGCCCACCCAGGAGTCACAGGAAGGATGGCGACTTGTTGGCTCAGTAAGTGAGAACCGAACCACACAATAAATACATTCAGGATGTCACCTTTCATTATTATTGTCGCCCGTTTCTGTAAACAGAGATGTGAAAGTTGTCGCGGGATGAGATTGTGTAAAACGTTGCGCAGCGTGCTCGAAAATAGGTAATTCGCCGACATTTTCATTTGGGAGTTCCTGTAATTGAATATTTCCGGTCAGTGGGGCGAGGTGAAATAAACATCGGTGATCTTGTAGATATATAATCAGGACACGCGTTTCGACACAACAGCATCTTCATCGGGGCCGAACAATTGCAAGATGGTATTCGCCGTAAGTAAGTAAAGGACCTTTTCTCGTTAAGCCTTTAATGAGTATTGGGCAAACTGTTGTAGGGCCATATTTCTGTAGACCACCAGGAACTCGGTGGGTGATGGGATCAGTATATCACCGGATGCCTTTACTTCCCAAAACATTTCCTGGTTACCGTTTAGACTGGATCGACCTGGGAGCCCACGTTATTTTTAAAAAATTTGAAATTATCCCCCATGGGAGGTAAATCAGCGTTGTTTACGAAAAACACATGACTTTTCTGTTCTAGAGTGTGTGTGTGTGTGTGTGTTTAAGAAAGGTTAAGAAAAGGGAGACACATACATACTCGCAGAGAGAGAGAGAGAGAGAGAGAGAGAGAGAGAGAGAGAGAGAGAGAGCGAGTGAGAGAGAGAGCGAGAGAGAGAGAGAGAGAAAGCGAGTGAGAGAGAGCGAGAGAGAGAGAGAGAGAGAGAAAGCGAGTGAGAGAGAGAGAGTCTAGAATATTCAGCAACAGTAATAAACATGATGTGGATACACAGACAATTTTAAGACTACACATCTCACTTTGATAAGACAGAGATGGCTATATGAATGTCATAGGAACGAACAACGTCCAGTTTTTGCAGTAACATCAGGTACGATGTATGCAAACTTGACGTCAGAAAGATTGAACAGATATCTTCTTCTTCCTCTTCTTCTCCTCTTCCTCCTCCTCCTTCGTATACAATCAGTCTTTAACATATATTTAAAGACAGCACCAGTCAACTTGAGCTTGCTGACATCTCCGCCGTAAAGTGTGTCCTCAAGCGGAGCGGGTGTAGGCCCAAACAACTGTGTCTGTTCTGCATATGTTGAGCATAACGTCATCATAAAGCCAGTTACCTTGCACCGTTTCGTCAAGCCTGTGGCTCCGTACATCCGGTTTCAATAAGCGTGTTTTCGAGTTTGCTATCTCTAGTTTTTGACGGTCCACCCCCCCCCCCCCCCCCCCCCCCGAAATCTACCTACAAGACAGCAAGTTTGTGCAATACTTCGTCTGGTCCCTACCTCTTGACCTGTCCGACATAGGAGACTCTGAGCTACCGTCGGAATAGCTCCTGGGGTCATTGGGGCACACAAGCTTCACGGCAACTTCCAGGTGGAGACAACACACATGGACGTGTCAGTACCACGTCGGCCATTATTCCCCAGCCCGGAAACACACTCCCAGCAATGGCATGGGTTAAGAAGTTAGTTGCATAACCTTTTACAGGACGTCGTAGTCTACCACAACGTTTTTTGGACTGTTCGTGATTCCTGGGCAAATTTACGTTCAATAGTTTGCCATTGAGGTTTGAACGTACGGTATCGGTGCCGCAATGAAATCAAACAAACAACAAAACAAACAACCAGACAACCAACTAAACAAAACAAAAAACAACCCGGCGGTCAGTAAGGCTGAATGGATAAGAGCGCTCTCTCTTAAACTTCCGGTGTGCGAATGCCCAGGTAGCGGATGCAACCTTCATCCGCTCCACACAAGAACTCATTGTGTAATGAAGCAAAATAAAGGACCTGTTCACATGCCTTTGATTTTTTTTTTTTTTTACGCATATCCTTTACAGGACATCGCTGTCAACATCAGCATCTTTCAGTGGATTACTGATTTCTTGGCAAGATTATGCTCAGTAGTTTGCCATTGCTTTCTGTGCGACCGGCTCACATACCATGTAAGTTACCGACGCGGTGAGACTCGCGCACGTCACGTTACTCACGAGAGTATACGGGATTACGGAGAAAGTCGTGTAACTCCTGGACCAGAGAGACCGGCCCTTTGAGGCTGCTGACATATTTATAGACCAATCAGCACGCGCTGTGTGATGTGGACATGCATCGGGCGCCATCACTTCCCGAGACTTGACCTGTTATCCATTATATACCAGGTCGATCTTGAGGCCCACCTTAATGTTTTTTTTTTTTTTTAAATAGGTCTCGGTGGGGATTCATAGACACAATAATAAGCGGGCCGTCGAGTCTTCTGGCCACTACGCTACCATTGCTCCCTAGTCGTTGTAGAGTATACACACTGAACACGCCATGCACACGGAACACGCCATACACACTGAACACGCCATACACACTGAACACGCCATATACACTGAACACGCCATACACACTGAACACGCCATATACACTGAACACGCCATATAAACTGAACACGCCATAAACGCTGAAAACAAACACTCGTGTGTTCTGGATCCAGCGTGTAAGAGGCACCGTATCATAGTTACTATACTAGTACATTCGTTTGTCCGGTGGTCTTGGGGTTAGACCCCTCTTAAGGACTGGGATGTCTATGACAGCATTCACTGTCGACCCTTTTTTTTTAAAATTCGCATATCCTTTACAGGACATCGCTGTCAACATCAGCATCTTTCAGTGGATTACTGATTTCTTGGCAAGATTACGCTCAGTAGTTTGCCATTGCTTTCTACTGTCGACCCTGCCTCACAAAATAGATTTGCTTGTTTATTTGTTCTTTGCTGGCTCGCTTGAGCGGAGTCTATGCACGTGATACTACTTCTAGTAGCACTGGACTTATTTTGCCTGTATATTAGCTTTCCCTCTTACCACTGTCCCTCACCATCAGGCGAACCCACTTCGACTTCAGAGATACTTGTAATTTACGTCCCCAGGTAAAGGACGAAAATTCAACATTTAGTCCATGCGGCCGGCTACCTCGGAATCAGCACACCGGATGTTTAAGAAACGAACGCCATTATCCATTAGGGTCGTAAATTATGAACGTAGGTCCACACGCAAAAATCAGTAAAGTGTGCTAGAAGTGGTAGCATATATATATATATATATATACTATACCATTATATATATATGGACTAGGTTTGTTTTCAAAGCCAGCTAACGCAACACAAAATAACAATAATAACAACAACAACAACAATAATAATAATAATAATAATAATTAATCAATCAATCAACATTAGTAACACTGCTTTGATGTGAAATATTTTACCAGAAAAATAACTATTCGTTAACACTTTAAGAACATGGAACATTGAGTTAAATGATAAATGATTGCTAGTTTGTAGCTGGAGATGAGATTAAAGAATGTATGTATCTGTGAATAAATTAACAATATCTCACCGGAAGCCATTGCCACACAGCTGAGCCGAACAGTGAGACAGGCAGAATAATCCCTGCTGACCAGCGACCAGGTCAAACGAGACTGACAACTGCAATATTCCCTGCTCGGAACCCGGACTCTGCCTTTCCTGTCATACGTAGTCACTCAAGAATGAAAACACGAAGGCGATTTGAAACTACCAAATTTCATTCTGCGCCCCCCTGCTAAAAATACGCTAGCAATGCTAACAACAGTGCCAAGCGTAGGCTTAGTTCATTCATGTATGCAGAACGCAAACCGCGACCCTGAAATTGCCCGGAATGAATGAATGAGTAAAGAGCGTGGTATAGACTAGACAACGTTGTAGAAACAAAGCCACTAGCAGCAGGGATTGAATGCGGGAGGGAGGGAAAACACATTTACACCGCCAAGCGTACAAGAACACGGCCATGGGGATAGAATCCGACGGTGCTGTTACAAAAGTGTGCCGATTTTTTTCACCTCTTCACACATCCTTTCGCTATTTGATATACTGTATCTTAACACTCGGCGGTTGATAATTTCCTTTTGTTCTCTCTCTCCCCCCCCCCCCCCCACCCGCCCCCGGTCTCTTCAAGGGGTTTTTAAAAACCTGACGTTATCATTAAAAAGTAGGTCACATCTTAAGTCAACCACTGGTGGGCCGCGAAGGGTGGGTGTGAGTTCGTGGAGAATTAGCCCTGGGTTCAAGCAAATTACTTGGGCGTAGTGACAAAATATGGAGCGTAATAACGGCGTTCCAAAAATAGTATTTCACAATACAACAATGATATCAGTCACATCAGAGGAAATACTTAACAGGTACTGCAGAAGATTATGTCTAAGTTAACTTTTTTCTCTTACAACTCTATACACTTCTTCTTCTTGCGTCTACTGGGACCATTAGAATTAAGACTCCTCACTAGCTGTTGAAGAAACGGCCGGAGAACGCATGGGGATATTCCGAATGCTGTGATATCGGCTCTAAGCTCAATTTCTTCTTCTTCTTCTTCTTCTTCTTCTTCTTCTTCTTCTTCTTCTACTACTACTACTACTCCTCCTCCTCCTTCTTCTTCTCCTCTTCCCTCCTCCTCCTTCTTCTTCTCCTCCTCCTCATCCCTCTTCTTCTTCCCTCCTCCTTCTTCTTCTTCTTCTCCTCCTCCTTTTTCTTCTTCTTATTCTTCTTCTACCCCTCCTCCTTCTTCTTCTCATCTTCCCTCCTCCTCCTCCTTCTTTTCTTCCCTCCTCCTCCTTCCTCTTCTTCTTCTTCTTCTTCTCCTCTTCCTCCTTCTTCTTCTTCTTCTTCTTCTTCTTCTTCTGTAGTACCACCATCTGTGGTCCATACCCTGAACCACCTCACACTAAGCCGTTCTATCTTGTGCTTTCTCCTGCAGATCCCCCCGTGTTTTAACATTATTATTCATCTCTTTAATTCCCTTCTTCGCGTGTTTCAGGTCTCCCACTATGTCATCGGACCTGTGCGTTCCAATCAAGTTATTATCTTGGTCTTTGGTTTTCTGGATCAACTCTACCGCTGATATTCTTCCGTGCCACTGTCGCAATCCATCCAGCATCATTTCTCTTGGTCTGCCTCTGCCTCTCTTCCCCTCGATCTTTCCAGTTGTCACGTACTGACTTAACACTGAAGGTAAATATGCACACTTCTTCGTGGTTCAGTGTGTTTCTTGTTTACTTCTGTATGTTAATGTTAGTTTTATTTTCGAGTCCGGTTACTTCTGTTGTTTATAGTTGGGTTACTTCTGTTGTTTATAGTTGTTTCATATTCATCATCTCAACATATTTTAGACAGATGGACGGACGGACCGAAGGACCGACTGACCAACCGACGGGCTAACAGGCGGGCGGATGGACGGAAAGACGGAAAGACAGACAGACAGACAGATGCACAGATTGGGGGGGGGGGGTGGATGGATGGATGGAGAGAGAGAGAGAGAGAGAGAGAGAGAGAGAGAGAGAGAGAGAGAGAGAGAGAGAGAGAGAGAGAGAATAACCTGTACCATATCCATTTCAAATCTATATTCCACATGCGCACTTCCCCTGTCGCCCACCACAGCTGGTAGGCGGTGCTCCCCCACGCGGAGGGCGGGCCTGGAGGGAAAATACCCCCGCGAGACGCCAGGTTGGTGAAACGACAGACTCAGGACGCGCGGGTCCTGCAACATGCACGTCTGCGCAACCAACTGCCGGCTGCAAGCCCACACCGACTGGCAGTTTCCGCGGCGTGCGAGCTCGCAAGCGATGGCTGCAGCAGTTCCCTCTCTGCAAGCTTGCTCATCTCGTAGACGTGACGTTAGAGTTGAGTTTGGGTGGTAATACTAGAACAAGTAACAAGTTTCTCTTATCTTGGACATATAATAACAGATGATGGCAGAAGTGAAATTGAAATCAAAAAGAGAATAGATGTGGCCAAAAATGCTTCCAATGGCATGAAATCAGTATTAACATCTAGAGAGATTAATAACGCATTAAAAATTAGAACTGTCAAATGCTACGTATATTCAATGCTACTTGTGTGGCTCGGAAGCCTGGACATTGAAAAAGCAACTAGAAAGTCGCATAGAAGCCCTGGAGATGTGGATATATAGACGAATAGGTCGTACTTCATGGAAACAAAAACAATCAAATGCAGAGGTCCTAGAAAAACTTGGAATGAAGAGAGAGTTGATGAAAGATATAAATAGGAGACAAGTGAAATATTTTGGCCACATTAAAAGACATGATACTCTTATAACAACCATACTGGAAGGCAAGGTTGAGTTGAGGGCAAGCGAGCAAGAGGTAGACAACGATACAAGTGGGGGGATAACATCAAGAGATGGACGAATGTACAGTCAAGGTGAGAGACAGGCAGTGTTGGAGATCCATTGCAGCAAACCTTCATTGAGTCGGCACCTGATATATATATATATATATATATATATATATATATATATATATATATATATATATATATATATATATATATATATATATATGTGTGTGTGTGTGTGTGTGTGTGTGTATTTGTTTGTTTGTTGCATGTCATTCGCAGTACGTCGCAATCAACCCCAGATTGTTTTTTTTGTTTTTTTAAAAACTTTTTGGCCGTTTGGTTTTTATGTTCAGTAGTTTGCTTTCCATATGTGAACAACCTACGCTCAAACTATTGAAATCAACCCAAAGCAGTTTGCTTCCACATCGGCTGATTTTGAACCCTAGATTTGTTATGTCGGGGAATTGTTTTTTTTTTTTTTTTTTGGGGGGGGGGGGGGGCGCTCGCTTTGAACTCAAGCGTAGTCCATAAACACTACTTCCAGTAGCGGTGGACTGAATTTTGCTTGTGGATTAGCTTTCCCTATTATCAGTGCCCCTCGCCATCAGGCGAACCCACTCCGACTTCAGAGGTCCTTTGTAATTTACGTCCCCAAGTGAAGGACGACAGGTCAACATGTTTGTCCAACTTTACGGCGTAGGGGAAGAACCCCTTACCTCGGCATCAGCACACCGGCTGTTTAACAACACGTTTTCTTATCCATTCGGCCATGCTGAACTGCTCGGAGAATTGTGAAATGCATTTACCGCCCTTAGGTACAGCGCTGGAAATATATATGTGTATGTTTAATGACTATGGGGTTTTGAAAATATTACAAAGTATATAGAATATATTTTATTTATATAAAATATATATATAGAATACATTCCAAGTTTTGTGTTTACTCTCCGTGAACTCACGCAACATGAAATGTAAATACAAAACATGGAACGGCAATATTTTCAAAAACCCCACAGTCATTAACAATACGCCGGGACGCAGAGGTGTTTCCAAGGCACCAGGGCCAGGTTCTATACTTGCCAAGACCTACTAACACGTCCTAGTCATCGTCCTGCGCAATAGGTCCCTTCGGGGTCCTGGCTAACGTAGTAGGATCGCTGATTTTTCCGAAGCCGGACAGTATATGTCTGCACGGCGAGGAACCACCAGTCTGCACACCAATAAGCCAGACATGGGACAACGGATTCTCACGCAATCCTCAGTCCGGTATGACATCACACTGATGTAGGTACCACTGTAGGTACCAGTTATTTTTGTGTTCTCTCCCGTGTGTTGCCGGGGCCCATAAGGGAAGCAAAGAATAGCAACACTGCAGCCTACCACGCATGTCGTAAGAGGCGACTAAGGAGGCTTGATGGTTTCGTCGCCCTGCTACTGAGTGAGTGCGTGGTGCGACACTGTGAGCTGTGAGTTTCGTGTGAAATGCTTTTGAATCTGCCCGAGGTTTTTTGGAATGTGACTGCATGTTCGGAGCGATGGCAGATGGTTATGTCCCAGAGTTGACCGGTTTTTTGCCTTATGCAGACATGCGTGGCTGCTGGGCTTCTGGTTGACTGCCACTGCCATCGACGATGAACTGTATTTCGTGGACTGTGTGGGTGAACATCTAGGAAACATCCAGATGGGAAAATGACTGCCGATTCTATCAGAGATAAACTGGGTGTTTCGTGGGGGACTATTGTGTTGACATTCTGGTGGCGGCATTATGCACAGTGTATCTGTGCGGGCTGTTGTTTGTCGAGACTCCTGTCTTTTCCACTTTTCACATTGGGCAGCGTTTTGTGTGATATTCACTGGTACAGGAACGGAGCATAATGGGGACAACCTGTTGCTGTGAAGTTGGAACTGCGACTAACTAACTAACTAACTAACTGATGTTGGACAACATGATGTCTTCATCCCACATACAGGACTTCACGCTGGAATTCACAGCCAGCGAACGCAAGCAAGCAACAATACGCCCTCTAGTAACAGAGTGCAAAAAGAAGACTTTCCTTGAATATCAAGAAAACAAACAACGGTTATATGTGATTAAGTGCCATGGGATGATTAATAGTCTTAAGCGACTACACGTATCTGCCATGGGCTTATATATTACACGAAATGTTACCACTGTGCTTTAATACAACATGTCTGCTATCATATTAATACATTTTAAGTCTAACTCTGCCAAACAACTATTTCCCATTGTCCTCTGTCTATTTTTGTTTCATCTAAACCTCCTTTCTTTTTGGCACTGAATCAGATATCAGAAAAAGTCCGACACTAAAATGAAAGATTAGAATATAAGGGAAAATGCTTAACCAAGTGGATACATGTAAATAGTCAGGGGCGATTATAACATCCTATTCACGACAGAGATTAATAGCTGAATAGGGCAAGCAAAAATTGCATTTCAGAAAATGAAAAGTTTTTCATAAAATACGTCACCATCATTGAATGTAAGAAAAAGAGTAATGAAATGGTATATAGAACCTGTTTTGTTGTAAAGAGGGATCTGAATTTTGAGACGAATGTAACGAATACCGTTTAAAAATAATGTCATATCCTTACAGGACATCGCAGTCGACCCCAGCATTTTGTGGCTGTTTGTGATTTCTTGCCAGTTTTCGTTCAGTAGTTTGCCATTGCTTTCTGAACGACTTGCACCAATACCTGTATGAAACTAGCGTAAGGCGGTCTGCTGCCAAATCGCCGGCAGCACTGTTTCGAACGCGGTATGAGAGATTACGATCGGCGCCCGCAACCCCTTCACTGCAGCGCCGGCAATCTATCAACGAATACCGTGGACGATTGCCAGAAAGAGGCTAATGAAACTAGAACAATGTGTGCTGTCATAAGAAAGACACAAACTGTATTCTTTGGTCATTTGATCAAAAGAGAGACACCAGAGAACATCGAGACATCAGGAAAGATCATTGGGGACGGGGATGGAAAGGAAGGGGGTTTGTTGAGGCAGAGACAGATCAGTAGAAATGACTCCGGATGAACTGGGATGGTGGCTTGGGGGAAATATCAGCAGAGTTGATCCAGAAGCCCAGGGACCGAGATCTGCGGAGAGACATGCACGCCTACGCTAGTTGGCCGGGCTGAAGATACCACAAGTATTGATTGGCGCTCACAGAAGCACAAGAAAGAAGTACAGATTAGAGGATACACTGTACAACTTGAACATTCACAGCTATAATTAATGTTGTTTTGCATATCCTTTACAGGACATCGCTGTCAACATCAGCATCTTTCAGCTGATTGTTGATCTCTTTGCAAGATTACGCTCAGTAGTTTGGCATTGCTTTCTGAGCGCCTGGCTCATTGTCCCGCAAGTCACGAGCGCGGGTAGAACGACATCCGATTCTCGCGCACTGCGAGAGCCTGCGTGGGTAAACGGGATTACGGAGAAAGTCGTGTAACCCCTCGGCCAGAGAGACCGGCACAGCTATAATTATGAAACCGGAAATCCAACCTGTCACCTCTACTAGACGACAGCACCTCACTGCAGTAACCAAGCGCACTTTGACGCATGGCTAACGCGACACGGCTCACTCTGCCCATATATATATATATATATATATATATATATATATATATATATATATATATATATATATATATATATATATATATCCGTGAAATACCCAGGAAGAGCTGACCCAGTAATTTCTAATTCAGTGAGTGGGGCACCTTAAGAGAGTATGGAGAACATGACTACCAGAAGCACGCGTGTGCTTCCGTGAGAGCAGATAATGACGGAAGAGCTCCGCTATAGGGAACGATCGATTCCCACCCAGTCGACGATCAAACAGTTGTAGAGCAAGCCGAAATGTTGTCTTGGAGAGCCGGTGTGCTTGGAACAGGTGATAAGGCGGAAATCTTGACTCAAACACAATAAACGTTTGTAGAGAACTGAAACTACACATCGGAAGATAACCCAGACACGATGCTATGAGCACTAGAAACCACATATGGAGAAAAGAAGAGTCTGCGAGAAATAGCTGCATCAATTTGTTCAACCCGCCAAGGCAGCCAGGAGTCAATTCTCGGTTTTTCACACAGGTGTAACCAGAAGTATAAAGAGCCGGTTCGGGCCCAAGAGAGGCAATATGTCTCTACATTCAACGAAGCTATGCTCCCGGGCCAATTCGTGGTGCAGCTGAGATATGACTTGGCTTGGCAAATGATAAAAGAGAGACGTATTCATGAGCCGTCAATGCGTTTTTTGGCCGCGAGAGATTACGCCACTAGACTGGCCGGTTCGAAACCATCCCCACATGCAGACGTATATAACATTGAAGCGAGAGGTGAGAACAATGATCATAATTAACCCCTATGGACTATAACTTTCAAATTAAAAAACTTTTGCGGGTAAAACCGTGGGTCTGCTATTTGTGGCTGACTCAATCACAGGATTATTAATCTGAGTCAGGTATTACCTTAGAATAACTTCTCCTTGAGGTTGAACAAAGTAGGAGTAACGGTAGAATCGAACCAAAAACGCGAGAACAATAGACAAAGAAAGCTCTAACATGACAACATCGACAGGGTGCCATATGAGCTATAACAAAAGGAACAGAGGCACTAAGGCTGTAAGGATGTATTTTCACATCAGGCCATAATAAGGGACTAAGTCACAACACAGATACGAAGAGCTGACAGCTTAATCAACACGCAAAATTCAGTCCATGACAACCAGAAGTAGTCAGTATAGACTATGTCTGAGTTCAAAGCTAGCGAGCATCAAAAATATACCCGCCATTTTACAAACAGGCACTTTTCGAAAAGATATAAAAGAAAAAAAGAGTAGGAGGAAGAAGGAAGGGGGGACAAGGAGGAGGTGCAGAAAGATAGAGGAGGAGGACGAAGAAATGAAGGAATGAAGAGAAGGAAGAAGGAGGAGAACGAAAGAGGAGGAAGAAAGAGGAGGAAGGAAAAAGAAAGAGGAGTAGGAAGGAGGGGTAGAAAGAAGGAAAAAGGAGGATGAGGCACACGACATTAAGGAGGAGGCAGAAGGGGGAGGAAGAAGAATGCAGATGAAGAAAGAGAAGGAGGAAAAGGAAGAAGAAACCGGGAAGGAAGAGAACTGTAATATTTACACACTGTCAACCTGTAATCCTAACCTATAACCCTAATCCATAACCCGAAACCTGTGTATGATGATGCTGTTCCTACAAGGCTAATGAAACAAGCCTAATCCACTACTGATAATACATGAGACTTTTTTTTAAAAAGTCACTTTTACAACAGATATATATAAAGAAAACACTCTAGTTCGTTTAGAGATCGGATCCGCATCGAAAACGCCATTATGCTCTGCATGAAACCCTATGCTAAACGTCAAGGCTACCACCATAATATACTTCCAATAAGTTCGGTCACCACAGGAAGTACTTATCTCCATTAACGAGGAAAACCGAAAATACTTATCACCCTTAACGACGAAACCGGAAGTAGTTATCCCCTTTAGCGCGTGAAATATGAAATTTGTTGCTTGATTATGAGACGTTTTGCCATGACGTCACATCACCGCATATTTAAAGTGGGGGAGAAGGCTTGAAACCTCATTTTCGACCCGAAATGCGCATGACATACTACTCAAGTTCCAACTTCACGGCAAAGGGTCACCCCATAATGCTCCGTTCCAGTGCCAGTGAATATCATACAAAATGCTCTTCATTGTCCCATGTGGAAAATGGAACAGACAGCAGTCCCGAGAAACCAACAGCAAGCACAGGCATAAGGCCGCTGCAAGAATGCCAACACAACAGTCGGCAATAAAAATTACATTTCATCGTCGATGGACACGACAGGCAATAAAAAAGCAGCAGTTGCACACACATCACTACATAATGGAAAAAAAGCTGTTATTTTTCTGAACATGCAGTTCACAACACAAACCATCGTGGACAGATGTAAAAGCCTTCCACACGAAATCCACAGCTCACAGTGTAGCTCCATGCACTTAAGTCAGTAGCTGGGCGACGGAACCAACTAAATAAGATAATGCCTCTCCAACACAGTGCTGGACAAGTCCTTTGTTATCCCAGTCCTATACTATCCCAATCATATAACATACCAAACAAATAGCATCCCAGCCCCATCCTGTCCTAATCCTATACCATCGCAATCCTCTACCCCTCCTTTCTTATACTGTAAGTGCATAGACGATGCAGTTAGCGTATGGACGATATTGTCAGTGCATAGACGAAATAGTCAGTGCATACAATATGGTCAGTGCGTATACGATACAGGATACAGGATGCAGTTAGCGTATAGAAGATATTGTCAGTGCATAGACGAAATAGTCAGTGCATACAATATGGTCAGTGCGTATACGATACAGACAGTGCATATGCGAAAGTCAGGGTGCAGATGATGTAGGCAGTGCATAGATAATGATATAGTCAGTGCACAGACGATATAGTCAGTGCATAGATGATATGTACATTGGGAGCAAGTAGCCGCTGATCGTGTTGCGTGGAGGGCACTTATCAGAAATGGAATAAAGACAAAGGAGAAAATGATGGCAGATAGGTCAAACACAGAACGTATGAGACGTAAGATGGTACGTGATGGTGAAAATGATCATGTGTTCACATGCATCCACTGTGGACGAACATTTACAGCGCGAATTGGCCTTATTAGTCACATTCGCTACCGCCATGGGTTGTAATTATTATGCCTTTTTGAAGCACAATGTACCAGACTATCGTCTCTCAAGGCGGAAGGGGCCAATGATATGATATAGTCAGTGCATAGCAAATAGTCAGTGCTTATACGAAAGTCAGTGCATAGGCGATATAGTCAGTGAGTAGACGAAATAGTCGGTACATAGATGATATAGTCAGTGTGTAGACGATATAGTCAGTGCATAGACGATATAGCGAGTGGCTTGGTAGAATCAGCGGGGAAAGAAGACCCTGTTGAGCTTGACTCTAGTCCCACTTTGTGAAGACACATGAAGGGTGTAGCATAGGTGGGAGCGCAAGCGCAATTGAAATACCACTACTTTTATTGTTTCTTTACTTATTCAGTCAGTCATTCTCGCTCGTCGCGAGATCCGCGCAGTGGAAGGTTGGGAGATTTCCTCGCAAGAGACGAGCAATATCTCCGGCGATATCTCTGGCGGGCCTATTCCCGGTGGTCGCGGGATCCGCAAAAATCAGGCGGGGAGTCTGACGATAGTGCACGCTTTACACAGATCCGGACACTAGTTGTTGACAGATGTGCGTGACACTACGGTTTAGGCGCGTACGAGGCCCTCACCTATGGGACTTGGCTGAACGCCTCTAAGTCAGGTCCTTGGGTTCCAGGGTCTGGCCACCACTCGCCTCCTGCTCGTGGAGGTGAGGTCTCGGAGGATTGACGCTGAGCCGCCAGCGTCTGCAGCCTACCTTGTGCCAGACGTATTGGTTACCCATTCCTCTGGAATACACAGGGCGAGGCCGAGAGAGGGAACATGTCGTTTGGGCACCACATGTTTCTCTTAAGCTCTGCCCAGGCATTGTGATGGAATTTTGGCCACATTCCAACTCACATACTTTAGTCTGTCAAGACTGCAAGGTGCCACTCACTCAGACGTGCATGGACGAAATAGCGCATATATGATCTAGTCAGTGTATAGACGATATTGAAAGGCAGGTCTTAGTCAGATATGACTAAGCTACCGCATGACAATAGACAGTACTACCTGCGTTCGGTTAACGCCGAATGTTGGTCGGCGGTCACCAAACCCGACACCCCACATTGTGCCAACGGCTTCGGGCGGAAGAGTGCAATTTGGAGGGTACAAGCCTTAGCCTGGAGTGAGGAAATACAACCTAAAGACTAACATTAATGACAGGGCAGAGGAGGCCCTAAGCCTCGGTCGGCAACTAATCTAGGATGGAAGATCCGACAAGCGAGCTGTCAGGGTATTGCTTTGCTGATCCTGCAGCTTCTGCAGTTTGTCTTGTTCCAGACGTACTGGTTTGCCTTTCCTCTGGATTATACTAGACAGGCCGAGAGAGAGAGAGAGAGAGAGAGAGAGAGAGAGAGAGAGAGAGAGAGAGAGAGAGAGAGAGAGAGAGAGAGAGAGAGAGAGAGAGAGAGAGAGAGAGAGAGAGAGATCACACTGCATGTGATCATGACATGGGCAACACGCAACACATGGTCTCTAAATTCAACCGAGGCTTTGTGTTATGGAGATATAAAACTCCTTTATACACACTATCGTCTGTCAAGATGGCAAGGTGCCAGTCAGACGAATCAGTCAGCGCACAGAACATAGTCAGTACACAGACGATGTAGTCAGTACATAGGCGATATAGTCAATTATTATACCACTTAGCCAAGGCACAGTAGTCATAATCAGTGCAGCGATAGTATAGTCGGTGCACAGACATAATTAGTGCATGGATGACATAGACGTTAATAGTGCATGGATCAAATAGACGTAATTAGTGCTTGGATGACACAGACGTTATTAGTGCACATAGACGTCAGTAGTGCATAGATTACATAGACGTAATTTTAGAGCATGGATTACATAGACGTAATTAGTGCATGGATGACATAGACGTAATTAGTGCATGGATGACATAGACGTAATTAGTGCATGGATGACATATACGTAATTAGTGCATGGATGACATAGACGTAATTAGTGCATGGATGACATATTCGTAATTAGTGCATGGATGACATATTCGTAATTAGTGCATGGATGACATAAACGTAATTAGTGCATGGATGACATAGACGTAATTAGTGCATGGATGACATATACGTAATTAGTGCATGGATGACATAGATGTAATAAGTGCATGGATGACATAAACGTAATTAGTACATGGATGACATAGACGTAATTAGTGCATGGGTGACATATTCGTAATTAGTGCATGGATGACATAGATGTAATTAGTGCATGGATGACATAAACGTAATTAGTGCATGGATGACATAGACGTAATTAGTGCATGGATGACATATACGTAATTAGTGCATGGATGACATAGATGTAATTAGTGCATGGATGACATAAACGTAATTAGTGCATGGATGACATATTCGTAATTAGTGCATGGGTGACATATTCGTAATTAGTGCATGGGTGACATAGACGTAATTAGTGCATGGATGACATAGATGTAATTAGTGCATGGATGACATAGACGTAATTAGTGCATGGATGACATAGACGTAATTAGTGCATGGGTGACATATTCGTAATTAGTGCATGGGTGACATATTCGTAATTAGTGCATGGGTGACATAGACGTAATTAGTGCATGGATGACATAGACGTAATTAGTGCATGGATGACATAGATGTAATTAGTGCATGGATGACATAGACGTAATTAGTGCATGGGTGACATATTCGTAATTAGTGCATGGGTGACATAGACGTAATTAGTGCATGGATGACATAAACGTAATTAGTGCATGGATGACATAGACGTAATTAGTGCATGGATGACATAAACGTAATAAGTGCATGGATGACATAGACGTAATTAGTGCATGGGTGACATATTCGTAATTAGTGCATGGGTGACATAGACGTAATTAGTGCATGGATGACATAAATGTAATTAGTGCATTTATGACATAGACGTAATTAGTGCATGGATGACATAAACGTAATTAGTGCATGGATGACATAGATGTAATTAGTGCATGGATGACATAGACGTAATTAGTGCATGGATAACATAGACGTAATTAGTGCATGGATGACATAAACGTAATTAGTGCTTGGATGACATAGACGTAATTAGTGCATGGATGACATAGACGTAATTTGTGCATGGATAACATAGACGTAATTAGTGCATGGATGACATACAGGTAATTAGTGCATGGATGACATAGACGTAATTAGTGCATGGATGACATAGACGTAATTAGTGCATGGATGACATAGATGTAATTAGTGTATGGATGACATAGATGTAATTAGTGCATGGATGACATAAACGTAATTAGTGCATGGATGACATAGACGTAATTAGTGCATGGATGACATATTCGTAATTAGTGCAAAGACGACATGATCAGCGCAAAGACGGTGTAACTGGTGCATAAAAATTAAAATGTTTGCATATCCTTTACAGGACATCGCTGTCAACATCAGCATCTTTCAGCTGACTGGTTATTTCTTTGGCAAGATTACGCTCAGTAGTTTGCCATTGCTTTCTGAGCGGCCGGCTCACATACCCCGTAAGTTACCGACGAGATTTGAACCACTGTTGATTCTCACCGTCGTCACGTTACTTACGAGAGTATACGAGGTTACGGAGAAAAGTTGCTAACCTCTAGGCCAGGAAGCCGGTAACTAGTGCATAGACATGAAAAAAAACAACAACAACGAAGTAACAGACGACGTAGACAATGCATAGACGACGTAGTCAGTGCGTAGACGACATAGTTAGTGCTCTGATGGCACAGTTAGTGCTCTGATGGCACAGTTAGTGCTCTGATGGCACAGTTAGTGCATAAGCAACGAAGTGTTTGCACAGACGACGTAGTCAATGCAAATACGGTGTGCGCTGTTAGTGCTAAAATGTTACAGACAGCACACAGAAGACTTAATCTGTGCATGGACGAGGTAGTAGAGAATGGATGATGTAGTCAGTGCATGCACGACGTAGTGCGTGGCGCATAGACAAGATAGAGCACAGACGATGTAGTTAGTATATAGTCGACGTAGTCTGTAATGCACAAACAACATAGTGCATAGACGACGTAGTTGGTGTATACACGCCGCAGTTAGTGGTGCATAGACAACATAGTGCATAGACAATGTAGTTAGTGCATAGACGACGTAGTTAGTGGTGCATAAACATAGAGGATGGACGCCGTAGTAGTGCATAGACAACATAGTGCATAGACAACATAGTGCATAGACGACGTAGGTAGCAGCACACAGACGACGTAGTTAATGCACAGACTATGTAGTTAACAGTGCACACACGACATAGTAGTGTTATCGAGGGTGCAGTTAGTAGTGTAGTAACGCATTCGAGTCGTGATGCGTTCGCGTTACAACGGCCGCCCTCACCTCCCAAGACATTTCCTGATACCCACGCTGGATCACCGTGGATACCCAGGCTGGGTCACCGTGGATACCCAGGCTGGGTCACCGTGGATACCCAGGCTGGGTCACCGTGGATACCCAGGCTGGGTCACCGTGGATACCCAGGCTGGGTCACCGTGGATACCCAGGCTGGGTCACCGTGGATACATAGCCAGGCTGTGTATGGATACCCAGGCTGGGTCACTGTGGATACCCAGGCAGGGTCACCGTGGATACCCAGACTGGGTCACCGTGGATACATACCCAGGCTGGGTCACCGTGGATACATAGCCAGGCTGGGTCCCCGTGGATACATAGCCAGGCTGGGTCACCGTGGATACATAGGCTGGGTCACCGTGGATACGTAGGCTGGGTCACCGTGGATACATAGGCTGGGTCACCGTGGATACATAGGCTGGGTCACCGTGGAAACCCAGGCTGGGTCACCGTGGATACATAGGCTGGGTCACCGTGGATACCCAGGCTGGGTCACCGTGGATACATAGACTGGGTCACCGTGGAAACCCAGGCTGAGTCACCGTGGAAACCCAGGCTGGGTCACCGTGGATACATAGCCAGGCTGTGTATGGATTGGATACCCAGGCTGGGCCACTGTGGATACCCAGGCTGGGTCACCGTGGATACCCAGGCTGGGTAACCGTGGATACATAGCCAGGCTGGGTCACCGTGGATACATAGCCAGGCTGGGTCACCGTGGATACATAGACTGGGTCACCGTGGATACATAGGCTGGGTCACCGTGGATACATAGGCTGGGTCACCGTGGATACATAGGCTGGGTCACCGTGGAAATCCAGGCTGGGTCACCGTGGATACATAGGCTGGGTCACCGTGGATACCAGGCTGGGTCACCGTGGACACCCAGGCTGGGTCACCGTGGATACATAGGCTGGGTCACCGTGGAAACCCAGGCTGGGTCACCGTGGAAACTAAGGCTGGGTTACCGTGGAAACCCAGGCTGGGTCACCGTGGATACATAGGCTGGGTCACCGTGGATACATAGGCTGGGTCACCGTGGATACCCAGACTGGGTCACCGTGGATACATAGGCTGGGTCACCGTGAATACATAGGCTGGGTCACCGTGAATACCCAGGCTGGGTCACCGTGGATACCCAGGCTGGGTCACCGTGGATACCCAGGCTGGGTCACCGTGGATACATAACCAGGCTGGGTCACCGTGGATACATAACCAGGCTGGGTCACCGTGGATACTCAGGCTGGGTCACCGTGGAACATAGGCTGGGTCACCATGGATACATAACCAGACTGGGTCACCGTGGATACATAGGCTGGGTCACCGTGGATACATAGGCTGGGTCACCATGGATACATAACCAGGCTGGGTCACCGTGGATACATAACCAGGCTGGGTCACCGTGGATACTCAGGCTGGGTCACCGTGGATACTCAGGCTGGGTCACCGTGGATACTCAGGCTGGGTCACCGTGGATACTCAGGCTGGGTCACCGTGGATACTCAGGCTGGGTCACCATGGATACATAACCAGGCTGGGTCAACATGTATACATAACCAGGCTGGGTCACCGTGGATACATAACCAGGCTGGGCCACCGTGAATACCCAGGCTGGGTCACCGTGGATACTCAGGCTGGGTCACCGTGGATACTCAGGCTGGGTCACCGTGGATACACAGGCTGGGTCACCGTGGAAACCCAGGTCAATTTTAACAATCGGCCTTGACGGAAACTCGAACCCATTGGCACTGGACCGGGCTGCGCTACTGCGGCTGTTCAGAGTAAGGTAAACAAAACAAAAATAACAGTAAACACATACATATGAATACACGTACGACGCAAAAGGACAGGCGAAACCCTACGCTGAATATGTCAACCCTGAAGTAAACAATAAATTTGACACACTCCCGGTTGTCATCTTTGACTGTCACCTGATAGCTAACCAGCCCTGATCGCCATGTTCAGATGCACTATCTTCCCACACATGACAATTTTCCCTAACGCATTTCTTACGCGCGCATATGGCTCGTCAGAAGGTCAGTGACAGAAGTCATCAATTTGTAATGGAATGATGAGCAGAGAAAAGTGTGACAGATTGCTTTATTCTAGGTACTAGAGACAGCTGCTGAATTTACGGGGATGAAAACTGTTGGTATAAACTAGTAGCAACTACCGAATCTAGTGACATGGAACTCTATGTGCGTACCTGATTTAACTCTTATATTTACTGAATGTAGTGCCGTTTAATTAATCCTATGAAATAGCGATAACTACCGAAACGACTGACGTTTAACCCTTCCTTGGACTAGCGGTAACGATCGAATCTAGTTGTGTTTAACTCTTCCCATGAACTAGCGGAAACGGCGGAATCTAGTGGTGTTTAACCCTTCCCATGAACTAGCGGAAACGGCGGAATCCAGTGGTGTTTAACCCTTCCCATGAATTAGCGGAGATGGCGGAATCCAGTGATGTTTAACCCTTCTTATGAACTATCGGTAACGACCGAATCCAGGTGTGTTTAAATCTTTACATGAACTAGCAAAAACGACTAAATCTACTTGTGTTTAACTCTTCCCATGAACTAGAGGTAACGACCAAATCTACTTGTGTTTAACGCCTCCCATGTGCTAGTACTAATGAAGGAATCTAGTGGTGGTTAAACCTTCCTATGAACTAGCTTAAACGATCGAATCTAGTGGTGTTTAACCCTTCCCGTGAACTAGCAGAAACGACCGAATCTACTTGTGTTTAATTCTTCCATGAACTAGCGGTAATGATATAATCTAGTAGTGTTTAACGCTTCCCATAACAAGCGGTAACGACCAAATCTAGTGTTGTTTACCTCTTCGCATGAACTAGCGGTAACAACTGAATCTTGTGGTGTTTAAATCTTCCTATGAACTAGTTTAAACGAACGAATCTAGTGCTGTTTAACCCTGCCCTTAATCCTTCCCATGAACTAGGGAAAAGGACCGAATCTACTCGTGTTTAACTCTTCCCAACACCTAGCGAATCTAGTTGTGTTTAATCCTCCCCATGAACTAGCAGTACATACGGAATCTAATGGTATTTAACACTTCCTATGAACTAGCGGTAACGACCGAATCTAGTTGTGTTTAATCCCTCCACCCCCCCCCCCTCCCCCAATGAACTAGCAGTAAATACGGAATCTAGTCTTCTTCTTCTTTCGTTCGCCTGAACTATGTTTATAACTGCAATGTTGTCTCTTGTATGAATCTAACAGTCTTTTTTAGTTCATTCAACGGTCCATAGAGTTTATCTTCCACTGTTGTCTCTCTAGGCCAGAAGGTTCGCCTGGATATGTTGTAGTTTGGGCAATCCTGGAGTATGTGCTCTGCTGTCTGCGACGTCAAACCACATGTGCACATGGCTGAGTCACCAATCTTGAATTTTGTATACATGTGATTGCGTAATCTATTGTGTCCTGTTCTGAGGCGCAGAAGAATGACCTGTTCTGGTCTGTCCATAACGTGGTAGTCGTCTTGAGTAAGGTTTGGTGCTTTCTGATTGCTTTGATCATTCTTTTCTTTTGGTGGTATGTAATAGGTACATCAGGTTGTTCTTCTTTTGCTCCTTCATTAGCCAATCGATCAGCTCTGTCGTTTCCGGGGACTCCACAGTGGGATGGTATCCACTGTATGGTGATCTTACGCTGACTGCTAAGTTCAGAAAGTAGTGTCCTCAGAACTGGCAATTTCCCAGGACAGGAGCGCCTCTATTACGGATTTTGCATCTGTCAATATCACTGCAGGTTGTGTACCATGGCTGGTATTTTGTAATTTCTCTGTGGCTATCTTGATTGCCTCAATTTCAGCATCATAGTTATGGCAGTACTTTCCTGTTGGAATACTGGCCGTGTCTCTAGTATTATTTGGGTATTCTATGTACACTCCCGCCTCCTCCATTTTCGAACAGCATTTTGTGCTGACCCATCTGTGTAGACTCGGATCCAGAGGTCCTGTGGGTATCATCATCAAGGAAGCTGAGAGTGGCTGTTCTGCGCTGACACTGTTCTGTTCTTCCTTGTCCAATATTCCTCTCACTTTTGACTGGATTTGTAGCGATATTATATGTTCATCTTTCCACGGGGTTCGCTCTGGAATAGTTGTCAGGGGGATACCAACTGTGGGAAGATCGATGGTTTCTCTGCAGAGTTCTTTGGCCTGGTGGATGAAACTACTTCTTTTCAACCGCCCCATAGCTAAGTTTTCAAATCGGTTCTTTATAGGGTGGCCTGGCAAGCTGAGAAACTTTTCTGCTTGTATTAGTAATCTAGTGACGTTTAACCTCTCCCATGAACTAGCGGTAAAGTCTGAATCTGGTGGTGTTTACCTCTTCCCATGAACTAGTGGTAACAACCTGATCTACTGGCGTTTAACCTGTCCTATGAACTAGCGGTAACTACCGAATCCACTGGCTTTAACTCCACTGGCGATTACACGACCTCGTGACCTTTAATCCTTATATATAGTAGATGTAACTACTCAATCTACTGACTATTAGCTTTTATTTACTAGCTGTACATTGTTTGCTTTCACCTTTTCCTATTAACTAGCGGTAACTACCGCTACTCTTCGTAACTGTTAGCGTTTAACTCATATATTTACTAGATGTAACTATCAAAACTACTGACATTTAACTGTTATATTTATTAATTGTAACTATCAAATCTTCTGACGTTTAACTCTTATATTTGTTAGCTGTAACTATGAAATATTCTGCTGGTGATTAACCCATACATTTACTAGCGGTAACTTTCGAATCTGCAGTTGCTAAACTCTAATATTTATTGGCTGTTTTAGAAGTCGGCGTGGCCGAAAGGATAAGAGCCGATGGCAGGATAAAATATTCAATCCCTACACTTGCATTAAACTGGACTAAAACGTCGACTTCTCATTAAGAAGGCAATGAAAAACTCCCTCCCCAGCCCCCCACCCCCATCGCATATCCTATTTACAGGTCATCGCTGTCAACACCAGCATTCTACTGCTATTTGAATAACGAAGACACAAACAATAGATTGCACGATTTATTGCCTGGCATATTTCGCTGCATCTCGTCAGGTACATACTGCAGAAATCACACAACTTACGTGAATTAACTAGATAAATCCTTCAAGTCGAAATATACACATATTCGCACAGTAATGTCACTTATCTACCACGGTAATTTTAAGCTGACTAACATGTCTTTCTGTTTGCACAATTCTGGCTTGCGTTGATAGATCATAATTGCTTCTGCAAATTTTAATAAGCGAGTATTTTGTGTGTTAAAGCGAAATGCAATGTCTCTGTCCACCATATGGCCACTTTCGACAATGTGCCTACCGATTGAAGACGCCGGGAGCTTCCGGTGTGTCGGCCCCACGAGGCTAGCATCTCCTGTGTGTTGTATCTTGTTGACCCATTGAGGTATGTGTTCTGACACCCGTTTGTTAAGCTGTCTCTCTGTTCTACCAATGTAAACGGCCTGGCATCTACATGTGAATTGGTAAATACAATTGTTTGTGGCGTACAGAGGAACAGGCTCTTTGACTGCTGGTGTAGGAATCGGTACGGTTTTATATCTAATGACTGGAATTGCCGCACAGAATGTTCGGCCTACTGCTGTAGTAAGCCGGTCTTGTAGACGTTGCATTACGTCATCCCCTCGAAAGGTTAGCTGGATGAATACCTTGAGTTTAGGAACTGCTTTGGGTTTGGGCTGTTAGCAGTGGCGCTTTATAAATCCTGTGGAGTACCCATTCAGGTTTAAGACCTTCATCGGAGTTTCAAATTCCTCTGTCAGTGTGTCCTGGGTGCATATCTTTCTAGCACGGTCAAACAAGGTCCGTACTAAGCCCCGCTTGTACTGGACAGGTGTGAAGCTCTGAAATGTAGGTATTGGCAGTCCATGTTCCTTTGCGATACACCGATCTTTGAATTGTGCCGTCTGCTCTACGTCTCATTAGAATATCTAGGAACGGTAACGCTTCGTTGTGTTCGTGTTCCATAGATAGAGAGATGTTTTTATGCGTCTTGTTCATTGTGGCCTGGAACGATGTTGCTTGTAGCTCGTCTGTGGTGATAATTAGTATATTGTCCACATAACGACGGTAAAAGGCCAAGTTGTTGATGTCTGAGGACTGCTATTGTTGATGTCTTGGCAAGAAGTTCAGTAGTTTTCCATTTATTTCTGAGCGACCGGCTCACATACCCCCCGTAAATAACCAACGCGACGCGATCCGCTACCGAATCTCGCGCAGCTGTGTTCCCCTACGTGGATATACGGGATTACAGAGAATGTCGTTAACGTCTTCGCCAGGGAGATCGGCAATGACAAACTACGTAAAGTAAAATTGCCTAGAAAATTAACAACAGTCACATTTGTTGACGTTTAACTCCTATTTACTAGACGTAACTACCGAATTTGTTGATGTTTAACCCTTATTTACTAGCTGTAACTACAGAATTTGTTGATGTTTAACCCTTATTTACTAGTCGTAACTACAGAATATGTTGATGTTTAACTCATATTTATTAACCGTAACTACCGAATCTGTTGATGTTTAACTCCTATTTACTGGCGGTAACTACCTAATCTGTTGATGTTTAACTCATATTTACTAGCCGTAACTACCGAATCTAATAACGTTTAACTCTTATATTTACTGTCAAACCAATCGGCGTTTGACCCTTATAATTAGTAGTTGTAACTACCAAATCTGTTGTTGTTTAACTCATATTTACTAGCCGAATCAGTTGATGATTAGCTCACATTTACTGATGATGGTGGTGATGATGATGATGGTCATGGTGGTGATGTTGATGATGATGATGATGATGATGATAATGATGCTGGTGATAGTGATAATGATAACGACGGCAATGACGACAACAAGCAGCGATACTAGACGACGGCAACTTTAGCTTCCAAGACAATGCCCACACAAGGAGCTGAACTGAAGCATGTAGGGACACACCGCCGTGGGTCTGGTAGGATGGCACATTGTATACAGCTTTTAATTACCTCAGACCATGTACACACCTTACAATGACACAATAACCTCAGACCATATGCACACCTTACAATGACCTCAGACCATATTGACAACTTACAATGACCTTTGGCCTTGTACACACCTTACAATGAAATCAGACCATGTACACACCTTACAATGACCTCAGACGATGTACACTTACAATGAAATAAGACCATGTACACACCTTACAATGACATCAGACCATGTACACACCTTAAGATGACCTCATACCATGTACACAACTTACAATGACCTCAGACCGTGTACACAACTTACAATGACCTTAGACGATGTATACACCTTACAATGACATCAGGCCATCTACATATCTTACAATGACATCACACCCTGTACACACCTTACAATGACATCAGACCCTGTACACACCTTACAATGACCTCATACCATGTACACACCTTACAATGACCTCATATCATGTACACACCTTACAATGACCTCATACCATGTACACACCTTACAATGACCTCATACCATGCACGCACCTTACAATGACCTCAAACCATGCACACACCTTACAATGCCCTCATACCATGTACACACCTTACAATGACCTCATACCATGTACACACCTTACAATGACCTCATACCACGTACACACCTTACAATGACATCAGACCATGTACAAACCTTACAATGACCTCAGACCATGTACACACCTTACAATGACCTCATACCATGTTCACACCTTACAATGACATCAGACCATGTACACACCTTACAATGACCTCATACCATGTACACACCTTACGATGACATCAGACCATCTACACACCTTACAATGACCTCAGACCATGTACACACCTTACAATGACCTCAGACCATGTACACACATTACAATGACCTCATACCATGTACACACCTTACAATGACATCAGACCATGTACACACCTTACAATGACCTCATACCATGTACACACCTTACAATGACATCAGACCCTGTACACACCTTACAATGACATCAGACCATGTACACACCTTACAATGACATTATACCATGTACATACCTTACAATGACATTATACCATGTACATACCTTACAATGACATCAGACCATGTACATACCTTACAATGACATCAGACCCTGTACACCCCTTACAATGACATCAGACCCTATACACAACTTACAATGACCTCAGACCGTGTACACAACTTACAATGACCTCAGACGATATATACACCTTACAATGACATCAGGCCATCTGCATATCTTACAATGACATCATACCCTGTACACACCTTACAATGACATCAGACCATGTACACACCTTACAATGACCTCATACCATGTACACACCTTACAATGACATTAGACCATGTACACACCTTACAATGACCTCAGACCATGTATACACCTTACAATGACCTCATACCATGTACACACCTTACAATGACATCAGACCATGTACACACCTTACAATGACATCAGACCCTGTACACACCTTACAATGACATCAGACCATGTACACACCTACAATGACATCAGACCTTGTACATACCTTACAATGACCTCAGACCATGTACACACCTTACAATGACCTCAGACCATGTACACACCTTACAATGACATCAGACCATGTACACACATTACAATGACATCAGACCATGTACACACCTTACAATGACATCAGACCATGTACACAGCTTACAATGTCATCAGACCATGTACACACTTACAATGACACCAGGCATGTACACAACTTACAATGACATCAGACCATGTACACACCTTACAATGACATCAGACCATGTACACAACTTACAATGACATCAGACCATGTACACAACTTACAATGACATCAGGTCATGTACACAACTTACAATGACATCAGACCATGTACACACCTTACAATGACATCAGACCATGTTCACAACTTACACTGACACCAGGTCATGTACACAACTTACACTGACACCAGGTCATGTACACAACTTACAATGACACTAGGCCATGTACACAACGTACAATGACACCAGGCCATGTACACAACTTACAAGGATCTCAGCCCATGTGCATACCTTACAATGACCTCTGGCCATGCATACATCTTACTAGGCCATGTACAAAATTTACAAGGACCTCAGGCCGTAAACATACCTTAAGAGAGAGAGAGAGAGAGAGAGAGAGAGAGAGAGAGAGAGAGAGAGAGAGGAGAGAGAGAGAGAGAGAGAGAGAGAGAGAGAGTTTACGCCTAGCTTCTCTAATCATTCTGATCTTGATTTTCTGCACCAGTTTTCTGTATAAACAATTTGATCTTGAGTGTCTACACAGAGTTTCTCTAATAAATTTGATCTTGATTGCCTACATCTATTTCCTCTTAATAAATTTGATCCTTAGTGCCACACCTAGTATCTCTAATCATTTTGATCTTGAATACACCAGGTTTTTCTAATCAATTTTTATCTTGACTGCTTACACCAAGTTTCTCTAACAAATTTGATCTTAACTGTCTACACTAAGTTTCTTAGTCAATGTGATCCTTATTGCCTACACCAAGTTTCTCTAATCAATTTGATCCTTAGTGCCCACACTAAGTTTCTCTGATTTATTTGATACTGACTGCTTACATCAAGTTTTTCTAATCAATTATATATTGAATGCCTAACAAAGTTTCTCTAATCTATTATATCTTGACTGCCAACAGTTTCTCTAATCAATTTTATCTTTGAGCGCTTACACCAAGTTTCTCTAATCAATTTGATCTTGTCTGCTTACACCAATTTTCTCTAGTCAATTTGACCCTGAACGGCTACATCAAGTTTATGTAATCAAAATTAATCTTCCATGCTTACACCAAGTTTCTCTAGTCAATTTCCAGACTGTATCTGCTTCCTGAAGCACAGCTATGTCTCAAGCCATACTGAAACCTTCCCGGCGTGCATCAGTAATGGTACTAAATATCATGTTGTTGTCAGGGTCAATCGCTGTGGCTTAGGGCATAGAACTCTTTTCGCAAATCCCCCACATACCATTCGGTGAGGTGAGATGGGGGGGGGGGGGGGGGGGGGGGTCAAATCGGCCGTAGACAATTGGGAGGCAAACCGCCTTGCGTTGATTTCGATGGTGTGAGCACAGGCCGCCCAGAAAGCAACAGCAAACTACGGAACATATAAACATGCCTAGTGAATTATAAACAGTCAAAGAATGCTGGGGTTGATTGCCACATCATTTGGAGAGCATGCGACTAATTTTATTGGGGTTAAAGATAGTCTGTACAACTCTCTCTCTCTCTCTCTCTCTCTCTCTCTCTCTCTCTCTCTCTCTTCCTCTCTATTTTTCTGTCTCCATGACTATCTTTTTCCCTCTCTGTCGCCCGTTCTCTCTCTGTATTTCTCTATCTTTTTCGTTGTCTCTCTTTTTCTTGTCTGTCTGTCTGTTTGTCTGTCTGTCTCTCTTTCCCCCTCTCTGTTTCTCTCTATCTATCTAAATATCTCTCCTTTTCCCTCTCTGCTGCGTATTCTCTCTCTTTCTCTCTCGCTGTATGTCTCTCATGTTCTGTCTTTCTCTCTCTTTTTGTCTGTCTGTATGTCTGCCCCCCTCTCTCTCTCTCTCTCTCTCTCTCTATCTCTCTCTCTCTCTATCTCTCTCTCTCTCTCTCGCTCTCTCTCTCTCGCTCTCTCTCTCTCTCTCTCTCAGTGCCCAGTGTCTCATTTGTTCAATGAAGTCTCTTTTGTTAATTGTATTTGTAGAAGCTTACACCTGGAAACACTGTGTTAGATCACAAAGCTACTCTCCGCTTCTACCTCCCTCCCCTCTCTCTCTCCTAGTGTGTCTGGTGTGTGCGTGCGCGCGCGTGTGTGTGTGTGTGCGCGCGCGCGCGTGTATGCCCGTCAATTACTCTGTCTGATCAACCATATCTGTATTCGCATGCAATAATACCACTGCAAACACTCTGAATGTTAGATTACCAGAGCTAGTAATCTCTGTCTATCTGCCTGTCTGCCTGCCTGCCTGCCTGCCTGCCTGCCTGTCTGTCTGTCTGCCTTCATCAATATATCTTTATCTTTGTCTGTCTGCCTGTTTGTCTTTCTGTCCAAATGAATGTCTGTCTGTATGAATTGTCCCTATATATTCTTACTACTTCAAACACAGTATCATAAATTACCAGAGCCAGCCTTGACATATATCTCTCTTTCTCCCCCACACTCTATGTGTGCTTGCATGTGTGTGTGTGTGTGTGTGTGTGTGTGTATGTGTGTGTTTGTGGGTGGGTGGGTGGGTGTGTGTGTGTGTGTCTATCTCCAGTAGCCAGGCGGTAAAATCACATTTCTGCACCGACTGTCCGTAATTATTCTTACCTGTACAAACAGAATACGATAGTTTACCAGATTCTGGGTTGACATATGTCTCTCCTTCTCTCCCACGCATACTCAGATTACCAGTTAGCCATTTCTCCCCCCTCTCTCTCTCTCTCTCTCTCTCTCTCTCTCTCTCTCTCCATCTCTCCAACTTTCTCTCTCACACACACACACTCTTCCACCCCCCCCCCCCCAACCCCTCCCTCTCAGTGTCTCCCAGCTGTTCGACCACACTTTTATATGAATATATGAATTGCTTCCAGATACTGTTGCCCTTCAAAACACAATGATAGTCAGATTAAACGAGCTGCATGGCATGACATGTGGAGCTCTAGCACTGAAAATACTAGACAGCAAAATTCAGTGCAAAGGAAGAAAGGGTGTTCAAACAAAAAAAAAGAACTCGAAATCTCGTGTATAATGCTCCTATTGTTGACTCACATTTGCCCGCTAAATCTCGCACATGCTTTTACACGAGTACTAAATTTCTTTGGTCATGTTATGAGAAGAGAGGTATTGGAGAACATCGTGACGACTGGAAAGATCGAGGGGAAGAGAGGCAGAGGCCGACCAAGAGAAATGATACTGGATGGATTGTGGCGGTGGCATGGAGGAATATCATCAGCACAGTTGATCCAGAACACCAAAGACTGAGATCTGTAGAGAGTCATGAATACCTACGCCAGCTGGCATGGCACTTGATGATGATCGACGATGACTAAATTTTGCAGCAGTCTGCCTGGCCAAAAGATTTAACTCTCTAGCTCTTAAACTTCCGGTGCGCTGAAGGCGGTGTCGCGGGATCACCCCTTACACGGATCAGTGGAACATAGCGTTGACTTCTCAGTAGCAAACCACTCAACTTAAAATTGATCCAGAAAATCAAGCTTGAGTTGGGGTTTATGCCAACATCCTGCAAATAACATACAACATGTTACAACTAAATTATGAATCATTTTCCATTTCTTCTTCTGCTGCGTTCATCCAGAGTGGTTTTTTTTTTTTTTTTGTGTGTGGTTTGTTTCAGGAGTAATTGCGTTGTGCAGGTTTACAGCAGAGCTGCGATACTGCGCCTTTAGGCTTGCACATCCGACTTCAGCGGGCATTTGTTGACCTGGTTAACCTTCCCGGATTTTCGATATCGAAAGTAACCTACATTGGAAGGTCTGCAAATTTGTTTCCGGTCAATTTTTTTTTTCTCTCTTTTCTTCTTCTATGATCTAGGTTTGCTAATCGCGATGCGTAGCATCCATTATAGTGCGTGGATGTCCACTTTCTAGTCCCTCGCCACTTAGGCCAGCATCTTCCGTCATCGACAGTTGAAGGTTCTTGTTTAGATGCCTCCTCATGTATGCAGACTGTCTTCTTGGGCTTGTGGACTCTGCCTGGCCACATTTTCTGTCGAGCTTTGTTGCCTAAGCCTGTGTTCTTACAAGAACGTCCACAAGGCAGTGATGGTTTGGCATTTGGCGTGTCCTTCACTTATATGGACTTTCTTTTAGGTTTATGAGCTCCTTCAGAAAGCAATGGCAGACTATTGAACGTAAACTTGCCAAGAAATCACAAACAGCCAAACCTGCCAGTACCTGCCAAAACAGCCAGTACAGTATATGCAAATGAATTTTCTTTATGAGCTGCATCTCATCTCATCTCTTCAGGTTCCTCTTGTATCTGACGGTGTCGAGGTGAAGCATAACAGCGGGAGGGTTAATGAGCTCCACCAGGCCATTTTGTTTGGTCACAGTTTGGAAGTGAGAGTATTGTACAGCGGGTGATGAGTGTGCCATGTATTTCTCACGTGTAAGAGATTGCTGCAAACTGTATTTGGCGCTCTTGGTATTCAATACGTTTTCATGTTCAGCTTGGTTGTGAAATTTGTCATTTGGCTCTGTTTGGCATTAAAGATGAATTAACAAGTGGCGGATGACAGGACACGATCAGATTACGCCAGAACCAGTCTAACGTGATGATGATGATGATGATGATGATGATGATGATAGGGTAAACGGGGTTAATTGCTATGTTCTTATACATTTTCATCTGGATAAAAGTAGCTCGTTTTTCATCATTCTCCTTCTCACAGTTGCTGCGTTTATTAAACTACTTTGCACTGTGTATTTTTCTAGCACAAAATACTGGTTTGTTCTCTCTCTCTCTCTCTCTCTCTCTCTCTCTCTATATATATATATATATATATATATATATATATATATATATATATATATATATATATATATAGAGAGAGAGAGAGAGAGAGAGAGAGGAGAGAGAGAGAGAGACAGGACAATGCAATCAACACCTATTACTAAACAATGTTAGTTCAGTAGTTTGTCACTGCTTTCTGAATAGCCGACGTTTCCTACCATCGAAATCAACGCACAGCTCTCTCCTCCCAATGTCCCGCAGCTGATCTCGAACCCTCGACTTTGTATGACGGGAAACCATGAAAATGTTCATCTCACTATCACCTAAGCCACAGAGCCGGTTGAAGATAAGTCAAGGAAACAATGTTCACACATGTACAATAATCAGTTCATGATATTTATTAGACTCAAATTAATTAACAACAAATAGCACGGACATTGCTCTAGCATTGTCTAGTGAACACCGGATGTCTAGTGAAGCACATTTTCTACCTGACATTTAGACACGTTTGAGACAGGCTTTTAGGTCTGCATATTTGGAGGACATACGAGCATGCATGGGATACATCACATCATCCTTGGCATCATGTGCCATGCCGATCAGCGAGGCAGTCATGTTTCGTCATCTCGCACGATCACAGTGGATCAGCTCCGGGTTCTTGTCTCGACCATAATATATATGAAATAACATGATCAGTATTATAATGGCTGTTTGTTTATATCCCAACATTTCTGGTACCGGCTATATAAGACCAGAACGACCCCAGAACAGCAGGGATCGGGGGAGTCACACCCTGCAAAATCAAGCTCCGAACCAAGTAGTTTAGAAGACGGGTGCACTGACCACCACACCATATGGCTCTGTCTTTTGGCAAGTCATCGTTACAACTTAACACTTTTTTCTAGACAGACCAGCGTGAAAACGCAATCAGGCGCATCTAAATATGCTTCTGAAAATACAATTTACAATATAAACAGTGGCATCAAACGAGAGTTATCGAATTTAGGTACTCTCCGCCAAAACCCTGCGGAGCCCAGCGAATCGAACATACATTTAATACCACAAACGACCGCACAGAAAAGGCTTACCTTGTGCCATGTTTGCAATGCGTGTTATAAATTATGTATAGCACCGTGTCTCTGTAAGAATCTGTAAATAAATAAAACGGTAATCACCCTCCCTGGGCGTAATGTTTGGAAACAAAACCACCAAAACGATTCCGTCCTCACCAAAATTCTAAGATGTTGTCTGGGACTCAAGATGGAGACCTTCCGTTGACTGAGAAATGTGCCTCCAGCTGATTGGTCGATACCCGCGAAACACGGTCACCCATTGGTTGGTATGGTACTTGCTCACTTGCTTCCAGAACTGTGATGATTCATGAGTGGAGAGTGTAATGTATGTGCGACTTAATGTCTACAAAAATAAAGACATTTGAGAGAATGGCAGTGACAACGAAGGCAATCTAATGTAGATATAGACGTAGTGATATTCATTAAATTATATCATTCCGTGGCTTCATTAGGTTGGGGTGGGGGGAACTGGTTGAGATGGCGGTCAGTTCACCAACACAACATACGTGATTGATTTTTGTAACTACCAGACGCCGGACGACAGCTGTGCGAACTAGCAGACAGGTCAAGGCTACTACGTGTCGTAGTAAGCGGTAGCTGGGGAAACAGCTGGGGGATGAGTACTCCATTGGGGTCAGTTGCCTCCCTGCCAGGCTGGCGCGTGCTCTTTGGTAGTGGAGTTGTAATTTATGACAGTTTCTAGCTGTTAATGTCTTCTCCTTCTTCGCTTTCATTATCATTATCATCATCACAGTCATCATCATCACCATCATCGTCGTCTTCTTCTTCTTCTTCTTCTTCTTCTTCTTCTTCTTCTTCTTCTTCTTCTTCTTCTTCTTCTTCTTCTTCTGCTGCTGCTGCTGCTACTACTACTACTTCTTCGTCTTCTTCTTCTTCTCCTTGGAGTGCCTGGTCTAGAATAGATAACGGCGATGACGATTCTCCAGACTTCTCTGCCAGTTGACATGTGGAAGTTTGCTACACACATCTCTCTCTCTCTCTCTCTCTCTCTCTCTCTCTCTCTCTCTCTCTCTCTCTCTCTCTCTCTCTCTCTCTCTCTCTCTCTCTCTCTCTCTGTGCTCGCGCGCGCCTGTGTTTCTCTGTTTCCCTGTCGTTATCTGAATCTTCCCCTCCCCACATTGTGTGTGTGTGTGTGTGTGTGAGAGAGAGAGAGAGAGAGAGAGAGAGAGAGAGAGAGAGAGAGAGAGAGAGAGAGAGTGTGTATTTATTTTTCTCTCTCTCACGTGCTCGTGTAAGAAATAGTTTTAAAAACAAAAAACAATTTTATCAACTTGCTAACATGAAATATTTCCTTGATGAAAGGACAACAAAGATATTTTATACATCTCACTGACAGACAATTATTGACTACTGCTCCATAATCTCGGATGGCTGTTCCAATGTGTGTTTGTGTGTTTTGTGCTCTGTTTCTCTGTCATTATCTGCATCCCCCCCCCCCCCCACTCTCACATTGCGTGTGATTATTTATATTTCTCTGTCTCTAGCGTGCTCGTGAAAGAAATAGTTATTAAAAACAATTTTATCAGCTTGCTAAAATGAAATATTTCCTTGATGAAAGGACAACAAAGATATTTTATACATCTCACAGACAGACAAATATTTACCACTGCTCCACAATTTTGGATGGCTGTTCCAATTCAATGACCAAGCGATTTAGTTCATTTCCGAAACGGGCCGTATAGTTAAATCATAGTAAACGTAAAATTGAGAGTTCTTACCTATATAAACGTTATCGGCCAGTATTGTCGCTACGGAGCAGGGAGCGTATTTCACAATTGGCCGACATGCCAAATCGTAGGATCGAAATCAGCAGCAGACGATTTGGAAGCAGGCCGTCTTGCGTAGATTTCGTTGGTATGAACGTCGGTCGTTTAGAAAGCAATGGCAAACTATTGAAAGTAATAATTGCTTAGTAAATCACAAACAATAAAACATACTGGGGTTGATTGCAACGTCCTGTAACGAACATACAGCTAGCTTTATAAACGCCTTCTGCTATTACCACAAGAGAAACACCCCATTTTCAATACAAAATAATTCACAAAATAATTTCTCAGAGTGCTCCAAATTACATTTTGCAATTGTTTTAACTACAGCGCAAGTAATATCAAACGCCAAGCACACTAATATCCTCAAGCCAAAGACGGACTTATTCACAACAAGCTTACGTATTCTGTAGCTCAGCCAAGGACCAATAGTTCACAGCAAAGCAAAGACACCACCAAAAAGCTGTACAAAATCGCTGACTCTTCGAATACTAAACAAAATAAAAACAGTAGTATGTTTTTAGTTTAGTTTAGTCAACGGATCAACATCACGGCACACGGGTGTAACCCATAAGTGCTCCGTTCTACTCCTAACTCAAGCCTGAGTCCGGAGATTCTCAGCTTAGTGCACGAACTCCGTAGCACAGGCGAGGATCCTGAAATACTCTGGGTAGATTTTTAACACGAAATTATGCCCTGGCAGCGCCGTTAGGCTACTCATTTCGATTTCCAACTGCCAAGGGATTTTTTTACGTGCGCAACAATACACATGGGCGTCCAATCGCACTACCCAAAGACCAGGGGATATTGTGTTACGAGAAGTCCATGTGAAAAAATCTCGGCCCTCTCCGGGGCTTGAACCCGGGACCTCCAGCACTTGAGGCGGACACCATACCTCGAGACCACTCAGCCCTCTTAGTACCTTAGTAAAGTATGTATGACTGCTGCGAAAAAGATAATAAGTTCAGACTCAGCGTAATACCTTACAAAGAACGCAAATCCAACAAAAGGAAATTCCAGTGTAAAAATAACAATGATAATAATAGCGTAAAAAGAAAATACAATAACTTATATCACAACACAACGAATCGACGTTTCGATTTTAGTGATCTTCATCACGAACAGATCTAAAAAAAACAACAACATGAAATTAGACAATTTACTTAAAAATTAATTAACATAAAAATAGAAAATGTCATTTAGCGACTAGTTAAGTTTAATTTAGTTTAGTCAACGGATCAACATCAGGGCATACGGGTTTAACCCATAAGTGCCCCGTTCTTCTCCTAACTCATGCTTGATTCCGGAGAAGCTCAGCTCAGTGCACGAACTCCGTAGCACCGGCGAGGTTCCTGAAATACTTTGGGTAGATTTTTAACTCCAAATTTTGTCCGGGCAGCGCCGTTAGGCTATTCTTTTTCGATTTCCAACTGACAAGGGAATTTTTATGTGCGGAACAATACACACGGGCGTCCGATCTCACTACCCAGAGACCAGGCAAAAGTTTATGAAAAAATCCCTGTCCTCACCGGGGCTTGAACCCGGGACCTCCAGCATTCGAGGCGGACACCATACCTCGAGACCACTCAGCCACTATTTGTAAATACAGCATGTGTTCCATAAATTAAACATCTTTCTTCCATCTTTCCAGATAGAGAAAGGTCAGTGTGGATAGACGTGTTTATATAGTGTTTGGAAGGAGGAAGGGAAGTGTACCGCACATTTCATAGAGAAAAACAGGACATTTATTGCAATTAGGAGTTACAGAAAGGTGGAATTATAGATATAAAATAGAGCCGCTGTGGCATAGTGATTAGTGCTCTTGCTACAAAGAAAGTAGTTAGAGCTCAATTCACAGCAGAGGCAGGATTGTTCCGACCAGTACGAACCCTTAAGTCACCCAGACACATAACAACAGGTGCTGCCAATTTTCAGAATGTTGTGAGTGTTGTCTAGGAAGGAACTTGATGAGGAAGGGAACTGGTCAGATACCTCATATTTCGTGACCTAAAATGGGTGAAAGCCTAAAACTTCACACTCCAACGGCAATATCTGCTATTGGACTACTTTTATCCTTATTTAGACAGATAATACTGTCAGGTGATTGGCTGTCAAGAACTAAAAGAAGCCAATGATTGGTTGTCTACTCATACAATCAATAAGTAGCTGACCGGCTGTCTAAAGAGTCACTGCAGATGATTGGCAATATTTGCTAATGGGCTGCTTTTATCTTTATTTAGACATATAACACAGGGAGGTGATTGGCTGTTAAGAACTAAAAGAAGCCAATGATTGGTTGTCTACTTATACAATCAATAAGTAGCTGACAGACTGTCTAAAAAGCTGCTGCAAAAGATTGGTTGTCTAGTGTCACAATAAGATGGCTGGCTGTGTGAGAATACAGTAGGCCAAATCTGTGAAATTGGTGCCGGCTACACATTTTTCTGGAGTGGAAGGAAAAGCGAGGAAAGACGCCAATCCGGTGTGGGATTTGCCATTAAGTCGGCCCTGGTCGGCAAATTAGCTGGATTTCCAAAGGCTATAAACGACAGGCTCATGACCATGAAGTTGCCTCTGCTGAATGGAAGGAAGCACGCAACCATTGTGAGTGTCTACGCACCAACTATGACCAACGAAGATGATGTCAAGAACAAGTTCTATGAGGACCTGCACAATGTATTAACATCTGTTCCCAAAGGAGACAAACTTATACTCCTTTGGGGATTTCAATGCCAGAGTAGGCACGGACACCACCTCTTGGAGTGGCATTATTGGAAAGCATGGAGTCGGAAATTGTAACAGCAATGGACTCCGCCTCCTTCAGACATGTGCCGAACATGATCTCCTGATTACGAACACAATTTTCCGTCTCCCCATGAGAAATAGGACATCGTGGATGCACCCTCGCTCGAAACACTGGCACCTCATTGACTATGTCATCGTCAGGAGGAGTGACAGACAAGACGTTCGAAGTGACAAAATCCATGTGTGGTGCCGAATGTTGGACAGACCATCGTCTCATTGTCTCGAAAATGAACATCCACATCAGGCCACCACGGCGTCCTCAAGGGGCGAAAATGCAAACAAAGCTAAATGTCACCCGCCTAAACAGCAAGAAAATGCAGCAGTCGTTTGAAAAGATGCTGGAAGACCGCCTCAAGCCCAATGCTGAAGCTAAACAGGATACAGAAACAGAATGGAGAGCCCTAAAGGACACAATTTACAACACTGCTATGGAAATCCTGGGTCCAGCCCCCCGAAAGCATAAAGACTGGTTTGATGAAAATTCCGAAGACATCAACCAATTGCTGGCCGAGAAACATCTTCTCCTCAAGGCACATTTGAATGACCCAAAGTCAACATCAAAAAAAGATGCTTTCAAGAACATTCAGAGAGTAGTGCAGCAGAAACTTCGGCACATGCGGGACTCCTGGCTGAGCAGCAAAGCTGATGAAATTTAGGGCTTTGCTGACAGACATGATATGAAAAACTTCTACGACTCACTGAAAACGGTCTATGGTCCTTCATCACCAGGCATAGTTCCCCTCCTCAGTGCAGACGGGTGAACATTGGTCACCGATAAGAAAGAAATCCTCCAACGCTGGGCAGAGCATTTCAGCAAAATCTTAAATGCAACTTCCTTCTTCGATGATGAAACCATCAACTGCCTTCCTCAAGTTCCCACCAATGAGACACTTGATGACCTGCCAACCATAGTGGAAATAAACAAAGCCATCCAGCAACTCTCCAGCGGCAAGGCACCTGGTCCTGACTCCATCCCAGCAGAGATATACAAGGCAGGTGGGCCGGTCCTAACAGAGCAGCTTCACCAAGTCTTCACAAACATATGGATGAACGAGACCATGCCACAAGATTTTAAGGACGCGTCAATAGTCCACCTTTACAAACGTAAAGGAAACCGCCAATCCTGTGACAACCACCGAGGCATCTCCTTGCTTTCAATTGCAGGGAAGATACTCGCCAGAATTCTTCTCAATCGCCTCACAGCCCATCTCGATCAAGGTCTTTTTCCTGAGAGTCAATGTGGCTTCAGAAAAGAACGTGGAACTGTTGACATGATTTTCGCTGCAAGGCAGCTGCAAGAGAAATGTCAGGAACAGAACTGCGAAATGTTCTCCACTTTCATTGACCGTACCAAGGCTTTTGATACAGTCAGCAGAGAAGGACTGTGGAAGATTATGGCAAAATATGGCTGTCCACGAAAGTTTGTCCAAATAGTGCGGCTATTTCATGACGGCATGCAGGCAAGAGTACAGGAAAATGGTGAACTGTCTGAACCCTTTCCTGTCACCAATGGAGTGAAGCAAGGATGTGTCCTGGCACCAACACTGTTCAGCCTCATGTTTTCAGCCATGTTGATGAATGCCTTCGAGAACGACGACATTGGAATAGACATCAACTACCGTATGGATGGAAAGTTATTCAATCTCAGAAGGCTGAAAGCTAAAACCAAAATTAACAGCGGCACCGTCAGAGAGCTCCTGTTTGCTGATGATTGCGCTCTATACGCCAACTCAGAGGCAGGACATGCAACATAATGTTTCAGCTTTCTCACATGCCTGTGCCAACTTTGGGCTCAATATCAACTTGGAGAAGACTGTAGTTATGTACCAGCCAGCTCCAGGGAATAATCACACTGTGCCGAATATCAAAGTGAATGATCATAGACTAAGTGTTGTGGACAAATTCACCTATCTTGGCAGCACCGTGTCACAAGCTGCCACAATCGATGACGAAGTGAATGCAAGAATCTCCAAGGCCAGTGCAGCCTTTGGCAGACTGTACAAGAATGTATGGGACAGAACTGGAATAAGCCTGCAAACAAAGCTAAAAGTCTACAAAGCAGTTGTATTATCCACACTGCTATATGCTTGTGAAACCTGGACTGTTTATCAGCGACACGCTAGGAAATTAAACCACTTCCACACAGTCTGCCTAAGGAAGCTACTGAAGATTAAATGGCAAGACAAGATTCCAGACACTGAAGTCCTAGAAAGAGCATCCATGCCCAGTATCCACACTCTACTGATGAAGAATCAGATTCGCTGGGCTGGTTACTTGACTCGCATGCCAGATCACAGGCTCCCTAAACGAATTTTTTACAGCGAACTGCGTTGTGGTAAACGCTCCCAAAGGTGGCCAGAGGAAACGTTTTAAAGACAATCTGAAAATTTCACTGAATGCTTTTGGAATTCATCATGACACCTGGGAGGCTGCAGCCAGAGACCGAAATTCGTGGCGTGCATCATTGCGCAAAGGTGCAGTCATATGTGAGGCAACCAGGACTGCAATAGCTGTGAAGAAAAGGCAGGACAGAAAAAACCACTGCAGGAAATCCTCCTCCAGAGACGTCAAGCATTCTTTGCCCACATTGTCAAAGAACATTTCGAGCCAAAATAGGCCTTATCAGCCATCTTAGAACCCACGGCTCCACACCTTCAACCCCACTGGATGAAATGAATGGTCATCATCATTCTTGATGGACAAACAACAGTAGGCAGGAATGGATGCCTATCAAAGTATGCAATAAGTAGATGATGGCATGTCTCGTGATACACTAAATATATGATTGGCTGTCTTGTGAGTCAGGAAACAGATGATTGGTTGTCGCGTACCGCAGCAGACAAATGATTGGCTGTATATTCATACAATACGACTTGCTGTTAAATGATTGACAGATGCGTATTAAATTATGAAGTAGACAGATAATTGGCCGTTCATTGATACAGTAAGTAGCCGATTGGCTATACGTGGTTTGCCGACAAAGATGCAGTAATTATATGGGTGACATTCGAATGTCAGCAGCTGGGTAGTTTTAATATCTCATTTTGAATCAATTTTCTCATGGTCATTCAAAGAAGACACAGGAAAGAAGTAGATATCACAGAACGTATTTATTATCATCACGCAGCAGGTCTTCCTTAGAACATCGCCGTCATATTGTTTTAAAACATATCATAAAGTAGAAAAACGGAAAGGACTGGGACCCGATTTCTTTAAAAGCGTCACCTCGTTGAGGAAGAATATAGTTTCCGTCATCGCTGAACCATGTTCGGCGATGTTTGGCATTTCCTCATGAATACTTGTCGGAGTGTTAGCGAAGTTGATAGTGAACAGTGTTAATAATGTCATGGTTGGACGCGGATTCGACGTCTGGGCTCGTCGCCTGCCCAAGCTACCGCTGGCCATTGTTCAAATATAACGCAAGACATAGCGAACGACTACATATACTTCTTGTCCCTAAACCTAGAATAGACTTATATAAAATAAGCTTAGCATACTCTGCCACTCAGTTGTGGAACAATCTTCCACAAGAAATTAAAGACACCAACAATCATTATACATACAGTCGTATCCTGCTTGAACACTACCTCAGTACAGACTACATGCCCCCTAAAAATAATAATGGTAAATTATCTCAAACAACTAGCAAATAATCATTGCCATATGTATGGCACGTTACACCTTCCTTAGGCAATTATAATGCCCATGTTAAACATTGCCTCAAGAAGTCATCTTATTGATTATTTTTCATGCGTTTTAATGCTTATTGTTCTTTTGTAGTCTAAGATTAGCTTCATAAGTGATGTTGAATGAAATAATGTATGATTGATTGATTGATTGATTGATTGATTGGTTTAGGAACCGACATCACAGCATTCGGGACATTCCCATAAGCAAGTGAGAGAGGAAATAGAGAAGGAGGGCAGAATGTCAGACGGGCCTGCATGCCCAATTCTTAACCCTTTGAAAATAAAGATTGTTCGTTCGTTCGTTCGAAACTGAGGGAGAATGTGACCACCTATTCCTCTGTACATTCACGCTGAAAAAATGTGACCACCTATTCCTCTGTACATTCACGATGACAAAATGTGACCACCTATTCCTCCGTACATTCACGCTGACAAAATGAGACGGCGCTGTCATATCACAGACACATATAGCAGGACACTAGCGCGGGACAAGTTGGAAACCAAAAACGAATTTCATCGTTACTTGTGATACAAAGATGTGAGAATCCTATAGGGCAGGGGTGGCCAACACGAGGCCCGCGGACTACATGCGGCCCGCCGGGAGTCATGTTGCGGCCCGCGGAGTGGGAAGCGACGATGTGGTCGAGGCTGTAGCACGCTTGCTTGCTTAATTTAATTAACAAACAAAAATTAGGTGAGTGGCCCAGCAGGAAATATTATTTCTGAAATTTGGCCCGTCCTGCTAAAAAGGTTGGCCACCCCTGCTATAGGGTGTATTTTTAATGACTGCAGTTTTTGAAAATATTGCCAGTCCAAGTTTTGTATTTACCTATTATGTTTCATGAACATATAGAGGGTGAATACAAAACTTGGACAGGCAATATTTTCAAACACTGTACAGTCATTAAAAGTACACCCCAAATCAGTCTTTCTCTAACTGCTTACCCTCGAGCAATCTCTCTCTCTCTCTCTCTCTCTCTCTCTCTCTCTCTCTCTCTCTCTCTCTCTCTCTCTCTCTCTATCTATCTATCTCTCCCTAAATCCCTCACTACCGCTCTCGATCTCTCTCACTCTCTGTCCCTCTCTATCTCCCTCACTATCTCTTTCTCTATTTCTCTCACTCTATAATTCATTTGTCTCTAATTCTCCTCCTCTGCATGTTTTAGACCCTCATCTATGTATTTTGCCCTTTTAGTTCCAGCCGCAGGGTTTTCTAGTCATGCTGCTCTCAGGTTTTCTTTCTTTCTTTCTTTCTTTCTTTCTTTCTTTCTTTCTTTCTTTCTTTCTTTCTTACTTTCTTTCTCTCTCTCTCTCTCTCTCTCTCTCTCTCTCTCTCTCTCTCTCTCTCTCTCTCTCTCTCTCTCTCTCTTTCTCTGTATGTGTGTGTATGTGGGAGGGGGGGGGGTATTTAGCTCTTACCTAACCCTTACTTTTTAAAAAATCTGTGCTGTTGTTTTGGTCATACTTTTTATACTACGGAATTTCAAACGGCACTTTGGGTGTATATATTTTTCTTGCACGCTTAGTTTGTTTGCCCAAGTATTGTCCTGTTTGGATTGTTTAAACTGCATTTTAATACTACATTAAAAAAAAAAAACATTTCCAAAACTCTCCTGCTTGAAATGAAGAAACATGCACACAAGCAAACAAAATATTAGGCTACATGTGGAAACAGGGTGGGCAGAAAGAGTTAAGTTGGTGTGGGGAGCAGTGGACTTAAACAAGCAAAAGCTGAAACATAACGCTCCATTGTGCCCACAGTGACAGACATATCACAGTAGATGTTGTTGTTGGCCTGCACTTGTTAGCGCTAGATATATACTTTACAACTGTTCCATATCCTTTGCCGAACACCGTGATTAACCCAAGCTCACATTTCTAAGCTATTTTATGATCAGCAGTTTGTCATTGCTTTCTGAACTTTCTGAATCGACGTTTAAGTCCTACTTACTGATATGTGTATGGATCGAAACCTCTAACCTACCAGCAGCGTACCGGAAGTTTAAGAGCCGTGGCTCATATCTTTTCAGTGACGTCGACTTCTTGATATTCTAGGTCACAGAGTTTTAAGCTGGGGTGAGTGAGTAACTCTCTTCCTCTGTCGTCTTTCTTCCCCCAGAAAAATCCCGGTATCCCTCTAGAAAGGCTGGGTTGAACCAAGAAGCCTGCTGGCCGGGTAACAATGACATCCTGTCATTGTTGGGGATGGAAGGCCCGGTCAGCTGAGCTGAGACGTGTGCTACAGAAGGCTCAATGACCTGGCACACGCCTCTTGATACAGGTGCGAGCGGATGTGAGGCCAGGTGGTTTAGTCTGGCGTCCCTAATTTGAACAATGGGTACTTAGTGGGTGTCTACTAGGTGCCTTGTGGGTATCCAGGGGTGTCTATTGGGTGTCAAATGGGTGTCTATTGGATGTCTAGTGGGTGTTTAGTGTCTAGTGAGTATATAGTGGGTGTCTAGTGAGTGTCTAGAGGGTGTCTAGTGAGTGTCTTGTGGGTGTCTCGTGAGTGTCTATTGGGTGTCTAGTGGGTATCTAGGGGATATCTAGTGGGTGTCAATTGGGTGTCTATTGGGTGTCTAGAGGGTGTTTAGTGGGTGTATAGTGAGTGTCTAGTGGGTGTCTAGCGAGTGTCTTGTGGGTGTCTAGCGAATGTCTTGTGGGTGTCTAGCGAGTGCCTTGTGGGTGTCTAGTGAGTGTCTAGTGGGTGTTTATGTGTGTGTAGTGTGTGTCTAATGAGTGTCTAGCGGGTGCCTAATGGGTGACTTGTGGGTGTCTTGCGAGTGTCCAGCGTGTGTCTAATGAGTGTCTAGCGGGTGCCTAATGGGTGACTGTGGGTGTCTTGCGAGTGTCCAGTGGGTGTCTAGTGGGTGTCTAGCGAGTGTCCAGTAGGTGTCTAAGAGATGTTTAGTGGAAGTCTGGCGAGTGTGTAGTGGATGTATGGCGAGTGTCTAGTGGGCGTTTAGTGAGTGTCTAGTGGGTGTCTAGTGGATGTCTGGCGAGTGTCTAGTGGGCGTTTAGTGAGTGTCTAGTGGGTGTCTAGTGGATGTCTGACGAGTGTCTAGTGGATGTATGGCGAGTGTCTAGCGGATGTATGGCGAGTGTCTAGCGGATGTATGGCGAGTGTCTAGTGGATGTATGGCGAGTGTCTAGTGAATGTATGGCGAGTGTCTAGTGGGTGTCTAGTGGATGTCTGGCGAGTGTCTAGTGGGCGTTTAGTGAGTGTCTGGCGAGTGTCTAGTAGGCGTTTAGTGAGTGTCTAGTGGGTGTCTAGTGGATGTCTGGCGAGTGTCTAGTGGATGTCTGGCGAGTGTCTAGTGGATGTCTGGCGGGTGTCTAGTGGATGTCTGGCGAGTGTCTAGTGGATGTCTGGCGAGTGTCTAGTGGATGTCTGGCGAGTGTCTAGTGGATGTCTGGCGAGTGTCTAGTGGATGTCTGGCGGGTGTCTAGTGGATGTATGGCGAGTGTCTAGTGGATGTCTGGCGAGTGTCTAGTGGATGTCTGGCGGGTGTCTAGTGGATGTATGGCGAGTGTCTAGTGGATGTCTGGCGGGTGTCTAGTGGATGTATGGCGAGTGTCTAGTGGATGTCTGGCGAGTGTCTAGTGGATGTCTGGCGGGTGTCTAGTGGATGTCTGGCGGGTGTCTAGTGGGCGTTTAGTGGATGTCTACCGAGTGTCTAGTGGATGTCTGGCGAGTGTCTAGTGGATGTCTGGCGGGTGTCTAGTGGATGTCTGGCGAGTGTCTAGTGGGCGTTTAGTGGATGTCTACCGAGTGTCTAGTGGATGTCTGGCGAGTGTCTAGTGGATGTCTGGCGGGTGTCTAGTGGATGTCTGGCGAGTGTCTAGTGGGCGTTTAGTGGATGTCTACCGAGTGTCTAGTGGATGTCTGGCGGGTGTCTAGTGGGCGTTTAGTGGATGTCTACCGAGTGTCTAGTGGATGTCTGGCGAGTGTCTAGTGGATGTCTGGCGAGTGTCTAGTGGATGTCTGGCGAGTGTCTAGTGGATGTCTGGCGAGTGTCTAGTGGATGTCTGGCGGGTGTCTAGAGGATGTCTGGCGGGTGTCTAGTGGATGTCTGGCGGGTGTCTAGTGGGTGTTTAGTGAGTGTCTAGTGGGTGTCTAGTGGATGTCTGGCGAGTGTCTAGTGGATTTCTGGCGAGTGTCTAGTGGATGTCTGGCGAGTGTCTAGTGGATGTCTGGCGAGGGGTCTAGTGGATGTTGGCGGGTGTCTAGTGGATGTCTGGCGAGTGTCTAGTGGATGTCTGGCGAGTGTCTAGTGGATGTTGGCGAGTGTCTAGTGGATGTCTGCGGGTGTCTAGTGGATGTCTGGCGAGTGTCTAGTGGATGTTGGCGGTGTCTAGTGGATGTTGGCGGGTGTGTGGTGTCTAGGGATGTCTGGGGTGTCTAGTGGGTTGAGTGGTCTAGTGGTGTCTGGCGAGTGTCTAGTGGATGTCTGGCGAGTGTCTAGTGGATGTCTTTGCGGTGTCTAGTGATGTCTGGCGAGTGTCTAGTGGATGTTGGCGAGTGTGGATGTCTGGCGAGTGTCTAGTGGTGTCTGCGAGTGTCTAGTGGGTTGGCGATGTCTAGTGGATGTCTGGCGAGTGTCTAGTGGATGGTGTCTAGTGGGTCTGGGTGTCTAGTGGATGTCTGGCGGTGTCTAGTGGTGGCGGTGTCTAGTGGATGTCTGGGGTGTCTAGTGATGTTGGAGTGGATGTTGGCGAGTGTCTAGTGGATGTCTGGCGAGTGTCTAGTGGTGTCTGGCGAGTGTCTAGTGGATGTCTGGCGAGTGTCTAGTGGATGTATGGCGAGTGTCTAGTGGATGTCTGGCGGTGTCTAGTGGATGTCTGGCGGTGTCTGGATGTTGGCGGTGTCTAGTGGAGTGTCTGGCGAGGTTTAGTGGATGTCTGGCGAGTGCAGTGGATGTTGGCGAGTGTCTAGTGATGTTGGAGTGTCTAGTGGATTTGGGAGTGTCTAGTGATGTCTGGCGGGTTCTAGTGGATGTTGGCGAGTGTCTAGTGGATGTATGGCGAGTGTCTAGTGGATGTTGGCGAGTGTTAGGGATGTCTGGCGAGTGTCTAGTGGATGTATGGCGAGTGTCTAGTGGATGTATGGCGAGTGTCTAGTGGATGTCTGGCGGTGTCTAGTGGATGTTGGAGTGTCTAGTGGATGTATGGCGAGTGTCTAGTGGATGCTGGCGAGTGTCTAGTGGATGTCTGGCGAGTGTCTAGTGGATGTCTGGCGAGTGTCTAGTGGATGTCTGGCGAGTGTCTAGTGGATGTCTGGCGAGTGTCTAGTGGATGTCTGGCGAGTGTCTAGTGGATGTCTGGCGAGTGTCTAGTGGGGTGTCTAGTGGATGTCTGCGGGTTTGTGGTGTGCGGGGTTGGTGATGCAGTGTTGGGTTGGGTGGTTTTGGGGGGGTTTTTGGGGGTGGTTTTGGGGCGGGTTTGGGGTGTTGGGGGTCTAGTGGATGCTGGGTGTGGGTGTGCGGTTTTTGGGGAATTTTTGGTGCGGGTTTGCTGGCGGTGCTGGATGTTGGCGGGGTCTAGTGGATGTCTGGCGGTTTTGTTTGGGGGTAGGGGGGTATTGGGGGTTTGATGGGTGTCTGTGGATGTGGGTTGGGGGGGGTTTGGGGGGGGTTTTTGTTGCGGGGTTTTTGGGGGGTTTTGGTTGGGGTAGTGCGGGCTAGTGGATTTGCGGTGTGTTTTGGGGTGTCTAGTGATTGGCGGGTTTTGGATGTTGGCGGGTGTCTTGGGGGTTGGCGGTGTCTAGTGGATGTCTGGCGGTGTCTAGTGGATGTTGGGTGTCTATGGATGTCTGGCGGTGTCTGTGATGTCTGGCGGTTTGGTTGGCGGGGTTTGTGCGGGTTTTGTGCGGGTTTTGTGCGGGTTTAGTGGGGGTGCAGTGGTTGGGGGCAGTGTTTGGGGTTGGGGGTTTTGGGGGGGGTTTTGGTCTGGGTGTTGGGAGGGGGGTTTTGGGTTGGGGGTTTTGGGGGGGTTTGGGTTGGGGGTTTTGGGTGGAGTGGTTTTGGAGTCTGGGTGCTAGTGGTGTCTGGGTGCTGGCGTGTGGGTTGGGTGTTTGGGGTTTTGGCGTAGTGAGGGTCTGGCGGTGTTGTGGGTCTGGGAGTGTACTAGTGGATGTATGGCGAGTGTCTAGTGGATGTCTGGCGAGTTGTCTAGTGGATGTATGGCGAGTGTCTAGTGGATGTCTGGCGAGTGTCTTGTGGATGTCTGGGGGTGTCTAGTGGATGTATGGCGAGTTCTAGTGGATGTCTGGCGGGTGTCTAGTGGATGTCTGGCGAGTGCTGTGGATGTCTGGCGAGTGTGTGATTTGTTAGGGGTGTCTAGTGGATGTCTGGCGAGTGTCTAGTGGATGTCTGGCGAGTGTCTAGTGGATGTCTGGCGAGTGTCTAGTGGGATTTAGTGAGTGTCTAGTGGATGTCTGGCGAGTGTCTAGTGGATGTCTGGCGAGTGTCTAGTGGATGTCTGGGGGTTGTGGATTTGAGGTCTAGGGATGTCTGGCGAGTGCTAGTGGATGTCTGGCAGTGTCTAGTGGATGTCTGGCGAGTGTCTAGTGGGCATTTAGTGAGTGTCTAGTGGATGTCTGCGAGTGTCTAGTGGATGTCTGGCGAGTGTCTAGTGGATGTCTGGCGGTGTCTAGTGGATGTCTGGCGAGTGTCTAGTGGATGTCTGGCGAGTGTCTAGGATGTCTGGCGAGTGTCTAGTGGATGTCTGGCGAGTGTCTAGTGGATGTCTGGCGAGTGTCTAGTGGATGTATGGCGAGTGTTATGGATGTCTGGCGAGTGTCTAGTGGATGTCTGGCGAGTGTCTAGTGGATGTCTGGCGAGTGTCTAGTGGATGTCTGGCGAGTGTCTAGTGGATGTCTGGCGAGTGTCTAGTGGATGTCTGGCGAGTGTCTAGTGGATGTATGGCGAGTGTCTAGTGGATGTATGGCGAGTGTCTAGTGGATGTCTGGCGAGTGTCTAGTGGATGTATGGCGAGTGTCTAGTGGATGTATGGCGAGTGTCTAGTGGATGTCTGGCGGGTGTCTAGTGGATGTATGGTGAGTGTCTAGTGGATGTATGGCGAGTGTCTAGTGGATGTCTGGCGGAGTGGTCTAGTGGATGTATGGCGAGTGTCTAGTGGATGTATGGCGAGTGTCTTAGTGGATGTCTGGCGGGTGTCTAGTGGATGTCTGGCGAGTGTCTAGTGGATGTCTGGCGAGTGTCTAGTGGATGTCTGGCGAGTGTCTAGTGGATGTCTGGCGAGTGTCTAGTGGATGTCTGGCGAGTGTCTAGTGGATGTATGGCGAGTGTCTAGTGGATGTCTGGCGGGTGTCTAGTGGATGTCTGGCGGGTGTCTAGTGGATGTATGGCGAGTGTCTAGTGGATGGTATGGCGAGTGTCTAGTGGATGTCTGGCGAGTGTCTAGTGGATGTCTGGCGAGTGTCTAGTGGATGTATGGCGAGTTGTCTAGTGGATGTCTGGCGGGTGTCTAGTGGATGTCTGGCGGGTGTCTAGTGGATGTCTGGCGAGTGTCTAGTGGATGTATGGCGAGTGTCTAGTGGATGTCCCTGGCGAGTGTCTAGTGGATGTCTGGCGAGTGTCTAGTGGATGTCTGGCGAGTGTCTAGTGGATGTATGGCGAGTGTCTAGTGGGATGTCTGGCGAGTGTCTAGTGGATGTCTGGCGAGTGTCTAGTGGATGTATGGCGAGTGTCCTAGTGGATGTCTGGCGGGTTGTCTAGTGGATGTATGGCGAGTGTCTAGTGGATGTATGGCGAGTGTCTAGTGGATGTCTGGCGTGGTGTCTAGTGGTTAGGGGTCTGGCGGTGTCTAGTGGATGTCTGGCGAGTGTCTAGTGGATGTCTGGCGAGTGTCTAGTGGATGTATGGCGGGTGTCTAGTGGATGTATGGCGAGTGTCTAGTGGATGTCTGGCGAGTGTCTAGTGGATGTCTGGCGGGTGTCTAGTGGATGTGTGGCGGGTGTCTAGTGGATGTCTGGCGGGTGTCTAGTGGATGTATGGCGAGTGTCTAGTGGATGTCTGGCGGGTGTCTAGTGGATGTCTGGCGAGTGTCTACTGGATGTCTGGCGTGTCTAGTGGATGTCTGGCGAGTGTCTAGGTGTTAGTTGAGCGGGTGTCTAGTGGATGTCTGGCGAGTGTCTAGTGGATGTCTGGCGAGTGTCTAGTGGATGTCTGGCGAGTGTCTAGGGCGTTTAGTGAGTGTCTAGTGGGTGTCTTTGTGGATGTCTGGCGAGTGACTAGTGGATGTCTGGCGAGTGTCTAGTGGATGTCTGCGGGTGTCTAGTGGATGTGCGAGTGTCTAGGGGATGTCTGGCGAGTGTCTAGTGGATGTCTGGCGGGTGTCTAGTGGATGTATGGCGAGTGTCTAGTGGATGTCTGGCGGGTGTCTAGTGGATGTCTGGCGAGTGTCTAGTGGATGTCTGGCGAGTGACTAGTGGATGTCTGGCGAGTGTCTAGTGGGCGTTTAGTGAATGTCTAGCGAGTGTCTAGTGGATGTCTGGCGAGTGTCTAGTGGATGTCTGGCGAGTGTCTAGTGGATGTCTGGCGAGTGTCTAGTGGATGTCTGGTGAGTGTCTAGTGGATGTCTGGCGAGTGTCTAGTGGATGTCTGGCGAGTGTCTAGTGGATGTCTGGCGAGTGTCTAGTGGATGTATGGCGAGTGTCTAGTGGATGTCTGGCGGGTGTCTAGTGGATGTATGGCGAGTGTCTAGTGGATGTATGGCGAGTGTCTAGTGGATGTCTGGCGGGTGTCTAGTGGATGTATGGCGAGTGTCTAGTGGATGTATGGCGAGTGTCTAGTGGATGTCTGGCGAGTGTCTAGTGGATGTATGGCGAGTGTCTAGTGGATGTATGGCGAGTGTCTAGTGGATGTCTGGCGGGTGTCTAGTGGATGTCTGGCGAGTGTCTAGTGGATGTCTGGCGAGTGTCTAGTGGATGTCTGGCGAGTGTCTAGTGGATGTCTGGCGAGTGTCTAGTGGATGTCTGGCGAGTGTCTAGTGGATGTATGGCGAGTGTCTAGTGGATGTCTGGCGGGTGTCTAGTGGATGTCTGGCGGGTGTCTAGTGGATGTATGGCGAGTGTCTAGTGGATGTATGGCGAGTGTCTAGTGGATGTATGGCGAGTGTCTAGTGGATGTCTGGCGAGTGTCTAGTGGATGTTTTGGCGAGTGGGCTAGTGGATGTATGGCGAGTGTCTAGTGGATGTCTGGGGGTGTCTAGTGGATGTCTGTCGGGTGTCTATGGATGTATGGCGAGTGTCTAGTGGATGTCTGGCGAGTGTCTATTGGATGTCTGGCGAGTGTCTATTGGATGTTCTGGCGAGTGTCTAGTGGATGTCTGGCGAGTGTCTAGTGGATGTCTGGCGAGTGTCTAGTGGATGTCTGGCGAGTGTCTAGTGGATGTATGGCGAGTGTCTAGTGGATGTATGGCGAGTGTCTAGTGGATGTCTGGCGGGTGTCTAGTGGATGTATGGCGAGTGTCTTGTGATGTATGGCGAGTGTCTAGTGGATGTCTGGCGGGTGTCTAGTGGATGTCTGGCGGGTGTCTAGTGGATGTCTGGCGAGTGTCTAGTGGATGTCTGGCGGGTGTCTAGTGGATGTCTGGCGGGTGTCTAGTGGATGTATGGCGAGTGTCTAGTGGATGTCTGGCGAGTGTCTAGTGGATGTCTGGCGGGTGTCTAGTGGATGTCTGGCGGGGTGTCTAGGGATGTCTGGCGGGTGTCTAGTGGATGTATGGCGAGTGTCTAGTGGATGTCTGGCGAGTGTCTAGTGGATGTCTGGCGAGTGTCTACTGGATGTCTGGCGGGTGTCTAGTGGATGTCTGGCGAGTGTCTAGTGGATGTCTGGCGGGTGTCTAGTGGATGTCTGGCGAGTGTCTAGTGGATGTCTGGCGAGTGTCTAGTGGATGTATGGCGAGTGTCTAGTGGATGTCTGGCGAGTGTCTAGTGGATGTCTGGCGGGTGTCTAGTGGATGTCTGGCGAGTGTCTAGTGGATGTCTGGCGGTGTCTAGTGGATGTCTGGCGAGTGTCTAGTGGATGTCTGGCGAGTGTCTAGTGGATGTCTGGCGGGTGTCTAGTGGATGTCTGGCGAGTGTCTAGTGGAAAGTCTGGCGAGTGTCTAGTGGGTGTATGGGGTGTCTAGTGGCGTTATGTGTCTACCGAGTGTCTAGTGGATGTCTGGCGGGTGTCTAGTGGGCGTTTAGTGGATGTCTACCCAGTGTTAGTGGAGCTGACGAGTGTCTAGTGGATGTCTGGCGAGTGTCTAGTGGATGTCTGGCGGGTGTCTAGTGGATGTCTGGCGGGTGTCTAGTGGATGTCTGGCGAGTGTCTAGTGGATGTCTGGCGAGTGTCTAGTGGGCATTTAGTGAGTGTCTAGTGGATGTCTGGCGAGTGTCTAGTGGATGTCTGGCGAGTGTCTAGTGGATGTCTGGCGGGTGTCTAGTGGATGTCTGGCGAGTGGATGTATGGCGAGTGTCTAGTGGGCATTTAGTGAGTGTCTAGTGGATGTCTGGCGAGTGTCTAGTGGATGTCTGGCGAGTGTCTAGTGGATGTCTGGCGAGTGTCTAGTGAATGTCTGGCGAGTGTCTAGTGGATGTATGGCGAGGTTGTCTTTTGTGGATGTCTGGCGAGTGTCTAGGGGGGGAGTGTCTAGTGGCGTTTAGTGGATGTCTGGCGGTGTCTAGTGGATGTTGGCGAGTGTCTAGTGGATGTCTGGCGAGTGTCTAGGGGGGGCATGTTAGTGGGGCGGGGTGTCTAGTGGATGTTGGCGAGTGTCTAGTGGATGTTGGCGAGTGTCTAGTGGATGTTGGCGGGTGTCTAGTGGATGTCTGGCGAGTGTCTAGTGGATGTATGGCGAGTGTCTAGTGGATGTATGGCGAGTGTCTAGTGGATGTCTGGCGAGTGTCTAGTGGATGTCTGGCGAGTGTCTAGTGGATGTCTGGCGAGTGTCTAGTGAATGTCTGGCGAGTGTCTAGTGGATGTATGGCGAGTGTCTAGTGGGCGTTTAGTGGATGTCTGGCGAGGGGTCTAGTGGGTTTGTGAGTGTCGAGTGGGCTTTTTTGGATGTCTGGCGAGTGTCTAGTGGATGTCTGGCGAGTGTCTAGTGGATGTCTGGCGAGTGTCTAGTGGATGTCTGGCGAGTGTCTAGTGGATGTCTGGCGGGTGTCTAGTGGATGTATGGCGAGTGTCTAGTGGATGTATGGCGAGTGTCTAGTGGATGTCTGGCGAGTGTCTAGTGGATGTATGGCGAGTGTTCTAGTGGATGTATGGCGAGTGTCTAGTGGATGTCTGGCGGGTGCTCTAGTGGATGTCTGGCGGGTGTCTAGTGGATGTATGGCGAGTGTCTAGTGGATGTCTGGCGAGTGTCTAGTGGATGTCTGCGAGTGTCTAGTGGATGTATGGCGAGTGTCTAGTGGATGTATGGGCGAGTGTCTAGTGGATGTCTGGCGGGTTGTCTAGTGGATGTCTGGCGAGTGTCTAGTGGATGTCTGGCGAGTGTCTAGTGGATGTCTGGCAGAGTGTCTAGTGGATGTCTGGCGAGTGTCTAGTGGATTGTCTGGCGAGTGTCTAGTGGATGTCTGGCGAGTGTCTAGTGATTGTCTGGCGAGTGTCTAGTGGATGTCTGGCGGGTGTCTAGTGGATGTTATGGCGAGTGTCTAGTGGATGTATGGCGAGTGGTCTAGTGGATGTCTGGCGAGTGTCTAGTGGATGTATGGCGAGTGTCTAGTGGATGTATGGCGGGTGTCTAGTGGATTGTCGGCGGGTGTCTAGTGGATGTATGGCGGGTGTCTAGTGGATGTATGGCGAGTGTCTATGTGGATGTATGGCGGGTGTCTAGTGGATGTATGGCGGGTGTCTAGTGGATGTCTGGCGAGTGTCTAGTGGATGTCTGGCGAGTGTCTAGTGGATGTCTGGCGAGTGTCTAGTGGATGTCTGGCGAGTGTCTAGTGGATGTCTGGCGAGTGTCTAGTGGATGTATGGCGAGTGTCTAGTGGATGTCTGGCGAGTGTCTAGTGGATGTATGGCGAGTGTCTAGTGGATGTATGGCGAGTGTCTAGTGGATATCTGGCGGGTGTCTAGTGGATGTATGGCGAGTGTCTTGTGGATGTATGGCGAGTGTCTAGTGGATGTCTGGCGGGTGTCTAGTGGATGTCTGGCGAGTGTCTAGTGGATGTCTGGCGGGTGTCTAGTGGATGTATGGCGAGTGTCTAGTGGATGTCTGGCGAGTGTCTAGTGGATGTCTGGCGGGTGTCTAGTGGATGTCTGGCGGGTGTCTAGTGGATGTCTGGCGGGTGTCTAGTGGATGTATGGCGAGTGTCTAGTGGATGTCTGGCGAGTGTCTAGTGGATGTCTGGCGAGTGTCTAGTGGATGTATGGCGGGTGTCTAGTGGATGTCTGGCGTGTGTCTAGTGGATGTCTGGCGGGTGTCTAGTGGATGTCTGGCGAGTGTCTAGTGGATGTCTGGCGAGTGTCTAGTGGATGTATGGCGAGTGTCTAGTGGATGTCTGGCGAGTGTCTAGTGGATGTCTGGCGGGTGTCTAGTGGATGTCTGGCGAGTGTCTAGTGGATGTCTGGCGGGTGTCTAGTGGATGTCTGGCGAGTGTCTAGTGGATGTCTGGCGAGTGTCTAGTGGATGTCTGGCGGGTGTCTAGTGGATGTCTGGCGAGTGTCTAGTGGAAGTCTGGCGAGTGTCTAGTGGATGTCTGGCGAGTGTCTAGTGGGCGTTTAGTGAGTGTCTAGTGGGTGTTTAGTGGATGTCTGGCGAGTGTCTAGTGGATGTCTGGCGAGTGTCTAGTGGATGTCTGGCGGGTGTCTAGTGGATGTCTGGCGAGTGTCTAGTGGATGTCTGGCGAGTGTCTAGTGGATGTCTGGCGGGTGTCTAGTGGATGTATGGCGAGTGTCTAGTGGATGTCTGGCGGGTGTCTAGTGGATGTATGGCGAGTGTCTAGTGGATGTCTGGCGAGTGACTAGTGGATGTCTGGCGAGTGTCTAGTGGGCGTTTAGTGGATGTCTACCGAGTGTCTAGTGGATGTCTGGCGAGTGTCTAGTGGGCGTTTAGTGAATGTCTAGCGAGTGTCTAGTGGATGTCTGGCGAGTGTCTAGTGGATGTCTGGCGAGTGTCTAGTGGATGTCTGGCGAGTGTCTAGTGGATGTCTGGTGAGTGTCTAGTGGATGTCTGGCGAGTGTCTAGTGGATGTCTGGCGAGTGTCTAGTGGGCATTTAGTGAGTGTCTAGTGGATGTCTGGCGAGTGTCTAGTGGATGTCTGGCGAGTGTCTAGTGGATGTCTGGCGGGTGTCTAGTGGATGTCTGGCGGGTGTCTAGTGGATGTCTGGCGAGTGTCTAGTCGGGTGTTTAGTGAGTGTCTAGTGGGTGTTTAGTGGGTGTCTAGTGCGTGTCTAATGAGCATCTAGTGGGTGTCTAGTGGGTGTCTAATGAGTTTCTAGTGGGTGTCTAGTGGGTGTCTAGTGGGTGTCTAGTTGACGTATTATTGGTCATTTGTCGAAGTATATTTGTTCCTGCATTGATGCGTTGTCGTAATTTGGAGGTGACAGATTCGAATCTCGGTCGGTAGCTATGGCTTTCAATGTTAATGTCCTCTAATCCCTACTTCTTTCTTCTACTTCTATGATCATCAAACAATACATGTTTGTTTTTTATGAACTAACTTGAATATAGGACTACGAGTTGTTGCGGAACTCTGAGGCCACCAAGACAGCACACAAACACACTTACAAGCATTGATTGGCTTCCATACAAGTAGAAGAAAGGATTAGAGAATAAAGGACACACTAAAGGTAGTTATACGTCGCAATCAGCCTCATATTTGTGATTTACTAGGCGATTTTTACGTTCAATAGTTTGTCATTGATTTCTTAACAACCGACGCCTCATACCATCGAAATCAACGCAAAGCGGTCAGCTGCCAAATCTCCCACAGCTGATTTCGAAAAAAGGACACACGAGAAAAATTAAACACTGATAGCTATAGTAACTATACCTGGAATCGAATCTGTTAACCTCCAAATCGCTGCAGCGCCTCGCTGCAGTAAATAAGTGTACTTCAACGCATGGCCAATTTGAAAATCTCGACTTCTTTCTTCTACTTGTAAGTTGTATGAATGCGAATGAATGCTTATGCTTTGTTGATGTGCTGTCTAACTTGGAGTTGATCCACGACTCTGATGATCGTGTGTGATGGCGAAACATGACTGCCCACGCTTGTCGGCCTAGTACATGATAATGATGTCTAGCTTGGATAGCGTGGGCGGCATGGGCTTTTACCAAATAAGAACAGGACAGTATACACGACTCTGATCCCTGGGGACGAGATCGGCAGTCTGTCCTTCTCAGATGAGTTGTGTTGGTTGGTTGTCTGGTGACTCGTCTGGGAAACTTGAGTTCGCGCAGAATATCAGACAGGCCTACGTGCCCAATTCTTAACCCTTTGAAATAAAAATGTGTTCGTTCGTTCGTTCATTCGTTCGTTCTTTAAGTCCGATGTATTGGCATTTAGGCCCTATAGACCTGAAAAGGGCTTGTATTTGTCAGAATGAGGCTGCTGAAGACTGTACTTCCCAGCCAGTATCCGTGTACCTTCTCCAGAGGAAATGTTGCAAAGCTCTCCTTCCCTTTGCCAAGCACAGAGATCAGCGAGGTGTGAAAATCTAGTACTGCAACATTCACACCTGTGGCGAAAAAACATATTAGGATATAGCCAGATAGATGGGAACTATCAGTGCCCTTATACATATTGACAATTATATGGCGATTCAAACAAACTGGACGCCGTAAAGAGAGCACCAAACATTCTATCTCCCGGACTAAATTGTAAAATTGTGAAAACCTATCCACAGCATAATATTTATACCACCCGTGATTCTGGTAAACACACATTTGAGTCTTAGCCAACGCTACGGTATTCGAGCACTGTACTGAGATTATCCTTGTTTGATATATGTGGGGAGTCTGCAGCACCCTTTGGGGAATCGGTGCGCAAGGGGGCTGAGTGGTCTCGAGGTATGGTGTCCGCCTCGAGTGCTGGAGGTCCCGGGTTTAGGCCCCGGTGTGGACCGGGATTTATTTAAAAAATCCATCTGGACTTTCAGTAATAAAATTTCCCCTGGTCTCTGGATAGTAAGATCGGACGCCCGTGTGTATTGTTGCGCACGTAAAAACTCCCTTGGCAGTTTGGAATCGAAAAAGAGTAGCCTAACGGCGCTGCCCGGGCAAAATTTCGAGTTAAAAATCTACCCAAAGTATTTCAGGATCCTCGCCGATGCAACGGAGTTCGTGCATTGAGCTGAGTTTCTCCAGACTCAGGTTTGAGTTAGGAGGAAAACGGAGCACTTATGGGTTAAACAGTGTGCCGTGATGTTGATCCAACGACTAAACGACTAAACGACTAAACTTTGGTACGCAAAGAAAGTATTCGTTTACGCGCTAAGCCAAAAAAACTAGCCTCTTTACGGCGGAAACTGGCTTGTACAGCACGTGAATATCCTTTACAGGACGTAGCAGTCAACCTCAGCATTTTTTTAGCTGTTCGTGATTCCTGGGCAAGTTTACCTTCAGTAGTTTGCCATTGCTTTCTGAACGACCGGCACCCATACTATTTAATTTTTTTTTAAAAAGCAACGTAAGGCTGTCTGCAGCCAAATCGCCCACAGCAGTGTTTTAAACGCAGTATTCGGGATTACGAACTGCGCCCTTAACCCCTTCGCCACAGACTAAATCTATACCCCGCAAGATCTGTTCCAGTTCCGTATTGGACTCATCAGCCGCCTTCGCACGTATGGACACATGGAATTCTTAAAGTCGAAGGCAGAATGAGGACGTATATTTCCAAACGGTTAAGAATACAAAATGCAAGAGGAGCTTTAATCACAATGGAAAATATGTATAAGTCAAATTATATTTACCTCAGCGCGAAGCTTAGAATATTAAATACTAAGGTTATATCAGTACAAAGGTATGGATTGGAAACAGTGAGAACGACTAAAAGTAATATAAATAAAGCACAAACGTTCATTAATTGGTGCCTCCACAAAATAGGACTAAAATGGTAAGAAAGAATCACCAATTTGGAGCTCACGGAGAGAACTAAAAACATGCCAGTGAACCATGAGGCGAAGACAATCGCTGGGTAGGACATGGATTTAGAAAACCCGAGAACAGCATAAACTGCAAATACCCGTTTGTCTGACATCCACAAGACAGGAGAAATATAGAAAGACTTAAACCACGAGCAGATGAAAAGTAGAACCAGATATGAATAATATAGAGAGGACAAGGACGAAGCTGCGTGGACAAGCTCAGGATAGGAGGCCTTAGAGTGAGTTGGCTCAGCGCGAATGACTTGGTAAGGAGTAAAGGACGAAAGAGGAAGAATTTCCAAGCGTTCGTAAAGGTGAAACATCTAGGTAAACATTTTGTTGCACTTTGTCCTGATTATACATTTTTCACATCTCCTTAATTACCACTTATAATGTGAGTATATTTTTGAAAAGGAAATAAATAATTAACCTTTAAACTTTCTCGGTATTCAACTGCGAAGGGATTAAGGGCGTAATTCGTAATCCCTCATATCGCGCCCGAAACACAGCTGCGGGAGACTTGGCAGCAGACCGCATTGCGTCGGTTTTTTATAAAATGGCATGAGAGCGGATCGTTCAGAAAGCAATGGCAAACTACTGAACGTAAACATGCCCAGGAATCACACACAGCTTTGAGTTGATTTTTACAATGACATGAGCGTCGGCCGCTCAGAAATAAATTGCAACTACTAAACGTACAATTGTCTAGAAAATAAAACAAACAGCCAAAACAAATGCTGAGGCTGATTTCGAAGTCTTGTAACGAACGTGCAAATAACTTTTAACTGGGGACTTGCTATTGACAGTCGTCTGTGGCGAAGGTGTGGTGAACGCGATTCTCTATAACACACACCCCGTTCGAAATCAGCTGCAGACGGTTTGAAAGCAAACCGCCTCGTGATGATTTTTACAATGGTATGAGTGTGGGTCGTTTAGAAAGCAAACTACTGTACGTAAACTTGCCTATAGTCTGTTTACTTTTTTCTCCCCCAATATAAAATTCCATATCTCAGTAACCAACTGAGGGAAAATGATGAGATTTAGCATATAACCTTATCATTATGTCCACCCAACAACAACAAAAATAATTTTTGTTCTGGAGATTTTACAGCAGATTTCAAAGTTTGTTTATACGCGGTATATACTTTACGGGACAGAGATGAAGTGCATGTTATTAAATGTATTACATCTTCACACGGAAACATTAGCGCTGAATAGTTAATTTTCTCATGGGACATGGGATTTACCTTATGACAAGTGCCTCGCATAGAGCCTTGTGTCGTCATTCGAACTGGCGGGAAATTACTTTAAAACAAGTTTGTTAGTGAGAAATCACTAGATTTTCACCAAAACATCAAAGAAATGTCGCCGTTTTACATGCTTTTAGTTGCTTTTGGACCTATCAAAAACATATTTCTTGGGTGGGGGTAAATATAAGACGGAAGGAAATATGTCATAACGATGCAACAGACAGTTTTCAAAATAATTGATCATGAATAAAGGCATTCATTTCTGGACAGACTATATAGTAAACCACAAACTGCTTTTAAAAAAATGATGGGGCTGATTGTGACGTCCTTAGCTAACTTTTAAATGGTTACTTGCTGCTCATTGTGTATTGGTCTGACAGTCTTGTACAGGACCATATGGTTCGTGGGCAAGTCTGGTGGGGAAAGATTAGTCTAGAGTTCATCCTAGTTTTAGGACAATCAACTTAAGGTTCCAGTCGGCTTTTCTTGTCCAGATGCCAACCTGACACAGTAGTCATCGGCCTGACATCCTCCAATCTGCCACTTTCCGGTTAAGATCAGAGGGTCGAGACGAGATCAAAGCTGCAGCTGGCCTGACGTACACATAAATAGGTCAACAGCAAGCGTCATAACAAATTTGACCACTGGCATCTCTAAAAATAGCAACCAATGGAAAAGGCAAGAAAGTAGTATAAAAAAGAGGTAGGGGTTTATCGGAGGGGGAGTGGGAGAGAAAGACAGACAGACAGACAGACAGACAGACACCACTAACTTTATTTTCAAAGGGTCACAAATTGGCCCGTCTTATATTCGACCCTTCCAACCACTCATCATTCGTACATCACTTATCTATTGTGCGTGTTACATACACATTAAAACAAAAGACATTGTCAAATGAATGCCGAAGGAGACAGGGAGAAAGCGACAGACAGACAGGCAGACAGACAGACAGGCAGGCAGGCAGGCAGACAGGCAGACAGACAGACAGACAGACAGACAGACAGACAGACAATAAAGTTACTAATTCTTTCGTTTTCAACTCTGTTATGTAAAGGTTAATTATGGTGTCATCATCATCATCATCATCATCATCATCATCATCATCATCATCATCATCATCATCATCATCATCATCATCATGTGCCATGCCAATAAGCGTGAACGGTCATGGCTCGCCATCCCACACGGTCAGCAGTCCTGCATGAGTTCTGTGTTCCTGTTCCGGTTGTGCCATGTGTCCACACAACATAGGTATGTATCTCTTTGTCTCACCCCTGGCTATTTCCCCACCATTAGTGCTTGTTGTTATAAAGCTTTCAACGTACAGGGTGTATTTGTAATGACTGTGGGTTTTTTGAAAATATTGCCGTTCCAAGTTTTCTATTTACTGTTCATGTTGCATGATCCCGGGAAGGTTAACCCGGTCAACAAATGCCCGCAGAAGTCGGATGTGTCGGCCTAACGGCGCAAGAACGCAACTCTGCTGTAAACAGGCACAACGCAATCACGCCCGAAAAAAAAAAAACACTCCGGATGAACGCAGAAGAAGAAGAAGAAGAAGAAGCTGCATGAGTTCATTCGTTCATTCAGTAGCACGTCCTTTGCAGAACCTCGCTCCCATAACAACCTTCCGGAAAACCTTTCGATCATAAGCAAGATGTCCCGCGTCCGATACACCCATCTGGTGATCATCCGCCACATCCTGCACCGATCTTCTCTTTGGCCTTCCTCTTCCTCTCTTCCCAGACATATACCCCTCTATTACTGTTCTCTCCAAACTTTCGTGACGTTTCAAGTGACCGAAATATTTAAATTTTCTTTGATTGCCAACCTTCTTCAATATTCAGCTCTTGAAGTATTGATGCATTTGTTCTTTTCTTTACCCAAGATATTCTTAGAACTCATCTATAACATTTATATTCAAAAGCATTTATGCGCTGTTCAACTTGTTTAGTAAGTGTCCATGTCTCACCGGCATATGTTACAATGGGAAAGATGCATGCTCTTAAATATCTAACTTTTATAGTTCTAGCTGCTGTCCCTCTCCATAATTTATTCAAGTTGTTTTCGTCTTTGAAGAGCAATAGATATTCTTCTTTCAACTTCTTTCATTGTTGTATCATTGTTGGTAATCATTGACCCAAGATAATCGAAATTGTGTGTATGATTTGGGGGGGGGGGGGGGGTGTGTATTGTCATGAAGCAGTATCCGGCGATGAGCCCTTAGTGGGGTAGCGCCATCATATGTTTGCAGGACGGGGGGCGTGGCTGCTAATCTTTCCCTCACTTTTGCAGGCAACAAGCGTAGTTGCCGATAATCGTAGGCGATCATGTTTCGTCATGTAACGCGATCACCAGGGTTTAGGATCAGCTTTATGTTGTCTCAGTCATGCCATATGGCCAAGCCTTCCGGATATTTACTTCTCTTCCTGACCCCTGTTCTTTACCCATCAATCTTACCAGTTGTCACCAAGTTCTCTAGTTTTGTTCTTCTATCTTTCTTCTTCTCATCCATCCATCCATCCATCATGTGCCATGCCGATAAGCGTGGGCAGTCATGATTCGTCATTTCACCCGATCACCGGAGTCGTGGATCAGCTCCGTGTTCCTGTCTCGACCATGCCACGTGGCCAGGCCATCCAGGTATTTACTTCTCTGTCTTCACCCTGTTCTCTTCCCCTCGATCTTGCCAGTTGTCACTAAGTTCTCCAACTTATGTCTTCTCATACCCTCCGCAAAAAATAGCGACTGTACATCTAATTTCTCTCATCAGTTTACGGTTTTCATTTGTTTCTTGTAGGACTTGCTCAGTGTTTTTTTTTTTTTTTTTTTACCTGTCCAAGAAATACTTTATATTTTCCTCAGAAATCACATTTCCGCTGCAATTTTGCTTGAACTACTATGCTTTATAATATTTAAAAAAACATTTTTCCGCGTTTTCCATCCTGTTTTAGGATATTGCGGTCAACACCATCATCTTTCAGCAGTATGTTGATTCCTAGGCTAGATTACGCTCATCAGCACGCCACGACTTTCTGAGCGACCGGCTCCAAATATAAAATATAACAAACATAATATTAAGTATTCTTTTCTTTTTTTTTAACAGCAAGTAGCATGTAACATTGGTTTCTTCTTCTTCTTCGTTCATCCGGAGTTTTTTTTCGGACGTGATTGCGTTGTGCCTGTTTACAGCAGAGCTGCGTTCTTGCGCCGTTAGGCCGACACATCCGACTTCTGCGGGCATTTGTTGACCGGGTTAACCTTCCCGGGGGTTTCTTAGGACGTTAGACTCTCACTGTTGTGGTGTTATCTCCCATCCCAGCTGGCCCATATAGAACAGCCAAAGGCATCCTGGTCGGCCCTCAAGGGAAGGCAGGGGCAGACCATGGGCATTCCCCGCCATCCAAGGAGGCTTCCATAATTGCAGAGCCATGACACAGCGCTCTGGTACTGGGCTCACCCAAGGAATCGTCACGTCCTGCACATGGCTGCTTAGCCTCACTTCCGTATATTGGGCCTTCCGTTCACCATAGGCTGTTCTTCCAGAAACCAGAAGAATGCAGTTTGCAGATGACATCCACACAGTGAGCTTTCGATTCGGACTTTCCACGTAATGGATTTGCTATCCAAGCAATATTCCATTTTGTGCCACTAGGACGCTTTTTCCACCTTTTTTGAAGCCCAAACAGTGAGCTTTCGATTCGGACTTTCCACGTAATGGATTTGCTATCCAAGCAATATTCCATTTCATGCCTCTGGGAGGCTTGTGTAACCGACATGCCTGTGGTATGAAGTGTATCAGTCTAAATACTTCTTCATGTACATTTAAATGTCAACCTGAATACAGTTAAAGTAAGCTGCAGTCAACTTGAGCTTGTTGCTATCTCCATAAAGCTTGTCCTCGAATGAAGCAGGTGTGGGCCAAAATATCTTTCTCTGTTCTGCATATATTGGGCACTCTTGCAGCAAATGTTTAGCTGTCATTTTACCAGTTTCACAATTACATTCATCTGTATCTCCTATCTTTAGTTTAGTTGAACAAGTGGTATTTCAGCCTAGTTATGTCCTGTGCGGAGTCTGAAGATTGCTACTTGTTCTCTTCGGTCGAGTTTGTAATATGCATCATCCTTCTGATGGCCTGGATGCTCTGATTCCCATTTGGTTCTATAAGTGCTTTTTATCAACCTCTTTGCCTCATTATAGGTTATGTCTATGTCAGGCTGTGGTAGTCGTCCGCCCTCTTTTGCCAGTCTGTCAGCCTCTTCGTTTCCAGGTATACTGCAATGTGATGGGATCCACTGTATTACAACTTTCTTGGATTTCTGGCATAGACCATGGAGTGCTGCTCTTAGGTCAGTTAGTTCTGTGCTGTTATTGCTCTTCAGTATTGAGACAGCTGACTTTGCATCTGTGAAGATAGCTATTTGCTTCTCTTTATTTTCCTCCATCAGGAGCATTTCTGCTGCAGTTTTCAAAGCCTCTACCTCCGCTTTGAAGTTACTTGAAAATTTTCCAGTTGCCATTGAATGTGTGTTTTTTCACTCCATTTTTTAAATTTAGGAGAATTCCTCCTCCTCCATTCTCTATTGAATTTTTGGCTGATCCATCTGTATATGCATGGGTCCAATTCCTGCTTGGGTAATGTTCTTTTATGTAGTTTAGGGTTATTTCTCTTCTTTCGGTTTCATGCTGAGTGTTCTTTTTCTCAATACCAGGAATGTGTTCTATCATCTCAGGCAGTTGCTGCTGTCTCCAAGCTGGGAACTTGTGTGCATTTTGTATGGGCTTGACTGTTGATATGTTAAGTATAGGATCTGCCCTAATCCTTCGTTTTGCAGTTTCTACAAAGTTGCTACGCTTCAGTCTTCCCTTTCCAAAACCATTAAATCTGTTGTACATAGGGTGGTCTGTCAATCTTCTAAATTTTTCTGCTTGATTGCTGGGCTCTGCTATCTCTTCTATCCTGCATTGGTTGTAAACAAGTGATCTTTTCTAGTTCATTAATAGGCGTTGTCTTCAGGCTTCCAGTTATGATTCGCATTCCTTGGTTTTGGACTCTACTTATTTTGTTAAAGTTTGACTTAGCTGCTGTTGCCCAAGCTGCAATGCCATATTCCAGTACTGGCCTCACCCGTCCAGTATATAACTTCTTGAGAACTTTCTCATCTGCTCCCCACGTTGTACCAGCAAGCTTTTTCATGATTGCCATTCTCTGCCTTGCTCTTGTTCGATTTTTCTCAACCTGTGTCTTCCATGTCAGGCGACGATCAAAGGTGACTCCTAGATAGTTTGGATTTTCTTCATGGCGCAATATTTTTCCATTCAATACCAGCTTAGGTTGCTGAGTTTTATTTGAGAGGGAGAACACTGTGCATGTTGTTTTCTCCTCACTTATCTTCACTAGCCATGATTTTGACCAGTCCTCTAGCGCTAATAAGGCTTGCTGTATTCTGCTGTTAGCTGTACTAATATATTCTTCAGATGTCCATATGGCTAGGTCATCTGCAAAGGAGGATGTGTGTACTCTGGCTGGAAAATTTTCTGTGATGTCATTTATATATGCTAGGAATAATGTTGGTGAAAGAACTCCTCCTTGGGGGACACCTTGCTCCAGCAGCATCATTTTGCTTGTTTGTCCTTGTACTTTTGTCCTGGCAGTTCTGTTCTCAAGGTAGTGGCTGATCCATTTATACATTTTTCCACAAACATGCATGTTTTGCAGTTTTACTTTCAGTCCTTCCTTCCATACTTTATCAAATGCTTTTTCTAAATCTATCCAGACTGCTAGTGTGTGCTTTTTCTCTTGGAAGGCATCCTCTATTTCCTGAGCTATATAGGTTATTTGATCTTCAGTGGATCTGTACTTTCTGAATCCTGCTTGGTGTGGTGTTAAGAGTTTGTTTTCTTCCAGATGCCATGTTAGCCTGCCATTGATAATGCGTTCCATTAATTTTCCTACACAGCTAAGTAGACTGATAGGTCGATAGCCATTTGGTTCTTCCAGGTCTTTTCCTTTCTTTGGGACTGGTATTAGTATAGCTTCCTTCCATGCCTGTGGGACTATTCCTCTCTTCCAGCTGTTATTTAGGACTGCTAGTAGTTTCTTCTTTGCCTTGTTGCCTAGTCCTATTAGCATTTCATTTGTGATTCCATCCTTTCCTGGTGATTTCTTCTTTTTTAGGGTATTCATTGCCTGTTCCATTTCTTCCATTGTTAGATTTGCCATCATATATTCTGCTGCTGTCTCTGTATTTCTATGATGTATCTGTTTGTCTTTGATTGCTTTCTTCTGTTCGGTTGTAATATCAATGTGGTTTGCATTTGCATAGTGTTCCATTAGTGCATTTGCAGCCTTTTTTCCTGTAAGCAAGGCATTTCCTTGTTTAATTGTTATTTGTTTGTTTCTAGGTCCTTCATTGTTCATGGCTTTCACTAGTTTCCATAATTTGTTTCCATCCCTGTCAAAATTCAGGTTTTCTGTTTTTTCCCTCCAACAATCTCTTGTTGTTTGATTTACTGTTCTTTTATATTTTGCTGAGATGGCTTTGAGAGAGATATTCGCTTCAATTGTTTGTTCTCTCTCTGCTGTCTTCCTGGCATCTTCAACTTTGTCCTCCAAACTTTGTAGTTCTTCAGTCCAGTATGGTTTGTAATTTTTCCTCGCTCCTCTAGGAATGGACTCAGTGGCTGCCTGTATTATCGCTCTGTTTAGACTTTCCACCATTTGCTTTATGTTGCCATATCGTGTATTTATGTTATCACAATATTTGTCTGTTAGTATGGCAAATCTGTCCCAATCTGCTCGTTTGTAATTCCAGCGGGGCAAGGGCTTTTGCTCCTGTGGAACATACTCCATATTCATTACAAGCTTGATTGGTCTGTGGTCACTACCTGCTAATTGGTCCAGCACATGGCGATCGATTTTGTGGAGGATGTCTCCTGTGCAGAAAGCTAAGTCTGGAGTAGAAGTGGTAAGCCATCTTCTGGAGTAGAAGCTCGGTGTGTCATCCGCTTTGTTGAGTAGATGGAGATTTGAGTCTATTTCCCAGTCCTCCAATTCATCTCCTCTTTTGTCAGTATCTGGGTATCCCCATCTTTCTGAACGGCTATTAAAGTCTCCGACAATAATGCAGTTTGTGTCAGTTATTTTCATGTTTGAGAGTGTAAGGTCCTTATCTGCTGGGCTATACAGATTGTAGATTCTTATTTTCACGTCCTTTATCATTATATCAACACCTATAATTTCTGTTTGGTTGTCAGAGATCACAGATACTTCGCTGCAAGGTATTGTATTTCGTGTAAGTATTAGAACTCCTCCTTTATGTCCTTCGCGGTCGAAACGTGTGGCCTGATATCCTCTGACTGAAAATTTGCGATTGGCATTGAGGTGTGTCTCTTGAATGCATGCCACATCTATTCTATCTTTATGAAGACGCTGTGTCAGGGATTCTTTCTTGTTATAAACTCCTTCGGCATTCCACTGTAGTATGTTGAGTGTCCTTGGTATTTGGTCAATAGCTCTTAACCTACTCCTCTGTGCCTTGACTCCACAGCACAGGGGAAGGTGACCACCAGTAGTCATGGGTAGACCCCCTCGAGGCAGGGGGCCCGGCACTATCACCGCCTGATGGGACTTCACGGGATTAGCACCATAACGATTAATTTTCATCTGTGGCATCATGAAATGATAAAGTTACGTTGCACTTCTTTGTCAAGCTTGTGGCTCAGTACATCCGATTTCGACAAGCACTTTTTGGGATGCTTTCCCTAGCCTTTGACTGTCCCCAATCTGCCTACAAGGCAGCAGGTTTGTGCGTCACTTGGTCTGGTCCCCCTCCCTTGACCTGTCCGACATGGGTGACCCTACCAGTAGCTGTGCTACCGTCGACATAGCTCTTGGGGTCATTGGAACGCGCAAGCCCCTCTACCTCGTCAAGGTGGACGCACGGCAGAGGGGATTTGGTTCTATAAGTGCTCTTTATCAACCTCTTTGCCTCATTATAGGTTATGTCTATGTCAGGCTGTGGTAGTCGTCCGCCCTCTTTTGCCAGTCTGTCAGCCTCTTCATTTCCAGGTATACTGCAATGTGATGGGATCCACTGTATTACAACTTTTTTGGATTTCTGGCATAGACCATGGAGTGCTGCTCTTAGGTCAGCTAGTTCTGTGCTGTTTTTGCTCTTCAGTATTGAGACAGCTGACTTTGCATCTGTAAAGATAGCTATTTGTGTCTCTTTATTTTTCTCCATCAAGAGCATTTCTGCTGCAGTTTTCAGAGCCTCTACCTCCGCTTTGAAGTTACTTGAAAACTTTCCAGTTGCCACTGAATGTGTTTTTTTTCACTCCATTTTTTAAATTTATGAGAATTCCTCCTCCTCCATTCTCTACTGAATTTTTGGCTGATCCATCTGTATATGCATGGGTCCAATTGCTGCTTGGGTAATGTTCTTTTATGTAGTTTAGGGTTATTTCTCTTCTTTCGGTTTCATGCTGAGTGTTCTTTTTCTCAATACCAGGAATGTTTTCTATCATCTCAGGCAGTTGCTGCTGTCTCCAAGCTAGGAACTTGTCTGCATTGTAAATGGGTTTGACTGTTGATATGTTAAGTATGGGATCTGCCCTAATTTTTCGTTTTGCAGTTTCTACAAAGTTGCTACGCTTCAGTCTTCCCTTTCCAAAACCACTAAACCTTTTATACATAGGGTGGTCTGTCAATCTTCTAAATTTTTCAGCTTGTTGCTGGGCTCTGCTATCTCTTCTATCCTGCATTGGTTGTAAACAAGTGATCTTTTCTAATTCATTAATAGACGTTGTCTTCAGGCTTCCAGTTATGATTCGCATTCCTTGATTTTGGACTTTACTTATTTTGTTAAAGTTTGACTTAGCTGCTGTTGCCCAAGCTGCAATGCGATATTCCAGTACTGGCCTCACCCGTCCAGTATATAACTTCTTGAGAACTTTCTCATCTGCTCCCCACGTTGTACCAGCAAGCTTTTTCATGATTGCCATTCTTTGCCTTGCTCTTGTTCGACTTTTCTCAACCTGTGTCTTCCATGTCAGGCGACGATCAAAGGTGACTCCTAGATAGTTTGGATTTTCTTCATGGCGCAATATTTTTCCATTCAATACCAGCTTAGGTTGCTGAGTTTTAGTTGAGAGGGAGAACACTGTGCATGTTGTTTTCTCCTCACTTATCTTCACTAGCCATGATTTTGACCAGTCCTCTAGCGCTAATAGGGCTTGCTGTATTCTGCTGTTAGCTGTACTAATATATTCTTCAGATGTCCATATGGCTAAGGTCATCTGCAAAGGATAATGTGTGTACTCTGGCTGGAAAATTTTCCGTGATGTCGTTTATATATGCTAGGAATAATGTTGGTGAAAGAACTCCTCCTTGGGGGACACCTTGCTCCAACAGCATCATTTTGCTGGTTTGTCCTTGTACTTTTGTCCTGGCAGTTCTGTTCTCAAGGTAGTGGCTGATCCATTTGTACATTTTCCCACAAACATGCATTTTTTGCAGTTTTACGTTCAGTCCTTTCTTCCATACTTTATCAAATGCTTTTTCTAAATCTATCCAGACCGCTAGTGTGTGCTTTTTCTCTTGGAAGGCATCCTCTATTTCCTGAGCTATATAGGTTATTTGATCTTCAGTGGATCTGTACTTTCTGAATCCTGCTTGGTGAGGTGTTAAGAGTTGGTTTTCTTCCAGATGCCATGTTAGCCTGCCTATTGATAATGCGTTCCATTAATTTTCCTACACAGCTAAGAAGACTGATAGGTCGATAGCCATTTGGTTCTTCCAGGTCTTTTCCTTTCTTTGGGACTGGTATTAGTATAGCTTCCTTCCATGCCTGTGGGACTACTCCCCTCTTCCAGCTGTAATTTAGGACTGCTAGTAGTTTCTTTTTTGCCTTAGTGCCTAGTCCTATTAGCATTTCATTTGTGATTCCATCCTTTCCTGGTGATGTCTTCTTTTTTAGCGTATTCATTGCCTGTTCCATTTCTTCCATTGTTAGATTTGCCATCATATATTCTGCTGCTGTCTCTGTATATCTATTATCTTTGATTGCTTTCTTCTGTTCGGCTGTAATATCAATGTGGTTTGCACTGGCATAGTGTTCCATTAGTGCATTTGCAGCCTTTTTTCCTGTAAGCAAGGCATTTCCTTGTTTAATTGTTATTTGTTTGTTTCTAGGTCCTTCATTGTTCATGGCTTTCAATAGTTTCCATAGTTTGTTTCCATCCCTGTCAGAATTCAGGTTTTCTGTCTTTTTCCTCCAACAATCTCTTGTTGTTTGATTTACTGTTCTTTTATATTTTGCTGAGATGGCTTTGAGAGAGATGTTCGCTTCAGTTGTTTGTTCTCTCTCTGCGGTCTTCCTAGCATCTTCAACTTTGTCCTCCAAAATTTGCAGTTCTTCAGTCCAGTATGGTTTGTAATTTTTCCTCGCTCCTCTTGGAATAGACTCAGTGGCCGCCTGTATTATTGCTCTGTTTAGACTTTCCACCATTTGCTTCATGTTGCCATATCGTGTATTTATGTTTTCACAATATTTGTCTGTTAGTATGGCAAATCTGTCCCAATCTGCTCGTTTGTAATTCCAGCGGGGCAAGGGCTTTTGCTCCTGTGGAACATACTCCATATTTATTACAAGCTTGATTGGTCTGTGGTCACTACCTGCTAATTGGTCAAACACATGGCGATCGATTTTGTGGAGGATGTCTCCTGTGCAGAAAGCTAAGTCTGGAGTAGAAGTGGTAATCCATCTTCTGGAGTAGAAGCTCGGTGTGTCATCCGCTTTGTTGAGTAGATGGAGATTTGAGTCTATTTCCCAGTCCTCCACTTCATCTCCTCTTTTGTCAGTATCTGGGTATCCCCATCTTTCTGAACGGCTATTAAAGTCTCCGACAACAATGCAATTTGTGTCAGTTATTTTCCATGTTTGAGAGTGTAAGATCCTTATCTGCCGGGCTATACAGATTGTAAATTCTTATTTTCACGTCCTTTATCATTATATCAACACCTATAATTTCCGTTTGGTTGTCAGAGATCACAGATACTTCGCTGCAGGGTATTGTATTTCGTGTAAGTATTACAACTCCTCCTTTGTGTCCTTCGCGGTCGAAACGTGTGGCCTGATATCCCTCGACTGAAAATTTGCGATTGGCATTGAGGTGTGTCTCTTGAATGCATGCCACATCTATTCTATCTTTATGAAGACGCTGTGTTAGGGATTCTTTCTTGTTATAAACTCCTTCGGCATTCCATTGTAGTATGTTGAGTGTCCGGGGTGTTTGGTCAATAGCTCTTAACCTACTCCTCTGTGCCTTGACTCCACAGCACAGGGGAAGGTGACCACCAGTAGTCATGGGTGGACCCCCTCGAGGCAGGGGGCCCGGCACTATCACCGCCTGATGGGACTTCACGGGATTAGCACCATAACGATTAATTTTCATCTGTGGCATAATGAAATGATAAAGTTACATTGCACTTCTTTGTCAAGCCTGTGGCTCAGTACATCCGATTTCGACAAGCATTTGTTCAGGATGCTTTCCCTAGCCTTTGACTGTCCCCAGTCTACCTACAAGGCAGCAGGTTTGTACGTCTCTTCGTCTGGTTTTCCC
>JACEFZ010026616.1:0-14666 GCA_014155875.1 Cepaea nemoralis
TGCTTACGGCGATGAAGACAAAGACGAATATGTTGATAACTTTGCAGACACGTTAAACAATGTCAGTGAGACGATGAACTTATTGTGATGGGTGATTTCAACGGACGAATAAGCACAAGAATAATACCTTCGGATGAATACATGGGGCCATTCAGCGACACAGAGACTGAATGTAACAGCAATGGTCAACATCTACTCAACATATGCTCCGAACACGGACTAATAATAGCAGATAAGTTTTTCCAACATCGTCGTAGCCACACCAAAACCTAGTATAAATGGAACAATGTAGATCAAGCATCTCAAAATGACTTTATTCTACTTAGGAAATCAGACAGAAGACTACTAATGGACTCTAGAGCAATCCTAAAATACAGACTTTGGTAGTTAACACAAGCCAGTTATAATAAAACAAAACAGAAGTCAACATACAGGAAAATAAGAAACACAAAGGTAACAACAGATGACATCAATTATAGGAGGATTCAGGAAAATACGGTTAAAGACGAATTCAAACAAGAAATCACAAAGCTACGTAAGAACATCCCTGATGACTACTCAAGTGTAGATAAGGAATGGACACTTTTCAAGGCTGCCATGTTCGACACACTGGAAAATAAATGTCGAACTAAGAAAATAGGACAAGGCAAAAGATTAAGAACAGCTTGGTGGAACAACGAAGTTAAAGACAGCGTATAGCGAGCGAAGGTAGCGTTCAAAGAAATGGATCACAACTAAATCTGAACAAGACAATATTACTAATAGAATAGCACGACGAAATGTCAAATGAACAATTAGAGCATCTAAAGATGAATCCTGTAGAATATATGGAGCATCCTGGAGAACAGATGGCAACCCTTAGCAAAGACTACTCAAGAGAATTTTATAAACGTGTCAATAATATGAGAAACAGAGATGCATGTTACAACCCAGCCACCATCACAAACAGCAAAAGGGGTATACTATTATTTAATCCACAGCAACGACTAGCAAGATTGGCAGAATATTGTCAAGAACTACTTAATCCCACACATAATAACATAGAAAACCTCACTTTTGTGCCGAAATGCTATAGACAACAAGAACAGAACTTCACCCCTACAGAAGTCAAATCAGTTATAGAGAAAAGTCCTTAAAATAAATCATCGGGTCCAGATTGACTAACCACAGAAGCTATTCAAGCCTGTGAGAAAACAGGAGTTAAATGGCTGACAACACTTTTTAAATATAGAAGTTGAAGAAGAAATGTCCCAAAACGATTGGCAACAGGCAATAATAGTACCAATATGGAAAAAATAAAGGCAAGATGAAAGAGTGCGAAACATACAGAGGTATATCACCCCTAAGCTATATAGGGAAAATGTTTCTCAAAACTATTGGAACAAAGAGTCGAACCCATAGTCGAACAACAGTTAAGCAAAGTGCAATTTGGTTTCAGGAAAGGTAAACGTTGCACTGATGCACTATTCACACATAGACATATATGTAAAAAAAAAAAAAAAAATCTAATATAGTTACCAGCAGAATAATGTTTTTATAGATCAGGAAAAGGCTTTTGACAGAGTGAACAGATGCAAATTATGGACCATCATTGAAGACTATGGGATTCAAGGGCAATTGCTAGAAAACATCATAGCCTTGTACCACTCGAGCCGAAGTGCAGTAAGAACACAAGAAGGTATATCATATATGTTTACAGTCAATACAGGAGTGAGACAGGGATGTGCGGTTTCTCCTCTGTTATTTAATATCTACATCAGTGGTTCTCAACCTTCTTTGGCCCAAGCACCCCTTCACCATATGTTCAGAATGTCATTCCCCCTCCCCCATTTTTTTCGTATTTCGTCCCTGTAATTCCCCCCCCCCCCACTTTCTTTTACACAGTATACGTAACCATGGAAGCTAAATTTCATAACACATACTAGAACAAGTCTAGACGTTTACATAAAACGTGATTTGCTGATTTGTGGGTCTACTTACGTTATAAAACGAATTTCAGAAGGGCGAGAAGTACAGAACCGTAAAGTATAGAGGGAAAAACAATATCAAGTAATCGGTTCTTGTTTTGACACGATCTTGAAATAATTTTAATTTCCCTCTGGAAACCCTAAAATTCCCCACCGTTTGAGAACCACTGATCTACATGGACATAATATCCAAAAAAGCCAGCCTTGACAGAATAGATTCAGAAACTTTTGAACTATTTATTCCAGATAAAACAACTCATCCAAAGGCAATAAATGAACTTCTGTTTGCAGACGATCAGTGCCTGTTTTATATCGACGAGGGCGGACTGCAAAATCATATTAATAATCAGAGTTCCCGAGAAGGTCAACAAATGCCCGTAGAAGTCGGATGTGTCAGCCTAACGGCGCAAAAACGCAGCTCTGCTGTAAACAGGCATAACGCAATCACGCCCGAAAACACTCCGGATGAACGCAGAAGAAGAAGAATAATCAGAGTTCAACATGCAGCAGATACAATATGCGTATAAATATAGCCAAAACCGAAGTAATGCAAGTTAGCAGATCTCCTGGTTGTCACTTGTTTTCCCGGGAGAGAGTTGGAATCAACAAGCACATCTTCAAACTTATTATCTGTTGGGACCATTGACTGACTTTTGTCTACACCCCTCCCTTCTGTCTTCCCTTCCATACATCTATTTCTTTCACTCTCTCTGTTATTCTCTCAACACATACTCAGACAACAGTTCCTTTCAACAATAAATAAAAGATTTATTAAGAAAAACTATGTCTGGTGTATGTAAGGATATTGTCTATGTAGTTTGTAGTGTATTCTATTGTTGTTGCCAGAATGAACTCTGAATGTCTATCAGCGTGGTTACTTCTCGCCCTTTCATTCTTCAAGATCACAGGACAGCACATCAAACAGGACAGAGCTCACCCGGGATGATCCGTATGCTTGAATCTGATGGTAAATCCGTGATTGAATGCAAAAACTAAAACCGTTCACCCCTGAGTCCAGGTACCGTAATAAAAGTCCCGTAAGTTTATGAATGCCCCTGAATCTGTTTCATGACTGTAAGTATCCATCATCGAAAAACCACCACATCGTCACAGTTCTTCTATTGGTCTTTTAGTAATAGCACTGTTCTTACTTGTCTATTCTTTCTTCATTTGTACCTATCAGCTGTCTGTAGTTTTAAGTATCCCTGCTTGCCACAGGTTAACCTCTCTTCCCTTTCAGGGCCTTAGTGGTATATTCGGTTGAGCATACCGTGTTCTGTAGTTTACTATGCTTTATCATTTATTCATCTTCAAACATGTCCATGTTTTGTTTTGTTCTAAGTAAGTACTTTAGTTGTTTAATTGGAGTATTCTTCATCTCTTCTCTGATTTCACTAGGAGAGTGGAACCTGTGTGGAAGGATAACAAATACCGTGATAAGCATCTGCCCCTTACTCCTACTTATGCAAGTGTCCTTCTCCAGCCATAATGACAAGGCTTCCGAAGTGAACATCCGCATAAGACATATGAATTCATCAAAGTCTAAACTATCTACTAATAGCAGGTAATGATAAAGGCAATACACGCACATCTATATTCCTATGCTACAACTATACTATACTAATTTAATACCTTATAAACATCTATGTTCCTGGAATCGAAATAACACTTAAGCTAATAACACACTCTTATCCCCTCTTTCTATCTTTAGGGACGTGTATTTCTATTCCCACTCAAGAACATATCTCCTTCAGGTCAGTTTGGAACACACACTAACTTTACACAAAGAATTGACCCTCTTTATATCGGTCATTTATGCCGCATAGTCCTTGACATTGCTGGACCCTCCCATCCAGACTGCATTATCATCGTTGAGTGGAAAATTACAGATCTGAATCTTTTCCGTTATTCATATGTTCAGACAGCAATCTGCTATCCAATAATACTCTCCGTTTTTGTCGCAAACCAATTTTTCCACTCGGCAGTTTACCTGTCGTGTAGGCCTCCTTCTGGGTCTTGACCTAGAAACACATGCGCTTTGTCACTCCTTTGTTGTTAACCCTTCTCCTACCTGGGTATTTTGATATGTAAGTTATCAAGGAATCATTAAACTGCAGTATTTTCCATGACATAGGCCCCCTCTTAAGAGATTAGACCGCGTCGAATCTTTCTCACTGTAGGTTTGATTCCCATGATCCACAATCCTAATCTTCTTCCTCCGGAGCTGGATGTCTGGATAAGAAATCTGCTCCTACATTCTCCTTTCCAAGGATGTATTCCATTGTGAAGTCCAGTTGCAGCAACAACGTCCATCACATCCACCGTGCGTTGAGCTTCTGCGAAGTAGCTATTAACATCACGTGTTGATGATATGATTGGATCCTCACATGCTCACTTCATTATCCAGTAGGCGCTCTAATTGACACCCTACTATACTACTAACGACTGAAACTAGTGTTGGCTCCTCGCTCCTGTACGTTCAGTCGACCTACTTTCGACTTGCGTCAGCGACGGCTCACAATACAAACGGATTGTCCCCATCCTGATTGTAACACTGCTTCCATGTCCTCTTGGTTTCCCCCGGTTTTTCCTCTGGGGATGTTCCGCCTCGTCCTCGTCGGACCGAGTCGTCTTTCCCAAACCTCTTGGGCTTTTGCTTCCAGGACCATCTTGGGCGATGTTGTATCTGGTCAGCCAATCTTTGGTTGGAGTCCTGGGTAATTCTCGCTTTTCCCGACGTTACCCACCCCTTCTGAACTTGGTTATCAAGGAATCATTAAACTGCAGTATTTTCCATGACACTGGTGCACTACGTATACAGATAAATAGCACATCTCTGAAACAAGTTAAAGAATTCAAATATCTTGGAAGTATGATCACAGAAGATGGCAGAGTGGACAGTTAGATAGAAATCAGATGTCAACAAGCAAGTGCACTTACATATCAACTATCACCCATACTGAAAAATCCAAATATACCCATGTCCGCAAAACGACAGATAATAAACAGCATATTCACACCAAATCTATGCTACCAATCTCAAACTTGGACTTTATCCATTTAATAAGCTAATAGAAAGTACAAAGACTGATACAGCAGTGTATGACGGAATACAAGGCGAAGTCGCGGTGAAATGATCCATGCCGTCGGAGATCGCAGTTTGTAGATAAGCATGATTTCCCACAGCAGCCAGCAAGGCACTTGATGATGACGATGATATGTATACACTACACGGCTTTCCAACGTCTGGTATCGAAATAGCAAAGACAAAGAACAAATCATACATTTGTAGGACAACAGACGTTGATCAGACATCACAAACAGACACACTTATCAAAGCATGCCAACATGATCAGTTTAGTATACTGCGGTTATTTACGAGCTCAGCGTACACCGCAACATGAGCTTAACGTACTCTGCAAAACGATCTTGGCGTACTCCACAATGCGAGCTTAGTGTACTCGGCAAAACAAGTTTAGTGTAAACCGCAAAACCAGCTTAGCGTACTCCAGCTGTGGAACAATCGTCCACAAGAAACCAAAGACATCACATATCCCTATACATACAAACGCAAACTATTCAATCACTATCTCAGTAAGAATGCCTTTTCCACTTAATAATAATAATAATAATAATAATAATAATAATAATAATAATAATAACAGTAATAATAATAATAATAAAACCCTAGTGTAACAGTATCCTTTCGGTAGTACAGTTACGTCACGGCAGCTAATAATAATTGCCACGTCAACAATTAATAATAGTCAGTGGGACGCAGAGGTGTTTCCAAGGCACCAGGGCCGGGTTATATTCTGGCTAAGACCTATTGACGCGTCCTCGTCGAGCGTCCTGGGCAACAGGTCCCTTCGGGGTCCTGGCTAAAGTCAGTAGGATCGCCGATTCCTCCGAAGTCGGAGAGTATCTGCCTGCACGGCGAGGAACTACCAGTCTGCACACCAATAAGCCAGACATGGGACAACGGATACTCACGCAAACCTCAGGTCCTGTATGACATCACACTGATGTTGGACAACAGGATGCCTTCATCCGACATACAGGACTTCATGCTGGAGTTCACAGCCAGTAAACACAAGCAAGCAAGCAAGCAATAATAGTCAGTCATGTGGTATTGATTTTATCATATTTCCCAAGCGTTTATAACCTATATTTTGATATTGTTGTTGTACTTGGTACAGAAATGAGATTCTAGAGAAGAATACTCAATGTATCAAGAAGAGAGAAAATCAGAAATAAAGAAATCAGGACTAAAGTGTGGGTTATAACCGCGATAGATGTCATCATCAAACAGAAATTTACATGGCTGGGCCATATAACTTGGTTTTTAAACTAACTGTATACCACAACAAGCAATGATGTACAAACCAGATGGAAGCAGAATAACAGGCCGGCCACGTAAACGATGGACGCAAGGAATAGCAAAGTCCATGGAAATCTCCATGGGCCTACATGAAGCCTATAAACCGACACTCTCCTGCTGTTTATACTTCACCTCGACATCGCAAGGTACAAGAGGAACAAGGTGAGATGAGATCATGGACGGGCACTCTCCCGCTGTTTATACTTCACCTCGACACCTCAAGGTACGACCAGAAGGTGAGTTCCCTTGAGCAAGATGGCGGGACATTTCTTCGTCCCGTAAAATGGAACGTGTTTTTTCCGAAATGTGTATTGATTAAGTGTTTTTTCGTGGTGAAATGGAGTTCGGACCGTGCAACGGAGTTCGTGCACGCGCGTCCGGACTTCTTTCGGCGTATCATCGGCGCCCGGTGGCGATAGTTAAGCCTAACATGACGGCCAGACGACCAGCTAGGACACAACGTGGTAAGAGGGCGGACGCGCGCAGAAGGCGCTTAAAATGTGACAGATTGGGTATCGGAAATGTTCGAGTACTGTACTGGAACTGTGCATCATTTAGTCAACGCCAACCCATTCTTGAAAAACTACTCTACGGAAACGATATTGTAGTCTTGCAAGAAACACAGCTCACCGACGGAACAGTCAATGTTGCGAGATTTCAGGTTTTCCTTAACAGGCGGCACCTCGGACAGGCCATTCTGGTCCGCGACAACATACTAGTGTCTGAGATCGATATGTCCGCCTGGAACAGCGATGCCCTGCAAGTGCAGGCATTAAGAATAATGACACCAGTGCAGCTTGTAATCGTTAACGTCTATGCGCGAAATGGGAAGGTCGACGTGCGACAATGGCAGAGTTTGTTCGATATGGATGAAAGGCATATCATCTACTGCGGGGACTTCAATGCCAGAGGCAGTCAATGGGGGATTTGCATCACCAATAGACAGGGAGAAGATTTGGAGGACGCCCTGGCATCTGCTGCCCTAATCTGTCTGAATGATGGGAAGGTCACTAGAATGGCCACTCGACCAGGCGACTCTGACAGCATCATTGACTTGGCTCTGGTGTCGCCCACCATCGCACCAAGGTGCCGGTGGGGCACACTGGGATACCACGATAGTGACCACTACCCTTGTGTCATCCTGATCAAGAAAGACGGGGCCATGAGTCAAAGAAACAAGACCAATGCCTTCCCGTACGACACTACTGGTCAAGACGCCATAAGCAAGATCAGAAGAAGGAAACTAACTTCCTCCCGTAGGAGACAAGAAAGACGGCTGCAGCCACCATGGTGGAATGGAGAGGTCGAGAAGGTGTGGCTGGGAAAGAGGCAGGCTGTCAAAGACTGGCAAAAGGCCAGAAAGGCTAACATGCCACAGGTTGAGTTGGCGAACCTGAAGACTGAGGTCGTTAGGACGACGACTTTATTCAAATCCGCGCCAAACAGGCCAAGGCCGACAAATGGGACGAGTTCTGCAGGAAGGTGTGCTCCGAGCAATCTCTTACGACATTCTGGCGCCTCCACAAGAGCATGAACGGTGCTGCACAACGTAGGGGTATTCAAGACTTTCAAGGCACAGACCTCGCATGAAAAAAGTCGGATGCGGATAAAGGTAAGGCCCTTCTTGCACGCTACATAGAACAGACTGACCAGAAAGACGAGCCCGCCAGATAGAGGACCACAACAACACTCTCTCAGTTGTGCGAGGGGGTCGGGACAGACGAAGAATGGACAATCACAGTTGACATATTGCGTGCGATGCTCAAGAAATCACCTAACACCGCCCCAGGCCCAGACGGCATCCGATATGGTGACCTAATGGTGATATCAGATGATGACATGGAAGAACTGGCCAGAGAATTCAACACCAGTATCCAGAGGGGTCAGGTAAAAGAAGAATGGCTACACAGCTACTTGCTGCCGCTGCCAAAACCGAACAAAGACCACTCCAAGATAAGCGGCTACAGAATCATTACGATGCAGAATACTGTTGGCAAGCTACTGGAGAAAATTGTAGCACACAGACTTGCTTGGGACTTGGAACAGCTCGGCTGCTTCCCGCCCACACTTGGAGGATACAGACGCAACAAAGAGTCATGGCTGAATGCGGCGGTCTTTGCTCAAGATGTTTACGAAGGATTTCAGGTCAGAGAAGAGACATGTGCGGCCGCCATAGACTTAGAGGACGCATATAACAGAGTATCTTTCGAGCACTTGATGCAAACCCTCCTCAGACTGAAAGTGCACCCTCACCTTGTACGATGGATAGCTGCAGTTCTACTCCAAAGGAAGGTGGTGCTAAGATGCGGGAGTTGGTCTTCTGAGCCGATAACGATATGTCCAGGATTGCCGCAGGGTTCACCACTGTCACCAGTACTATTCAACGTGTATACGGTGCCGATCACTGAACAACAGTTGGATGGGAGGGGTAGGACTCTATCATTCGTTGACGACATCCTCGTGTATCGACAGGGTCGAGATAGACAGGCGGTTGCCAACTATATGCAGGGCGAACTAGATCGAATTTCCTCATGGTGTGCTGATGCCGATGCCCTTGTCAACCCTGCAAAGGCAACGGTTACATGGTTCTCACTAAACAACCATATTGTGAAAACAGACCTGCCGGCAGTAAGAATGGATGGGAGCATTCTGAGTAGAACCCAGTCAATGACATATCTTGGCGTGAGGCTTGACCGTAGCCTGTCCTTCAGAGATCATGTCGATTATTTCATAACGAAGGCTCGAAAAGGTTTGGCAGCAATGAGAGTCATGGCGACTGCCAATATCGAGCAAAGACTGATATTACTTCTGTTCCAAGGACTTGTGCTTTCACGCATCGAGTATGCCCTGGCCATCCTCACTGTCAGCCCTACACAGATTGGAAGACTTGAAAAGGTACAAAACGAAGCCATGCGCATCATTTTGGGCTGCACGAGAGACACCAGCTGTGTAGCAATGAGATACCTCCTTGACTTCCCGACAATGGAACACAGGATCAAGATCTGGAGAGCTCGTGCATACTTAAAAATAAGTGCAGATGAGCAGCACCCTCTGCATGACGCTGTATTCAGAGAAAAGGGTGACAGGCTAAAGAGGGGCAAATCATGGATGGGTCGGGCGGAAGATGTCGTCGGGCAGGTCTGCAGTCTAACCAGTATCAACCCCGGCAAGGAATGGGTGCCGGTGCCTCCAGCTTTTAAGTGTACCTTCTCCTGCATTATCACACTCGACAGACGGTGCAGAGAGCAGAACCCTGCCGCTGTCAATGCAGAGGTTAACGCACTCATCTATGATCACTCAGATAGCCCCGAAGTGCTCATCTATACAGATGGATCTGTTGTAAAGCAGCAGAGAAGTGCGTGGGCATTTACAGCCCGTTCAGCGGGCCGAACCGTTCAAGAATCCAGTGGTGCCCACTCTATGACCACGAGCAGCATGACGATGGAGGTGATGGCAGTTACACAGGCTTTCATATGGCTGGAATCACAGCATTATACCAACGTGTGTGTACTAAGTGATTCAATGAGCATGATTCAGAAGGTCGAAGCTGGATCTGTACGTAGACAGTGGACTGAGTCGCTGCGGAAGTCTGCTGTCCGCAAAGTCACCTTCATCTTCGTCCCGGGACATGCGGGAGTCGAGGGAAATGAACGAGCTGATAAATTGGCTGGCTCTGCACCCCCTGTAGATGGCCAGCCCATGGATCGTGCGGATGTTATTAACGCCCTTAAAGATATGGCGAGAACAGAGGATTTTGACGCCAGTGATTCCACATCGCTCTCCAGGATGAAAGACCTGGGAGTAAGAATCGGCACAGCCAGACGCGAGAGGTACATCGGGAAAACAAAGCGCCTCGTCAACCAACACAGAACTGGCACTATTAGCCACCGGACGCTGATGCATATGCTGGGGGGAGGATCTGAGCACCTATGGACATGTCCGGAGTGCAACGAAGATACCCCAACTGATAACTGCCATAGTCTGCTAAGCGGTATCTTTGCAATGACAATATGCGTAATCTGCCACATTACCTGCATCATCGGAAAGTTTTTGGTTTTGTGTATATTATTGGAGCTGTTGTTATGTTTGCTCTGCTTCTATTTTTCCTCCTCCTGTATGTCGTTTTCTTCCCTTTCCTGATTTCTTGTACCCTCATCTTCCTTCTCTTGTTTCGAATTTTCGTTCGTCGATGTCGTTGTCTTCTTGTTCTTCTTCGTCTACCCCCTCCTCCTGTCATCCTATTAATTCTTCTTCTTTTTGTTTTCTCTTTTTTTCTTCTTCTTCTTCTTCTTCTTCTTCTTCTTCTTCTTCTTCTTCTTCTTCTTCTTCTTCTTCTTCTTCTTCTTCTTCTTCTTCTTCTTCTTCTTCTTCTTCTTCTTCTTCTTCTTCTTATTCTTCTCCTCCTCGTTCTCCTCCTTCTCTTCTGCCTGCTCCTTCTCCTTCTTTAATTCAGATGTCAATTTCTGCAACATACTTCTTGTTGTGATTCCATCAATATACTTGTCATCGCGTTTTATATCTGATTCTTTTTGCAAATAGTCAGGAAATGATTCCATTAACAAACAGGCAACATCATTTCACATCTTTATTCTCTCTCTCTCTCTCTCTCTCTCTCTCTCTCTCTCTCTCTCTCTCCCTCACGCTCTTTATTTCTCCGTTCGCCTGTCCGTCTGTCTCATTGCCCACCCGTGTGTCACATTATTCATCTGTCTGCCTCATTTTCTTCCTTTTGTCTCATTGTCCGTCCTTCTGTCTCTTTGTCCGTCCGTATGTCTGATTGCTCGTCCATCTGTCGTACAATAAAAATTCTTTTTTTAAAAAACATTATAATAAATATTATCCTAAACGATAACTAGTATAATAAACAGTAACGTTACGTTCGCGAGAATCGGTAGCGGTTCTCCCCGCGTCGGTAACTTACGGGGTATGTGAGCCGGTCACTCAGAAAGCAATGGCAAACTACTAAGCGTAATTTAGACAAGCAATCAACAATCAGCTGAAAGATGCTGATGTTGACAGCAATGTCCTGTAAAGAATATGCGAACCAAAAAAAAATAATATGAATGGTACTTTACACCATAAGTATTTATAATGGCCATGTTAAAAATGGCCTTAGTGATTCATGAATTACTGATTGTTTTCCATGCGTTTTAATGCATATTATTCTGTTGTTGTCTAAGATTGGCTTCATAAGTAATGTATGAATGAAATAACATAAGAGAGGAAAAAGAGACGAAAGGCAGAATGTCAGACGGGCCTGTGTACCCATTTCTTAATCCTTTGAATATAATGTTTGTTCATTCCTTAGTGTGTTCGTTTCGTCGATCTAACTCTCTGTCCGTCGATCTAATTCTCTATCCGTCGATCTAATTCTCTATCCATCGGTGTAGCTTTCCATCCGTCGATCTAACTCTCTATTCGTCGATCTACCTCTCTATCCGTCGATCAAACTCTCTATCCGTCGATATAACTCTCTATTCGTCGATCTACCTCTCTATCCGTCGATCAAACTCTCCATCCGTCGATCTAACTCTCTATTCGTCGATCTACCTCTCTATCCGTCGATAAACTCTCTATCCGTCGATATAACTCTCCATCCGTCAGTCTAACTCTCCATCCGTCGATCTAACTCTCTATCCGTCGATCAAGCTCTCCATCCGTCAGTCTAACTCTCTATCCGTTGATCAAAAACTCCATCCGTCAATCAAACTCTCTATTCATCGGTCTAACTCTCGATACGTCGAGCAAACTCTCTACCCGTCGATCTAATTCTCCGTCTGTCGATCTAACTCTCTATCTTTCGATCTAACTCACTATCCGTCGAGCTTACTCTCCATCCGTCGATCTAACTCTCTATCCGTCGATCAAACTCTCCATCCGTCAGTTTAACTCTCTATCCGTCGATCAATCCCTCTATCTGTCGATCTAATTCTCTATCCTTTAATCTAACTCTCCATTCGTCGATCTAACTCTTTATCCATCGATCTAACTCTCTACCCGTCGATCAAACTCTCTATCCGTCGATATAACTCTCCATCCGTCAGTCTAACTCTCCATCCGTCGATCTAACTCTCTATCCATCGATCAAGCTCTCCATCCGTCAGTCTAACTCTCTATCCGTTGATGAAACACTCCATCCGTCAATCAAACTCTTTATCCATCGATCTAACTCTCGATACGTCGAGCAAACTCTCTACCCGTCGATCTAATCATCGATCCGTCGATCTAACTCTCTTCCGTCGATCAAACTCTCCATTCGTTAATTTACCTCTCTATCCGTCGATCAAACTCTCCATCCGTCAATCTAACTCTACATCCGTCGTTATGACTCACCATCCGTCGTTTTAACTCTTCATCCGTCAATCAAACTCTCCATCTGTGATATAACTTTCCATCCGTCAATCTAACTCACCATCCGTGTTAATTCACTTTCCTTTAGCAATTCTTAATATCCGCCTACACGCCTGACTGTCTACTTGTATGTACAATATATATCTAGTTTCCATCCGTCTATATGTCCGCATTTATGTCTGTACAACTGTCCGTCTTTCGGTCAGTGCATTTTTCTGCCTACGTGGTCCCCTGTCTGTCTCTCTACCTTATCATCTATTTCTTTCATCCACATATAGATCTCCACATAAATTAACGTCTAACAAATAAAAACCACCTCACACATCAATGACAAAACACATCATTCACCTATAAAACATCACCAACATATCGTCGGCTCCCATGTATGAAGCCATCTATAAGCATTACTAGAATTATGAGATATGTACAGCTCAACTAGCGTGTCTCCATGATGAAAACAAACGTCCATTTTCCATTGCAAGATTGCTTGTCCAGATTTCAGTTTTCATCTGTCCTTATGTTTTGCATGTCAAATTGACAAGAATTTACTTTTTTTTCCTTTTATATAGATGTTATATCACAGATTTCAACAACAAAAGTTAGTTGCATGTCTTTTACAGGATGTCGAAGTCAACCACAGCAGTTTTGTTTTTAATTTTGCAGCTGTGTATGATTGGCTAGTAGATGTTTACGTTCAGTAGTTTATCATTGCTTTCTGAACGGCCCACGCTCATAACATCGAAATCAACTCACGCCGGTGAGTATACCTTATTAGCCTTTATCCTTCCGATTCGTGGTGTGCTCTAGCTCAATACCTTACCGTCTCGGACTGTAGGCACGCAGACTTATCGTGTTCTGTTTTACTCTCAGAAAATGTCTGCAACATTTCATTTGTTTTCTCTCAATACATAATATATATTATTCTCCTAGTATATCATCTGTTCATATTCTTCTCTTTCTGTATCTATTTTTTATAGCCTCCTCCTTGTGTATCATATCATTATCATCAAGTGCCGTGCCGGCTGGCGTAGGCGTTCATGGCTCTCCACAGATCTCGGTCCCTGGTGTTCTGGATCAACTCTGCTGATGGTATTCCTCCATGCCACCGTCTCAATCCGTTTAGCATCATTTCTCTTGGTCTGCCTCTACCTCTCTTCTCCTCGATCTTTCCAGTTGTCACGATGTTCTCCAATGTCTCTCTTCTCATCACATGACCAAAGAAAGATGTTTGTCTCTTTCTTACTGTTGTATATAGTGTTCTAGTTCTTTAGCCTCCTTCAGGCAATCGTTGTTAGTTACTCTGGCAGTCGAAGGAATTCGCAACATTCATCTTAAAAACCACATCTCTCTTGCTTCTATGTTCTTTCTAAATTGTTCATTTACATTCCAAGATTCGCTGCCATACAGCAAAACTGGTTCTATATAGCATTTCAGCACTCTCTTTCTTACATTCATTGATAGCGACTTATTGCATAAGATACTCTTCATTTTCTGAAATACGGATTTTGCCTGCCCTATTCTGCTCTTAATCTCTGTTGTACATCTTCCATCTGATGTTATAAGTGCCCCTAGGTATTTAAAATTATCCACTTGGTTGAGAATTTCCCCTTCTATCTCTATGTCACATTTTGGTGTCCCCATTTTCTTTGATATCACCATTGTTAATGTTTTCTTGATATTCAAGGAGAGTCCTTTCTGTGCACTCTCTGATACTACAATGTCCAATAATTGCTGTAGGTCTGTTGTATTATCCGCCACCAAGATCATATCAAGATAATTTAAATGGTATTTATATCCCATCATCATCATCATGTGGCATAATCATAAGCTAAGCTTGGATGATCCCATGTGATCACCAATCTCGGATCAGTTCTGCGTCTTTTGAAAAATTTAATCACAGATTTTTAAAATTTTTTAATGTTTTTAAGTAAACTCAAATGCAAAAAAAAAATTCTAACAAATTTCCA
>JACEFZ010026617.1:0-50000 GCA_014155875.1 Cepaea nemoralis
CCTATTCCCCTACTCCTCCTCCTTCCTCCTCCCTCCTCTTCCCTCCTCCTCCTCCTCTCCGCCTATCTCTTCCTCCCTCCTCCTCCTCCCTCCTCCACCTCCCTCTTCCTCCTCCCAGCTCCTACTCCTCATTTTTCATCTTCTGCTGCTGCTGCCGCCGCTCCATTTACCCAAGTTAATTGTTGGGAAGATGTAAGATCTTTCAAGTGCTCTTTCAAATGCTTTTTGTAAGTTGGTCTTCGTTTATCTAAGGTTGTTCTAACTGCAACCAATAAATGATTAGACAGACAGGCAGACAGACAGACAGACAGACAGACAGACAGACAGACAGACAGACAGACAGACAGACAGACAGAGAGGGAGGGACAGACAGACAGAAAGACAGACAGACGGACAGACAGACAGACAGACAGACAGACAGACAGACAGACAGACAGACAGACAGACAGACAGACAGACAGACAAACGGGAACGGGAGCTTATATGACTATTATATGAATTAAATGAGATGCTCCACACCAGGAGCTGGGCGATGCCGGGTCGGGTCAGACAGACAGACAGACAGACAGACAGACAGACAGACAGACAGACAGACAGGCAGTCGGTAACGGGAACGAGAACTTATATGACTACTTATATGAATTAAATTAGATGCTCCCCACCAGGGACTGGGTGAAGCGGGCCGTGTCAGCTAGTATATATATATATATATATATATATATATATATATATATATATATATATATATATATATATATATATATATATATATATATATGCGTGTGGTGTGTGTGTGTGTGTGTGCGTGCGTGCGTTTGTGTGTGTGTGTGCGTGCGTGCGTGCGTTTGTGTGTGTGTGTATTAAGCAGGTAAATGAATACGCCATTGTGGCCAATTGGCCATATCGTGCTGGTTTTATAATATTGTAAACCTATCGGCACCCCAGAGGTAATGTCATCAAAATCACTCCAGCCACCTTTACTTCCTACGACATTCCATGGTACCCACTATAGGCTGGTTGGACGCGGGAGAACAGATCAATGTTTAGAAATTCGCCTCAATAGGGGTTTGAATATACGACCACCGCGCCGCTGTTATATATACAGCTGGAGTTTCATGTGAGTTATTTCCGGGAGTTTGTTCTTTACACCTACAGGGAAACTATTAGACAGTAAAACCAAAGAAATAAACGAAACAAAGACGTTATGGAAGTTACTAAACCCTAAACTGCACAGTTCGTTACGACTGAACTAACCATTCGGCCTTATTACCTCAGGTTCCAGCCCCACCTGTCCTACACTTCAAGGTACAATAGGCAGTAGATGGCAGTGTACTAGCCTCCATAACTGAACACTTATTAATGTTAGTTGCATATCCTTTACAGAACGCAGAAGTCAACCTCAGCATGTTTTGACTGTTCGTGATTTCTGGATCAGTTTACGTTCATTAATTTGTCATTGCTGTCTGAACTATCCGCACCCATTCCATTTCATAAAAGCACCAACGTAAGGCTGTCTACTGCCAAATCGCCCACAGCTGTGTTTCGAACGTGGTATGCGGGATTACGAACTGCGTCCGTAACCACTTCGCCACGGTGCCGACTACACATTAAAACAAAACACAAAACAGGTCCTGCTGCAGGAACGTGACCTGAGTATGTCGATCATCATCATCAAGTGCCCTGCCAGCTGGCGTAGGCGTTCATGGTTCTCCACAGATCTCGGTCTTTGGTTTTCTGGATCAACTCTGCTGATGATATTCCTCCATGCCACCGTCTGAATCCACCCAGCATCATTTCTCTTGATCTCTCTCTGCCTCTCTTCCCCTCGATCTTTCCAGTTGTCACGATGTTCTCCAATGGCTATGTGAATGGCTAATAATAACGATTTATCCCAAAGCAATTTCCTGCTATGAGTCTGTGACGTCATATCCCTATCACATTTTGTAAGCCTGAATACACGGAGGAATTGGCAGCCCATCTTTCTCTCACTTTCGAAGGCGACGAGTCTAGGCGTCGAACTTGCGTCAGACCGTGCTTAGGACATAATTAGCGTAGTTCGCTATCAGCCAGTGAAGTGTTAGAACCATCGTAGTTTTGTGGGCCTGAATGTATAGAAGAATAGGTAGCCAGTCTTTTCCTCCCGTAGTGAACAACGAGAGCTGGGCTCGACTTCTTGTCTTACAGCGCCCATACCATTATCGGTGTACGGTCTGGTCTATCTGTTACATCGACTACCCATTATCGACCCCCAAATCTGGCTGGGCGACCGCTAAGAGTTAAGAAACGATCAGCAGGAAACGGAAAACAGAATTCCTCGAGGCATTAAAATTTTTCAAACTCAGGTTGAGCCCACAAGGGCATTAATCTGCACCTGCGAGAAACAATTGGCATTGTTCTTTGTTCAAACCTGGCATCATGCTTGGCACGAAGTCAGGTGCTAGACCTGGGATGGGGGGGGGGGGGGGGGGGGGGGGAAAGAGGGGGTAGGAGTTGGGGCCTGGGGAACCCAGAACATGTGGTGAGTGTGTGTGTGTGTGTGTGTGTGTGTGTGTGTGTGTGTGTGTGAGTGTGCGTGTTGTGTGTGTTGAATAAGTGTGTCTGAGAGAGTGTGTGTTCATATGAGTGTGTGTTCATATGACTCTGTGTGTGTGTGTGTGTGTGTGTGTGTGTGTGTGTGTGTGTGTGTGTGTCAGTGTGACCACAAGTCAAGGCAATTGATTAATAAATAAGAGAAAGAAGGGGAGGGGCAGTGGGGGGGGGGGGAGGCAAGCTATTCTAGTATTAGAGTCTGCGACATGGGTGTGAAGTGATATGCCGTCAGATACTATAGTCCAGTATCAGAGTCTGCGACATGGGTGTGAAGTGATATGCCGTCAGATACTATAGTCCAGTATTAGAGTCTGCGACATGGGTGTGAAGTGATATGCCGTCAGATACTATAGTCCAGTATCAGAGTCTGCGACATGGGTGTGAAGTGATATGCCGTCAGAGTCTGCGACATGGGTGTGAAGTGATATGCCGTCAGATACTATAGTCCAGTATTAGAATCTGCAACATGGGTGTGAAGTGATATGCCATCAGATACTATAGTCCAGTATTAGAGTCTGCGACATGGGTGTGAAGTGATATGCCGTCAGAGTCTGCGACATGGGTGTGAAGTGATATGCCATCAGATACTATAATCCAGTATCAGAGTCTGCGACATGGGTGTGAAGTGATATGCCGTCAGATACTATAGCCCAATGTTAGAGTCTGCGACATGGGTGTGAAGTAATATACCATCGGATACACTAGGCCAGTGGTTCACAGCCTTTGATTTATGTGGCTCATGCACCTATTCACCATATGTTCAGAATGTCATCCCCCCCCCCTCTCTTTTGTTTCGTATTTCCTCCCTATAAATCTCCCCTCCCTCACACAGTATACGTAAAAATGGAAGCTAAATTTAATAACACATACTAGAACAAGTCTAGACGTATACATAAAACGTGATTTGCGGGTCCACTTAAGTTATAAAATGAATTTCAGAAGGGTGAGAAGTACAGAATCGTAAAGTATGGAGGCGGTTCCAAATGTTGCTGTATGTAGCCGAGGCGCGGTGTTGGGGTGAGCGCCCAACATTGCTTAAATACCCCAATGGCTCGTGAATACATAACCTCTGCAGCAAAAGTCCAACTCCTGGCCTTCACGTGGCGGAACTGTTTTAACTAACAGGAGAAGGGGCGACGGCGAGTTTCTGGCGCCGAAAAATAACCAGTATGCTCTAGATGTGTATGCACGTACATGCATGCGCAGACACGTGTGTGCGCGCGTACACATCTAAACTCGAGTGAGACCACAGTCTGCTCTAGCAAAGGAAAGGTGCTGAAGACGGAGGCAACCAGCCAGGAGGCGCACCACAGAAATCAGGATGCCACGCAATTACGCAAAATGGAATATGTCGACTACTGCTAAATGTTATGGTGCTCGCCCTGCTTTGGACCCCCAGGCAGGTGCAGTGCCGGGCCCTATGTCTCGAAAGGGTCCAACCACAACTACTGGAGGTCCTTCTCAGATGTCCTGTGGAGCCAGGGGACATGAGAATAGAACGGCTGGCCATACTAAACAAAGACTTAAAATAATGCACTGGAATGCGGAGGGAGTCAGCAACAAAAAAAAAATAGAATTAGAAAACATCTTGGACCAAGAAAAAGTAAGCGTATGTTGCTTGCAAGAAACTCACCTCAACGAAAATATAGCCTTCAAAATCAGAGGCTACCAGTGTTACCGATCTGACCGAAAGGACAGGCGAAAAGGTGGGATACTGACCCTTGTAAAAAATAACATCACTGCTTCCCAAATCGAAGTCTACATGGAAGGGGCTGAGTATCAGACACTTAAACTTAAGACAGGCAATACAGACCTACATCTGATCAATTACTACTGTCCAAGTGACCGCCCACAGGCACTGGACACACTACCATTAAAAGAAAAAATGATTGTGTGTGGCGATTTCAACAGCCACTCGCAGAGCTGGGGCTATGATCACATGGACCAGAGAGGAGAGAGACTGGAAGACTGGCAGGATGAGAATAGATTCATCTTGATTAACAAGCCGTCCGACCCACATACTTTCTACTCGAGATCATGGCACACTACAACTACACCTGACCTGGCTTTTCATTCACCAGACCTGGAGTGGAACATTACACGAATTGTTGGGAAACAACTTGGTGGCAGTGACCATCGGCCAGTCTTTCTAACCGTAGAAAATGAGCTTGTAAGTGAAAGCAGCACCCTCTCGAGGTGGAACTACAAGAAAGCAGACTGGGCAATGTACAAGCATCGCACCAGCATACTGGTTAGAAACCTGAACACTGAGAAAGACATAAATAAAGTAGTTGAAGAGTTTGGGAAATGCATACTACAGGCAGCGCGAGAAACAGTACCAAGAGGAGCCCGTAAACAATATAAACCCTACTGGAGTAGTGAACTGGAACAGTTGCATAATGATGTGGAAGTGTGTAGAAAGCAAGCAGAGGCCACACCCAGCCAAGAGCACCACAATAAATTCCAGCACGCAAAAGCCAAATTTCAAAGGGCCAAGCTGCAGGCTAGACGGAAAAGCTGGCAGGAGAAAACGGAGTCTCTGAACTTTGAAAGAGACACAAGGAAATTGTGGAAGCTAATAAAACAACTTAACGATGAGGGCACAGGGAGAAACTCAAAAATTGCACTACATAAAGATGGAAACATCTTAACAAGAAAGCAAGCAGCTGACCATTTTGCGGACTCATTCGCACAAGATAACAATATCAAAATTAGTCCAGAGAAACAACAAGAGATTCGAGAGAAACGGTAACGTACAGGACAGAAGGAAATAGTACATGAGGTTCTGGAGGCACCACATCACAATCAGCGAACTGGAGCTAGCCATATCAAAACTGAAAATGAGAAAGTCACCAGGAGCTGATGGTATCTCCAATGAAATGATCAGGAACCTAGGAACAGAGGCCAAAGCAAAGCTGTTGCAGATCTTCAATAACAGCTGGACCTTAGGCAGTGTTCCACAAGCCTGGAGAGAAGCAATCATGATACCCCTCCTAAAATCAGGGAAAGATAGTTCCATTGCCTCTAGCTACAGACCAATTAGCCTCACCAGCTGTCTCTGCAAAACACTGGAGCGCATCATCAATCACAGACTGCAGTGGTACATTGAAAGTAAAAACATCCTTGTGCCACAGCAGGCTGGCTTTAGGCAGTGCTACTCTACGGAAGATCAGACAACCTACCTCTCTCAAGAAATTGAGGATGCATTCCAAGAGAAGAAGCTGGTGCTTGCGGCATGGATAGATCTGAAGAAAGCCTTTGACAAAGTCTGGAAAGAAGGTCTGATGAAGAAACTGAGAAACTGCAAAGTCAATGGAAGAATGTACAAATGGGTGAAAGCATACTTGCACAACAGAAGAGCCCGAGTACAGATAGACGGACTCAAGAGCAAGAAAGTACTACTGCGTCACGGTGTTCCCCAGGGCGGAGTCTTGTCCCCCACACTTTTTCTAATCTTCATCAATGATCTTGTTGCTAATCTACCGCATGGAATTAAAGCGGCAATGTACGCCGATGACCTGGTTCTATGGAGCACAAATGAATATGCATCAGTGGCCACCAGATTGCTACAAAGAGCTGTAGATACATTTGCTGCATGGGCAAATAGATGGTGTGTCAGCATAAACACTGACAAGTGCAGCACCACTCTATTTACCCTCTCTCCAAAACAAAAGGCAGGGATCATCCAGATAAATGGAACACCCCTAAGAGAAGATAAAGAACCAACATACCTTGGAGTAACATTTGATGGCAGGCTGACATGGAGAAAGCACATCAACAAAGCAGTAGCAAAAGCCAGAAGGAAAATAGCCATCCTGAGAAAGCTAAGTGGAACCACATGGGGAGCCAGTGGGAAAATACTTAGCAAAGTTTATCAACAGAGCATACGACCACACCTGGAATACGGGTCAACTGCGTGGTGTTCAGCATCAAAAACCACACTACAAGAGCTGGACAAGGTGCAAAATCAAGCACTTAGAGTCACCACAGGAGGGATGAGATCAACCCCTATAGTGGAAATGGAGAAGATGGGGAGGACACAAGCACTGAGAGAGCGCAGAGATACGAAAACGCTAATACAAGCAGAAAAGTTCCTCAGCTTGCCAGGCCACCCTATGAAGAACAGATTTGAAAACCTAGCTATGGGGCGGTTGAAAAGAAGTAGTTTTATCCACCAGGCCAAACGACTCTGCAGAGAAACCACCGATCTGCCCACAGTTGGTATCCCCCTAACAACTATTCCAGAGCGAACTCCATGGAAAGATGAACATAGACTATCATTACAAATCCAGACAAAAGTGAGAGGAATATTTGACAAGGAAGAACAGAACAGTGTGCAGCGCAGAACAGCCACTCTCAGCTTCCTTGATGAAGAATACCCACAGGACCTCTGGATCCGAGTCTACACAGATGGGTCAGCACAAAATGCTGTTCGAAATGGAGGAGCGGGAGTGTACATAGAATACCCAAATAATACTAGGGACACAGCCAGAGTACCGACAGGAAAGTACTGCCATAACTATGATGCTGAAATTGAGGCAATCAAGATAGCAACAGAGAAATTACTAAATACCAGCAATGGTACACAACCTGTGGTGCTATTGACAGATGCAAAATCAGTACTCGAGGCGCTCCTGTCTGGGAAATTGCCAGTACTAAGGACACTACTTTCTGAACTTAGCAGTCAGCATAAGGTCACCATACAGTGGATACCATCCCACTGTGGAGTACCCGGAAACGACAGAGCTGATCAATTGGCTAAGGAAGGAGCCAAAGAAGAACAGCCTGATGTGCCCGTTACATACCACCAAAAGAAAAGAATGATCAAATCAGTCAGAAAGCCACCAAAACCTGCTCAAGATGACTACCACGTTATGGACAGACCAGAACAAGTCATTATTCTGCGCCTCAGAACAGGACACAATAGATTACGCAACCACATGTATACAAAATTCAAGATTGGTGAAACAGCCATGTGCACATGTGGATTGGCGTCGCAGACAGCAGAGCACATACTCCAAGACTGCCCAAAATATAACATATCTAGGCAAACCTTCTGGCCTAGAGAGACGACAGTGGAAGTCTATGGACCGCTGTGTGAACTGAAAAAGACAGTTAAATTCATACAAGAGACAACATTGCAGTTATAGATATATTTCAAGCGAACGAAAGAAGAAGAAGAAGAAGAATGTAAAGTATGGAGGGAAAAACATATCAAGTATCGCGTTCTATGCATTAAAGCGATCTAAAGTAATCTTAATCCCCTTACATGAAAACCTAAAATACTCCCCCCTGAAACCCTATACTCCCTCCCCTGTGGTGTGAGACTCCCACGGTTGAGAAACACGGCTCTAGGTCGTTCATAACGATGTGAGTGTGGGACAGTTCTTCCTCGGTGTCTTTGCAGCCGAGTTGTAAACATGTGGCGATCATCGGATGCTCATTGTATATGGCGCTAGATCGACCCTGGATACGTACTGGTCCGGAGAAAGATTTCTGCCTGTCTCAGCACACAGAATACAAACACGGCTGTATGGTGGATAAAACAACAACCTCCTCACTTCTCTCTACCCTCTCCTCTCCTACCTCTCCTCCTCCTCACTCCTCTTCCGCCTCCTCCTCCCTACCCTCTGTACCTCCTCCTACTCCTCGCCCGCCTCTCTCCTGATCATCCTCTCCTTCCTCCTCCTCTCCTCCCTACTCCCTACTCCTCCTACGTCCTCCCCCTCATCCCTCCTCCTCCTTCTTCTCCTGCCTCCTCCTCCTCATCCATCTCATCCTCTCCTCTCCATCTCCTCTCACGTCCTCTCTACCTCCTCCCTCCTCTCCTCCTCCTGCCTCTACACAACTATGCTACAGCGGTTGCATAGAGAAACACGTATAGCTGCAGGATGTCATCCAAGAGTATCTGTTGAGTCAATAACTGCGTCTCGACGGCTTGCTTATATATATATATATATATATATATATAGCTATATATATATATATATATATATATATATATATATATATATATATATATATATAAGATCCTAGTCAGCTTTAGATTCGCGGAATTCTGATACCAATTATTATATTGACGGAATGACGCCAGGGCTGTATTGGTAGGATTCAGCGCTGCCTCGGCCTAGGGTCGAGGATCAGCCAGAGTCGTGGAACAGCTCCATGATACTGTCTCGACCATGCCACTTGGCCAAGCAATCCAGGTATTTACTTCTCGGTCCTCCCCTTGGTCTCTTCCCTTCGATCTTGCTAGTTGTCACCAAGTTCTTCAAGTCATTTCTTCTTATAACATGCCCAACAAATTTTGACTGTCTACATCTAATAACTCTAACCACCACGGCTATAGCGATAAATAAGCGCGTAACCTCTGCCCTATCACGACCCCTGGACACGTCAAATAAAATGAAACCCTAGTGGTTCTCCAGATACGGGTTTACCATTAAGAAAAACAGATACATATTCATATCGTCAAGAGAAAAGGCGCAAGCAAGCAAATAATAATAGTACTACTTACGATGCCAAGCACTCTACTGCCTAAATAATCATAAAAACTATATGATGCTGCCACTTAATGACACCCTTTAGAATCTAAGAGCTACTATTTTCAGCTTTTTATTTTAAAATCAGTTTGCATATTATTTACTGACTTTTCTTCTAATAATAATTGTTTACATATTCACAAGTTTAACTGTCTTTTTGTAAAGTTTCGAACTGATGTCCTGGGCGAGAGTCCATACGATGAGTATCCTTCGACTCGTTTACGTCTGTTTGCCCTACAAGTTTCAGTTGTATAACAGGCGATACAGAAAGTAGGAACACAGATATGCTACACCAGTCATTGTCAAATTGTCATAAACAATAGACGTGCGCACGAAGAAACAAAGTGCAGGCAATAGGCGTGGACTCTTCCCTGTTCTTCTACTGTCTTCTCAGAATTCCGTGTGAGAGAGGGGACTAGGGAAAGGACAGGATGTTAATATAGTGTGGGAAAATTGTTTATTCTACACGGCAAGCTGTTTACACTGTATCATTTCTCTTGTAACAATTATTATTCCCAACATTTTTGTGGTCGGAATTAACCTGCTGTTTCTGTATATAGAAGGGGGATGGGGTAGGCATTCCTGCCATTCTCTTCTCTGTTATGTGCACGAAAGATAAACATAGATTATATTGTTTGTTGTATTTATGATGAAGTAAACCTGTTAACCTGATGATGGTCAAGTTCACTGACATATATACGGTACGGTGTGCACGACGTGGGCAGTGCAAGCTTACTTCGGGCACAACTTGAAGGTTCTAAAGGGCTGGCGAACTAACCATCCATCCATCATGTGCCATGCCGGTTAGCGTGGGCGGTCATGTTCTGCCATCTCACTCGATCACCAGAGTCATGGATCAGCTCCGTGTTCCTGTCTCGACCATGCCACGTGGCCAAGCCATCCAGGTATTTACTTCTCGGTCTTCCCCTTGGTCTCTTCCCTTCGATCTTGCCAGTTGTCACCAAGTTCTCCAAGTCATTTCTTCTCATAACATGCCCAAAAAATGTTGACTGTCTACGTCTAATGACTCTAATCAGTTTACGATCTTCATTTATTCTTGAAGGACTTGTTCATTGATTTTTCTGTCTGTCCATGGTATTCTTTGCATTTTCCTCAGAAACCACATTTCCACAGCCATCAGATGTTTTTCAGCTTGACTGCTCATTGTCCACGCTTCACATCCATACAAAAGTACAGGTTCTATGTAGCACTTCAACACTCTTTTTCTCGTTTCAATTGATATCTTTTATTGGTCAGTATGTTTTTCATCTTGCAAAAGGCTACCTTCGCCATGGCAATTCTTGTTCTAATCTCTTCAAGGCATCTCCCATCAGATGTTATGACTGTTCCGAGATAACTGTACCGATTCACTTGCTTAAGAATATGCCCATTTACTTGTATATTACATTGTGGTATTCCTTCTTCCCAGTGACGACCATAATCTGTGTCTTCTTATAATTCAATTCTAACCCTAGTTGTTCACTGTGTGCAACAACCGCATCTACTAAATGTTGCAGGTCCTGTTCATTGTCTGCAATCAAGACTGTATCATCTGCATATCTAATGTTATTGATGTATCGTCCCCCAATGTTGATTCCTTCCATATCTTCTATATTTCTGAAAATATTTTCACTGTACAGGGAAAAACAGATCTGGAGACATTACACATCCCTGTCTCACGCCTCTTTTAATAGGCTGATATTGACCTACATCATTATCAATTCTGATGGCAGCTTGTTGTTTCCAATATACGTTTTTCTTTTTACAAGTCTAAGGTCTTTTCCATCAATTTGTAGATCTGCAAGCATCTCTATCATGTTGACATGTCTTACTTTATCGAAAGCCTTTGCGTAGTCAATAAAGCAAAGGTGTAGATCTTTGTTTATTTCTAAAGAACTTTCAATTACTATTCTCAGTATATACACAGCATTTGCTGTACCCTTGACTTCTACAAACCCACATTGTTCTTCCCCTATTTCAGGTTGTATTTTCTTCCTCAGTCTTTGCATGATAATTCGTAACAAAATCTTTGTGATGTGGCTCATTATACTAATTGTTCGATGTTGATCACATTCCAAGGCTCCTGATTTCTTCGCGATTGCAATAAATTATAGAATTACATAATTCAGGAGGTATATCTACAGTATCATATATTGCGTTCAGCAGTCTGGTGACTTGGTCTATTCCATATTCTTCTAAGACATTGATCATTTCTACTGTGATGTTACCTGTTTCCGGGGTCTTGCCAGTTTGCATATTCTGAACTTCCATCTTCAAAAATGATGGTCCTTCATTATTATTCCGATTATCATATTGTTCTTCTCTTGTATCATCATAAAGGTCTTTCCAAAATCTGACCACGTATGTAAAATCTGATTTTTTTCTATTATGATTTTGCCATCTTTGGTTTTTAGGCAACCCGTTGATGTGTGTAGGCGAACTAACAGACATTGTCATTAAATAATGATGAAGTGAAAGATTGTATATATGTGTCTATCACTCAGTTTCATCATTCTTTGTCACACCAAGTCCGGGTTTCGAGGTCAGCTGTGGGTGATTTGATATCTGAACGCTTTGCGTTGATTTCCGTGGCGTGAGACGTCGGCTGTTCAGAAAGCAATGTCACATTAACATTGCCTTGTAAATCACAATCAGCGTATAAATGCTGGGGTTTATTGCAACACCCTGAAAAAGGACATACAACTAACTGTATGTTAATATGTCTATAAATTGCCTGGGCTCCCACGTCGATCCAGTTTAAAACGTGTGCCTGGAAATTTCTTAAGTAAAAACGGCTGGTGTGAAACTGACCACACCACGGGAGTGCCGCTTGATGTATACAAACATGAACATAGAAGCATATACCCCGTGCGTCTTTAGGTATGTCAACGGACCTTTACTTAATTGTACTTATACGTATCTAATGCCATCCTGACATATTCCACACATGTGCTAGACTCAGACTTTCGTGATCAAGTGGTACTTGAGGCTGTTGCAGAAATTATCATCCCGACAATTTTACATCTCAGAATATTTTCCGGTACAAATTTGATGAGCCCAGGTCGGAGCATGCAAGTAAAATAAAGAACCATTTTGTGCACCTTGGGGCGTGCTGAGGTAGCGCCATATTTAATGGGCTACCAGACACTCGATGGGTCATGTGATAAATATCACACCGGTCGCCGTTACTTCCCATGACAACTCCTGGTACCAATGTTAATCTGGGTCGACCTGGGCGTTCTGAGCAAATTTAAAGCTCCGCCTCGTTGGGGATTGAACTGCTGGGCCGCCGGGCCGCCAGGCAAGGGTGCTAGCCACTCTGGCATGTATAGTGTATGTTATTGTTGCTTCTCCTTCTTTCTTTTATGTCCCTTGCTGTAAGGTGCTGGTTATTAGGTCTGTCCGCAGATTTCTGGTTTGTGTACTGTCAATGATTTCGGATACTGATGTTCCTCCCTGCCACGATGTCATACTGTCCAGCATCTTTTCTGTTGGTCTCCTCCTGCCTCTACTTCCCCCCAACTTTCCCGTCGTGAAGACACACTACAGCTTTCGCTTTCTAATGACATGTCAAAGTATGTGGAGTGTCTCCTTCTGATGCCAGTAACCCGTTCTCTTTGCGAGTTAACTCTTTTCAAGATATCTTCATTACTCATTCTACCCGCCCACGATGTTCTCATCATTGATATATAAAACCACACATAGTATGCAAGAGAGAATAAAGCATCTGATTTAGTATTATTTTGTATTTTAATGTACATACAACATGCAGCAGAAAATAAAACAGGTTTATTCAGTGTTACGTCACATCTTTAAGTACCCATACAACATGGAGTTGAAAATTAAACAGGCTTTTTCAGTGTTACTACAATTCTTTAAACACATACATGCAACCGACAATAAAACTGTGTGTGTTTTTTAAAATGTTATTTCACATCCTTAAACACACGCAACGTGTAGTAGAGAATAAAATAAGATTATTCAGTCTTGTTTCCCATCTTTACATACACATTCAACATATAATTGAGAATAAAATCGGCTTATTCGGTGTTACTTCATATCTTTAAATACACATACAACATATAATAGAGAATAAACCAGGCTTATTCAGTGTTATTTCGCATCTTTACATACACATAACCATACAATGGAGAAAAAATTTGGCTTATTCGGTGTTATTCCCCATCATAGAACACACATACAACATACAACAGAGAAACTAAACTGGCTTATTCGATGTAACATTGCATCTTTATACGCATATACAACAAGCAGTAGACAAGAAGCTATAATAATTCCCTGTTGCTGTATGTCTCTGAAAGAAAAGATTTCCTTTCCCACACCTATTTGTACATGTTACTTTGTTTCAACCGTCTCGTATATTTCCTTGATACCTTTGCAGCCAGCTTTCTAAACGCCCGTTAATCCTACTTCGATTACACTGAAGGCATGCGTCATGTACTCGAAATATTGTGAACAACGACCTCTGTCACTCCCTGAGAGCCGTTTCGTGAGCAAAGAACGTGTTTATCTATGTGGCAGAAAATCTTCTGCCAGAAAACTCCAAAACCATTCTCGAATTTTCTATCTGCTAGGTCCCCGACTCCACCGGTGTTTCCATTTAAACCTCCGCAACTCACACGCTCTATTTTTGTGGTCTGTCGGATCATTTGTCTAAGTGGCTCCTGCCGAGCATCGCCAAACGTTCCTTACCAGAAATACGGTAAAGGAGTGTAAATTTACAGCTGTCTTGGTCTTAGTTCCATTGATTGTGAAGAAATGCTTTCAAATCAGCTGCCTCACAGGCTTCTGTCGAAAAATCTCGTTTTGATCAGCAGCCGAGGTTAGAGGTCACGTCTTCTAAGTACAAATGTCGTTTCTAGCGAGTCTAGATTCAAATTTATTTCCAGATGCCACTCAGTTGCTTCCAGAAACTGAATAATGGTCTTCTGTCCGTCCGTCTGTCTGTCTGTCTGTTTAGCTGGCTGGCTGGCTGGCTGGCTGTCTGTCTGTCTGTCTGTCCTACCTTTGATACATTTTATTTGCTGATAAATGCCTAAATCTATCTATCTGTCTTTCTGTCGGTCTGTATTTTTGTTTGTCTGTCTGTCTGTCTATTTACTAACGCACAATTATGATAAAACATACTAACGGACACAACAATGCTAACACACATACTAATGAGTAAACGTATTCTACCACATATACTAACGCACACAACTATGCTAAAACACACTAAGACCACAAATAAATAACAAACACACCCAGAGGTTAACACAAAGAACTATAAAAATACACACTAACCCACACAATTACGCTAATACTCTCACTACGCGTGTTCTTAAACATCCGTTGTGTTGATGCCGAGGTTATCGGTTCAACCCCTACACCGGACAGCTGGACTAAAATGTTGACCTGTACGTCCTTGACTTGGGGACATAAATTACAAGTACCTCTGAAGTCGGAGTGGCTTCGCTTGATGGCGAGGGACAGTGTTAACGGGGAATGCTAATCCACACGCAAAATCAGTCCATCACTAATGTAAATAGTTTGTATGGACAACGTTTGAGTTCACAGCGAGCGAGCGGAAAAAAATAAATAATACACACATACACACATAGACATACATACTAACACACACAACAAAGCAAGTAAACTTACAAAAGGAAGCGAGTGACATCTCCCAAACAAAATAACAATGAGTTTATATCAGATTGACAACATCTTTTATTCACAAACAATGACATATGAATGTTCAATTTCACATCATTCACCTTTTGTCTGGGCGCATGCCTCTGCACAAAGCAGCTCCCTTAAACCCCAACCTGTCGATACAGAAAGGATGGGGGGGGGGGATATCCCTCACATCTGGTTATGAAACTTGAGTACTCAACTTTCCCTTCTGCGAGTATTTTTTACCACGCAAGAAGGCATTAGACCTCATTACCCGCCAAATGATGTGTTTGAAAACTTGAGCAATATTGTCTGCTCGCTAGGAGACTCCAGCAGACGACAATTTACCCACCACGTAAACTTTCAGTGCTCGGGGTCTGGTACTGGCAAGTTCGCCTTTGAAACCATCATAAAGTTGATGTAGCGGAGTTGAATGGGGGTGTCGTCTAATTGAGCTTGCTTCTGCCAAATCGTTCTCATATTTACAGCTGCTGGATACGTCTGCAGTGGCACGCGGGATTCCGTTGCCAGCGCTCGTGAAGACCCCAGAGCTGGAAATTTTAAGTTGATAGTAAATTTAGAAATATGGTATTATGAAAGGAGGATACATATCTGCGTAATTAATAATACAAACATCTGAGGGACAAAGTTAATATCGTTGATGTAGCGAAACAACTTTGCATCTTTGGAATCCAGCTGTTATATAACTGATGCAAAGATGGTGCCGGAAATTGGTGTTTAATGAGTGCAGGAGGCTGGAAACTGAGGTTCGATTGGGTACAAAGAGTATATTTACTCCTGTAAGGACATAGTGATTGTGGAGGGGTCAAAGCAGTAACTGCTGCATATTTAAGTATTTAGATATGCTCCAGAACCACCGCTTAAACGATTCTCCAAAAACGTTGGGATTTTCACGCTGCATAATTACACGTCCATCCCGCAACTGCGGGACACGTGCCTTCGAGATTCCACCGTGGTGGAATTGCTTGTAGAAGGGCTGTTAATAGGTTTATAGGGCGGATGAGAGATGCATGACGTCGCGAGGACAACTCTTGACTGGCGTCTGAATATCCTAGCGATGACAGTCTGCAGGAGATCAGAGCTGCCTTTCCTAATATTGTTTGTTTATTTTTACCCAGGAAAGTGCATGAAAATGACAGACATTGCGAGAAATCCGGTTCGTTTTACGTCAGATGAAAGCCATACAATTTTCTGACGTTACGTTTTACATTTCAGGATGCCTTTCGTTGGCAGGGCCGGGGAGGTGCAAAACAAATGCAGAAATATGTGCACATAGGAATAAGGTCTAATTATTTTGGATACTCCCAGCATTTGATACAGCCTCTGACAAAAATAAAAGCCCAAGTGGCTACAACCAAACCGTTGTTGTAGATGTATTGCTGACAATGTGCAGCTAGTATTTGCACGTGGAATGAGGTCGGTGATTACCCACTGAGTATCTGCTTGCAGAAGAGGGACAACAATAAGCAGTCTTGCCTCTCGCGTGACATTTTGGCATTTATCAGCAAATAACATGTATCAGAGGTGGGAAGCCTTCCACTTCTTCTTCTTCTTCTTCTCTTCTTCTTCTTCTTCTTCTTCTTCTTCCGCCTCTTCCTTCTGTTCTACTTCCATTTCTTCTTTTACCCCTTCTCTGTCCTCCCTCTTTCTCCTCCCCCTTGATGCTATTATTGTTGTTCCTCTTCTTCTTCATCTTCTTCGATCAGGTATGTGTTCTTGCCCACACTATGCCATGTTGCCAAGCTATCCAGATAATGTGGTTTTTCCCCCCATCAAACTCACAAGTTGTCACTAAATGTTCCAATTAATTTCTCCTCATAACGTGTCCCAAAAATCTCGACTGTTTACGTCTATTTCTCGAATCAGTTTATGGTTTTCGTTTGTTTCATGTAGGACTTGCTCATTGGTTTTCTGGTCCGACCATGGCATTGTTTGCATGTAACTTAGAAACCACATTTTCACTGCCATTAGATATTTCTCTTGTTGTCTGCTTTTGTCCATGTTTATCATGTATATAGCAGTATAGCTTTTATATAGCACTTCAACACTTTATTTTTTTTTCTCATTGCAAAGGACGGAATTTTTTTATTTTTTTGTGAGGCTGTTTTCCATCTTGCTGAAGGTTATCTTTGACATACTTTGTTATGTACGGAATGTGAATTTGTATTTGTTGTGTCTCTGTTGGTTTTAGACATTTTTGTTTTGATTTAATGATTACAAAAACAGTACTATTGTTGTGTTTTCCAATATGTTTTATCAACATTCTTTAGTCTTTTATTTTTTTCATTTTTGTGTCTGTTTCTAACTTTTGTTAGCTCCCATCTCCTCTTTTCTCTTTATTTTTATATTACTGCTACTTCTTTTCTTACATGCCCAGTTTCATGCCTGTGTGTGTGTGTGTGTGTGTGTGTGTGTGTGTGTGTGTGTGTGTGTGTGTGTGTGTGTGTGTGTGTGTGTGTGTGTGTGTGTGTGTGTGTGTGTGTGAAGAGAGAGAGAGAGAGAGAAAGAGAGAGAGAGAGAGAATAAAAGAGAGAGTGAGAGAGAGTGTGGGAAAAAATGTGAGTGAGACAGAGAGTGAGAAGAAGAGAGAGTGAGCGACAGTGTGAGAGAGAGAAAATTATATATATATATATACATGAGAGAGAGAGAGAGAGAGAGAGAGAGAGAGAGAGAGAGAGAGAGAGGGGGGGGAGGGAGAGAGGAAGGGGGAGAGAGGGGAGGGGGGGGGGGTTCTTTCCCTAGGCACCTCTTGTTTGTTTCCTTCAACGAATGTTTATACGAGGAAATCCCCTCTATCTGTGTTTATCTCCACGGCCAGATCCCGTTAACACTTCCATGTTTTCTTGCCCCATCACGGAGGTGTGTCCTTGAAACTCGACCGATAGGTGTGACATTCTAGGCAAACTTAACTCTTTCAGTGCCAAACAAAAATTGGGTTCTGACCAAACAGAATTCATGGCAGAAAATTGGAAGTAGGGATGTGTCACATCACATCACAATCGTTAAAATGGTAGCATATATATTGTATTATATATCAAATTAAAGAGGATTGCACACGGAACATAACAGTGTTAATAGTTAATTGATAGGTTAGACATATTGTGACAATAATGAGAGGTTTATTAATAACAATTGAAATTAAAAAGGTAAAAATTATATTAAAATTTCACTTACCAAGGCGTTATTTATAATCCACTGTAGCTAATCCAGTTAAATTTACTGAATAATGTTGCACACACCACTTTTGTTCAATAATATCACAAGAACTGCACCACAACACCAATAAAACATACTTAAAACATAATATTTTGAAGCACATAATTTTCACACAAAATGGAAAATGTCAGTAACACACCACTCAGATTAGTACTGAGAAAAAGAATATAAACACTATTTTCTATTTAGTTGTAATTATTATTCTTTTAAATTTAATTATTTAAATACTCCTTAAATACTTTGTGATAGGCAAAACAAATTTAGGGGCTTAAATGTGGCCCATTAGCGCATTCATAATTCGATATGTGCCATCATATTATGACATATTATGATCAGTGTCGTTTTCCATTACTAGGAAATAATCTAACTACTAACCTGAATACTGCACGTGGTTTCAGTTTTAGAATCTTTCACAAAGTCCTTGAAATCACTATAACTATAATATAAAATTGTTTCAAACGGTAATTTTATTAAAATATATGAGATCCAAACCCAGAAGGTGTTGTCATTTCGAAGTTCAAATCAAGACAATCATTTCGAACAAAGAATCAAGTGTTTTCTAAGAACAAATATGGTTGTCAGTGGCCTGTTTCAAACTGCAAAATATTTCTGTCTCAATATTAAGTTACCGAAGTTAACTAAACATTGCGGAAACATAAGAAATGGGACAAATAAACCACTGTTTATACTGTGCCGATTTTCTGGCACAGGAGTGTCACGATCGGTCTACTGGGCCGATGTAAAGGCACTTGGCGGAGAAAGACTTAACCCGACTGTAATCAGGTGACAGCACTGCGTTCAGCACCTGGCAGCGCTTTGAGTTCATGATGGGAAAGCCAACGATTAACAGAAACAACCATCATCCCTTCAGAAATAAATGATCTACTGTATGTAAAATTTAAAAAAGTAAAGGATCCTATACACACCTTTAAGAGCAGTGAGCATGTGTTGCTTCGCCTATATTTTTATAGACCAATCCGCACTCGGTGGGTAATGAGGCGAGTACCACGCCGGCCTCCTCTACTTCCCAAGACATTTCCTGGTATCTTTTACAAAATATAAACACTCAGGGGCTGAGTGGTCTCGAGATATGGTGTCCGCCTCGAGTGCTGGAGGTCCTGGGTTCAAGCCCCGGTGAGCGCCGGGATTGCTTCACGTGGACTTCAAGTAACAAAATTTCCCCTGGTCTCTGGGCAGTGAGATGGGACGCCCGTGTGTATTGTTGCGCAAGTAAACAAAAATCCCTTGGCAGTTGGAAATCGAAAAAAAAGTAACACAACAGCGCTAACCTGGCAAAATGTAGAGTTAAAAATCTACCCAAATTATATCAGGATCCTCGCCGGTGCTATGGAGTTCGTGCACTGAACTGAGATTCTCCGGACTTAGGCTTGAGTTTGGAGTAGAACGGAGCACTTATGGGTTACACCCGTGGGCCGTGATGTTGATCCGTCGATTAAACTAAACTTTTACAAAATAGAAGGAGTAAAATGGCATGACAAAATCACCAATGTGGAGCTCACGGATAGAACTAGACAAATACCAGTGAACCAATGTGGAGCTCACGGATAGAACTAGACAAATACCAGTGAACTAATGTGGAGCTCACGGATAGAACTAGACAAATACCAGTGAACCAATGTGGAGCTCACGGATAGAACTAGACACATACCAGTGAACCAAAGGTGAAGGAAAGACGCTGGCACTGGGAAGGCCATACTATGAGAAAATCCAAAAAATATAACCAGAAAAGCCTTAGTCTGGGACCCACATGGCAAAAGAAAAAGAGGAAGACCTAAAAACTCGTGGAAAAAAAGAAGAATTAGAAACAGAAATGAACAGTATGGAAAGGAGATGGACAGATCTGCATGGGATAGTTAAATAATGGAGGGCTTGGGGTGAGATGGTTGAGGGCACAAGAAGAAGAAGATCCAATAATTAGTAGAAGAAAACGCCATTCTTCAACCCAGTGGTGGACTGACCAGAGGTTTCAGCTTGCCCGATGGCATGTATGGTCTGTGGGATCCTGATGAAGATGGCCACTTTAAACAGACATTATGTTAAAAATGTTAGTGACCTTTAAGTCGCTTTAACTCCTAGGTAACCAGTATTGTGAGACCCAGTCCGCCATTGCTTCAGCTCATTCCACCAACACACATTTTATACTCGTACATGTCATCTCTGCCTTGCACCTGGGCGAGGAACTATGATAGTATTGTCATGTGAAGTATTTCCACTGCCTCTTCAAATATCCACCACTCGACCCACTCGTCTTCCGTGTTTCATACTCAGGTGCGGTGCACACACGAGCACACCCTTTCCTGGCGTCTGTGTTGCATCAGCTATTGCGTTTACCTATGGTTAGCTTACAGCTTTTCATCTCAGGACTCGCGATACAAGGGATAAGAATAATAACTATTTTCTCATTGCGTCACCTGCAGGCTTGATAGTTTGGTTGAGAGTAATCTCTTCTCCTAGCCACCGTCCATTCTAGGTCGCTGTCGTTTTGATTTTCTTTCTACTCTTCTATTATTTCCTCTTCTGTTATTTCCTCTTCTGCCTGGGGCTTGTTATTGAAGTCTTCTGTCTCTAATATTGCATTGTCTTGAGCCGTTTGACTTAACCGTTGTTGCCCAAACTGGAATACCGTATTCAAGGACTGGCCTCACTCTTCCAGTGTATAGCTTCTTGAGAACTTTCTCATGTGCTCCCTACGTTGTACCAGCAAGATTTTTCATGATTGTCATTCGTTATCTTGCTCTTGTTATTTTCTCCTCACTGAACTTCACTAGCTATATTTTATACCACGCCTTTTTATAACAATAGCAGTGAGTTCGAAGCTTTCTGTGTTTAATTACCACAATAACGTAGCGTCATTAGTTTTCCACGGGATCAGAACCGTTGCAAGAAGGATTTATACTTTTCATTGTTATATTTTTTTTGTTCTCCGGCGCGACCTGTACCTCTATCTTGTCTGAGGTTAATTATGCCACAAATCTTAAATGTGACGCTGACCGGGTTTCCCCTCACTCAACAAACATGTGCCGCACACACCCATCAACTGCCAAGAGATAACTTAGTGCCTGAGATAACCCAGAAACTATTGTAAACTGCAAGGTTTATTTTGGCTGGCACTGTTGAACAACGTTCCAAGTTAACTTTCAGGAAACCGTAAAAAGAACATGGTGCTAAGTGATCGATAACAGGTTATCCACACGTATTAACTCACATAATTAGGCTTGCCGGAAGCACAATATTGGGTACATTATCGTTTTGCATCATAAACATATAGCAACCATTCAGGATTGTAAATAATTTGGGGAGGAAGTCCCATCTGCTGGCACTACTCTCTTAGCCTCTGCGCAGTCTGTTGCATGGGAGCAGCGGTAGCCCAGTGGCAAGACGTTCGCCTGGCGGGCCGGTGGTCATGGTCTCCAATCCGGGTCAGGACAAATGTTTAACATTGATCTAGGTTCCCAGAGTGATCGAGTCTACATTAGATACCAGGGAATACATCGGCAGTAAAGGCGGTCGGCGTGATACTGACCACATCGCCCACTGATCTGTAGAAATGTGGGTCTAGCACCATGTATGGAATGCTCCAGAGGTCTTAACAGCTCAACCGCCTCTCCTCCATGTTGGGGACCGGAAATCCTAGTGGGGATGTAAAAGCACTTTGGCAGCGGTATTATGCATAGTATACCGTTGCTGGCTGTTGATTTGTCGAGACTCTTGTCTTGTCCACTTTTCACATGGGGCAGTGAGGAGCATTTTGTGTGATATTTACTGGCACTGGAACGGAGCATAATGGGGCGACCCTTTGTCGTAAATTTTATAACATATGGAATGCGCCTAACGCGTGTCAAAAGTCCCTTTGCTTTGACAATGAATGAATCAACAAACACGATCGGTAGAATCGGGTAGCTTTACGATCACAAGTGATACAATGGACGTTGCGGCTAAATTCTTCGCCAGAACACAAAAAGTAAATATACACTGATGCATCTACATGAAAAACTCTAATTAAATATATGTATATCAAAGTTACTCATCTATTTCCTTGGTATGGACTAGACACGCGTGTAGATCAACACCGCGTGTATAGCTATCCTTTTAATTTCTGTACTTTTATAGTATGTTGCATTCAATAATGGTTACCTGTTCCAAATAATACAGAGTACCATTGTACTTCTTGTTTCGTCTTGCCATTCTAAATCCCATATGCGTACAATTATTAATGCACAGTTCCACTGCTAAAATAAATGTGGTCTGTAAAAAAAAAAATACATGGCAAATATACATTAATCATATAATAGCAGTCTTGTTTGACAACTAATATTCTGGTAACGTTGAGCATCGGTTATCAGGACAGTCCTTTGTGTGGGGCCAGATTTGAAGAGCAGAAAGAGCAAACATATTCTGCTTAAGTTTGATCCACGTGTTTGGAAAAACCTCTTGCTTAACTAGGACAGTGATAGTACTACTAGTAGTACTAGTAGTGATTGGACAACCCAAATTCCACAGACACTACTACATCGACAGTAGCACTGGTTAAACGGACAGGCTGGAGAAGCCGCTGACAAAGTTCTTTACTACGTTAGAATGCCCATCTCGTCACAAAACTTACTGTTAAATTGTGTTTCAGTGAACCAAGAGGCGAGGGCACCGCGCTGGCGTTGGGTAGGACGCACACAGAGAAAATCTGAGAACAATATAATTAGACACTCTCTTTTCTGGAACCCACAGCGCTAACCAAATAATGGGAGGCCTAAAAACACACGGAGAAGAGAGTTATAGACAGAGATGAGTAGTAGCCTACTGGGATGAAATTTCGTATATCATATGTAACTCGTCTTAAGTTCACAATCAATTGCGAACTGGGTGTAAAAATATAGATGGCTAGGATTCAAATACCATGAACATTTGTAACATATTGTCTAATGTTTAAGAGGGCCCACTTCATTAAGGACCCACATTGTCAACTTATCATCGGGCAAGCTGCCACCCTGGCCAGCCTCCCACTGCCCATAGTTGTCTTCTTCACACACTCAAGCATACCATAATTTGCACGGACGTCATGCTCTGTGCATAGTTGCCAGGAATACACAGTATGATGAGGATTTCTTCCAGAAATCTCATGAATTGTTAGATTTTTCCCTCCACTGTGCTCGTCCTTATCACAATTTTGACGAGTCTCTCAATTCACCGTAACGGTGAATTTTATGAAAAAGCAAACACTCGCCAATCACGTGACAGACCCGAACTGATCTGCACATTTCATCCCATTGCCTACAAGTTGAAAATACCCTGTTTAAACACTTAGGCATACCCGACTCGGGTCTGATTACAGCCAGAGTAGTCAAATATGCTCCACTGTTAGCCTTCCAACATTTCCAGAATTGTTGCTCCTCAAGCGTCTTCGAGCGTCTTTAGGGCTACGGGAACCATCGCTGGGGAAAGTTTCTCTCTTTAGTTTCAAACTGTTTCTGTTTCTTTTTTGGCCAGTGCTTATTTTGTTATTGACACCTTTACTTGTATGTCCCTAATTTATTATACATAATTGTGTCTGCAAGAAATGCGGCATGCAATAGAATTATCAGCCGGGAGAGATCCTTGCAGCGCCTCATTGAAAACCAGTTCGATATACCTGCAGTCTCTGTGGCTAAGGGCTTGCGAACGCGGTTTGTGAGCCCGTATACCCGGGTTCGAAACACAGCGGTGCTGGTTTTTTCGAAAAAGGTATAGGAGCCGGTCGTTCAGAAAGCAATGGCAAACTACTGAACGTAACATTTTCCCAGGAATAACGAACAGCGAAAATGCTGGGGTTGACTGCTACGTCCTGTGAAGGACATGCAACTTAAATACCTGCGGCAAACTACTTTACTAAACCAGACCATTCTCAATCAGACGATCTCTCCACCACTGACACCCACCAATGTTACTGAAATTATTATTATTATTATCCTCCTCTTCCTCCTCCTCCTCCTCCTAATCCTCGTCCTCGTCCTCCTCCTCCTACTGCTGCTTCTGCTGATTCAGTATCTTCTTTTTCTTCTTTTCCTCCTCCTCCTCCTCCTCCTCCTCCTCCTCATTCTTCTTCTTCTTCTTCTTCTTCTTCTTCTTCTTCTTCTTCTTCTTTCTTCTTCTTCTTCTTCTTCTTCTTCTTCTTCTTCTTCTTCTTCTTCTTCTTCTTCTTCTTCTTCCTCTTCTTCAATCGTTCGCTTGAAATGTATTTATATCTGCAACGTTGTCTTTTGTATAAACTTCACTGTCATTTTAAGTTCACTCGGTGGTCCATAGAGTTTATCTTCCATTGTTGTTTATCTAAGCGAGAAGATTTGCCAAGATATGTTGTATTTTGGCCAGTCTTGGATGTGATCTGCTGTCTGCCGCACCATTCCACATGGGAACATGGCTGATTCGCTAATGTTGAATTTTGTATACATGTGGTTGTGTAATTTATAGTGTTCTGAGGCGCAGAATGATTTGTTCTAGTCTGTCAATAAAGTGGTAATCGTCTTGAGCTGAAGTCGTTGGCTTTCTGATTAATTTAACCATTCTTTTCTTTTAGTGGTGTGTAACATTCACATCAGATTCTAACTCCGCCATTCGTGATGAAATTGAGAATAAATTAATCTTTTTCATTGACACATTCAACATTAAATAATCCGCTTAATTATGGGTGCTCCAGTTTCATTTCAATTTTGTTACCCCACCCCCATCATCGTGTCTGATTCTTCTTAAGTAGAATCCTCTGCCTTTAGTTTTTGCAGTTTTATTATTCATCTCATCATAATCATCTCATCTCATCATCATCATCGCATCTCATCTTGATCTTCTTGTACCTTGCGGTGTCGAGGTGAACAGCGGGAGAGTACCCATTAAGGGGAGTAGTATACAATGGACGTTTCGGTTATATTTTGGAGGATTGTGGAGGATTGACCTTGACCTCGGTTGATTTTCACTCCTCCTCGGTCATATAGTTGGGTGGTGTAAGGGGGTGATATCTAGGTCATATCTAAGGGTGATAGTTCTAAGATTTTATGTTTCTAAGAACAGATAACTATTGAGTGGGTGTATAAAATTTTAATTAATTATTAAAAAATAAAATAAATAAATAAAAATAAAAATAAATAACGACGGGGTGCGGGGTGGTGGCGAGGGGGTGGGCGCGTGGGGTGAGGCTAGGCGGTTCGGGTTTAAACACTATCATCACAGGGTTACAAATGAAAACCTTAAAATGTAAAGATGGCCGGTATTATCGGTCGTAGTGGATATGGTTTAGTTAAATTTATTGTTAAGGGGTGGGTAGCGGTTATTAGTGATCCGTAGGGGGTCGTAGTGGTTTAAACACTATCATCATACGACTTACAAATGAAAACCTTAAAAAGTAAAGATTGCCGGTATTATTGGTTGCTGTGGGTATGGCTTAGTGAAACTTGGTGTTAAGGGGTGGATACCTGTTATTAGTGATCTGTATAGGGATGTAATGGCCTATACACTATCATCATATGGTTACAAATGACAACCTTAAAATGTAAAGATGGCCGGTATTAATGGTTGCTGTGGGTATGGCTTAGTGAAACTCGGTGTTAAGGGGTGGATACCTGTTATTAGTGATCTGTAGATGGATGTAATGGCCTATACACTATTATCATACGGTTACAAATGAAAACCTTAAAATGTAAAGATGGCCGGTATTATTGGTTGCTGTGGGTATGGCTTGGTGTCATTCGTTGATAAAGAGTGGGTAGAGGTTATTAGTGCTATTTAGAGGGTCATAGTGGTATATACATAATTATCATATGGTTACAAATGCAATCTTAAAATGTAAAGATGGTCGGTATTATTGGTTATAGTGGGTACGGCATAGTGTTAATCGTTGTCAGGGGGTGGATTGTGGTTATTAGTGATATGTAGAGGGTGAGTGGTGTATACACTATTAGCATACGGGTACAAATGAAAACCTTTTAAAAGTACAGATGACCTGTATTATTGGTTGTAGTGGTATGGCTTAGTGAAATTAGATGTTAAGGGTGGGTGAGTGGATACGTAGCTAGATAAGTACTCGAACACTAACATCATACGATTTCAGATCGGTAAATCGAAATCTAATATATATACCTTTCTCTCTCCCCCTTGTGTCTATACGGGTCTTTGCTTCGTTCCACCATAAACCCATTTCCAAGACCAATATTTGTTCTCACATTTTGAAAATTTTAGGGAAAAAGTGGTTGTAATAATATGGTGGTGATTAAAGTGTGGTAAATTAGTGGTCAAGCAGTGGTCAACCAGTGGTCAGGTGGTGGTCAACTGAAGAAATTTTAGGGAAAAGTGGTTGTAATGATATTGTGATGTTTAAAGGGTGGTAAATTAGTGGTCAAGCAATGGTCAAGTAGTGGTCAAGTAGTGGCCAAGTACCGGGCAAGTAGGGGTTAAGTGGTCGAGTGACCACTTGAAATGTAGGGGAAAGTACGTGTAGTGAACCTGTGTTTGTTAAAGTGATCGATGACGTGGGCAAGTAGTGGTCAAGTAGTGGTAAATGGCCAAGTGACTACTTAAATTGTCTGTGAAAGTAGGTATAGTGACATGGTGATGATCAAGAGGTGGTCAAGTGGTGTTCAAATAGTGGTCAAGTAGTGGTCAAGTAGTCGAATGACCACTTAAATTGTAGGTTATGGTACGCGTAGTGAAACGGTGATGGTAAAATAAGTAATGACATGGTCAAATAGTGGTCAAGTAGTGGTCAAATGGTCGAATGATCACTTAAAATGTAGAGGAAAGTATGTGTAGTGAAACGGTGTTGGTTAAAGTGATCGATGAGGTGGTCAAGTAATGGTCAAGTTGTGGTCAAGTAATCGTCAAGTGGTCGAATGATCACTTAAATTGTAGGGTATGGTACGTGTAGTGACATGGTGATGGTTAATGTGATCGATGACATGATCACGACGTTATGCCGCCTGCTAAGTTCAGAAAGTAGTGTCCTTAGTATTTGTAATTTCCCTGACAGGAGCGCCTCGAGCACTGATTTTGTATTGATCAATAGCACCTAGTGGTACAGTCGACACACATGGACAATAGTTACAGCCGGTCAAAGATGGCGTCGCACCCTATCACACATGGGTAATTGATACAACCAAACTACGTCTCATTCACTAAAACTGGTCAAATATGGCATCACATCCGGTCACATGGGTAATGGGACATCTGAGACACGTGATTAAGAGGGAAACTATAGAAAAAGGGTGTCTTATCGGTTGTCGAGTCAGGGGACCTAACGTATGATGATCACTGTGTATAGGAGTGAATACACTGCATCATCAACATTGCAGCCGAAGGCTAAAAGGGTCACCCTTCTCTCTCTCTCTCCTTTCTATAACCGTGTAGTCCTAGTGTTATCCGGTTACACCAAAGGACACTCGGGCATCAATACAACATAAACTGGTCTCGAAAACCCCATACGCGCATGTAAACAAGTCACTACAGTGTCAGACTAAGCCTTTCTCATATTCATAGTACAGAGCTGTGATCACAGAGGCTAGTCGGGGAAATCGTATCTGTACGTAACAACTATCGGGTCATACAGCGACGAGTGGGTAGTGGGTGTTAACAGATGCACACAAACACAACAAACTGCCCCGATTCAACCTTAGGCAATGCACGTAACATGACAGGTCACATGTCCGCCGTCATAATCAGCGACGTTATCACGTATCAAATTAGATAGCCACACTTTCATTTCCTTTCTATGTGTCCATAGTGTCTTTACATCTTTCTCCAGAAAACCATTTCCAAGACCAATATATGTTTTTTGGCAGTGTACCTGCTCAGTGCCACACTTCACAACCAGACAAAAGTACACGTTCTATGTACCACTTCAACCGTCAAATAAGAAATTATGTTAGACAAAATATTAAAATTATTGGTCAACTACAGAAATATATCACCCAAACTTATAAAAAGTAGGAACATATGTTAACCAAATGGAAAATAACTTGGCCAAATAGGAAATATTGTTAGCCAATTAGAAAAAACTATTGACCACGTAACGATATATCTTGTCCACACTTACGAAAAGTAGGGAAATTTGTTAGCCAAATGGGGAAAATATTGTCCAAGTAACGAAATATCCCCCAACAAACTTAGGAAAAGTACGAAACTTTGTTAAGCAAGTATGAAAAGGTAGCCACAGAGAAAATACCTTGGCCAAATAGGAAAATTTGTTAGCCAAATGAGAAAAAATATTGTCCAAGTAACGAAATATCCCCCAACAAACTTAGGAAAAGTACGAAACTTTGTTAAGCAAGTATGAAAAGGGATCGACCAAACAGAGAAATATATCACCCAAACTTATAAAAAGTAGGAACATATGTTAACCAAATGGAAAATATCTTGGCCAAATAATAAAATTTGTTAGCCAAATAGAAAAAAATATTGACCACGTAACGATATATCTTGTCCACACTTATGAAAAGTAGGAAAATTTGTTAGCCAAATGGGGAAAATATTGACCACGTAACGAAATACCCCCAACCAAACTTAGGAAAAGTACGAAAACTTTGTTAAGCAAGTATGAAAAGGTATCGACCAAACAGAGAAATATATCACCCAAACTTATAAAAAGTAGGAACATATGTTAACCAAATGGAAAATATCTTGGCCAAATAGGAAATATTGTTAGCCAAATAGAAAAAAATATTGACCACGTAACGATATATCTTGTCCACACTTATGAAAAGTAGGGAAATTTTGTTAGTCAAATGGGAAAATATTGACCACGTAACGAAATACCCCCCAAAAAAACTTAGGAAAAGTACGAAACTTTGTTAAGCAAGTATGAAAAGGTATCGGCCAAACAGAGAAATATATCACCCAAACTTATAAAAAGTAGGAACATATGTTAACCAAATGGAAAATAGCTTGGCCAAATAGGAAAATTTGTTAGCCAAATAGAAAAAATATTGACCACGTAACGATATAGCTTGTCCACACTTATGAAAAGTAGGGAAATTTGTTAGTCAAATGGGGAAAATATTGACCACGTAACGAAATTCCCCCCCCCCCCCCCCCCCCCAACAAACTTAGGAAAAGTACGAAACTTTGTTAAGCAAGTATGAAAAGGTATCGGCCAAACAGAGAAATATAACACCCAAACTTATGAAAAGTAGGAAACTTTGTTAGCCAAAGTGAAAAAACCTAGGTCAAGTAAGAAAATTCTGATAGCCAAATGTGAAAAGTGTCGGCCAAATACAGAAATTGCTCAACCAAACTTATAAAACGTAGGAAAATTGTTATTCAAACGGGAAAGCTATTGAACAACTAGGAAAATGTAATAGTCAAAGAAGAATAATATTGAACAAGTAATGAAATATATCATTCAAACTTATGAAAAGTAGGAAGCCTTGATAACCAAATGTGAAAAATATCACTCAAAGAGAGAAATAGCTCGCCCCAACGTATAAAAAGTAGGAAAATTGTCGGCCAAAGGGGAAATAGTTAGACCAAATACAGAAATATCTCGACCAAACTTATAAAAATCTAGGAAAAAATAGTACCCAACACAACTAAAAGGCTGACTAAAGTTATAAATCCAAACTTATAAAAATAACCAAATAGGAAAACATATTGACCAAGTACAGACATATATCAATCAAACTTATAAACTTGTCGTCCAAAGTGATAAAAAACAAAGAAAGGCTGTCAGCCAGTCTAAGAAATAGGTATGGAAAAGTAAGTCGACCAAGACTACAGAAGTTATATTTTTATTTCCTTTTTTTTTTTTTTTTTTTTTTTCTGAGCTTGGTCGACTTACTTTTCCATACCTATTTCTTAGACTGGCTGACAGCCTTTCTTTGTTTTTTATCACTTTGGACGACAAGTTTATAAGTTTGATTGATATATGTCTGTACTTGGTCAATATGTTTTCCTATTTGGTTATTTTTATAAATTTGGATTTATAACTTTAGTCAGCCTTTTAGTTGTGTTGGGTACTATTTTTTCCTAGATTTTTATAAGTTTGGTCGAGATATTTCTGTATTTGGTCTAACTTTTTCCCCTTTGGCCGACAATTTTCCTACTTTTTATACGTTGGGGCGAGCTATTTCTCTCTTTGAGTGATATTTTTCACATTTGGTTATCAAGGCTTCCTACTTTTCATAAGTTTGAATGATATATTTCATTACTTGTTCAATATTATTCTTCTTTGACTATTACATTTTCCTAGTTGTTCAATAGCTTTCCCGTTTGAATAACAATTTTCCTACGTTTTATAAGTTTGGTTGAGCAATTTCTGTATTTGGCCGACACTTTTCACATTTGGCTATCAGAATTTTCTTACTTGACCTAGGTTTTTTCACTTTGGCTAACAAAGTTTCCTACTTTTCATAAGTTTGGGTGTTATATTTCTCTGTTTGGCCGATACCTTTTCATACTTGCTTAACAAAGTTTCGTACTTTTCCTAAGTTTGTTGGGGGGGGGGGGGGTATTTCGTTACGTGGTCAATATTTTCCCCATTTGACTAACAAATTTCCCTACTTTTCATAAGTGTGGACAAGCTATATCGTTACGTGGTCAATATTTTTTCTATTTGGCTAACAAATTTTCCTATTTGGCCAAGCTATTTTCCATTTGGTTAACATATGTTCCTACTTTTTATAAGTTTGGGTGATATATTTCTCTGTTTGGCCGATACCTTTTCATACTTGCTTAACAAAGTTTCGTACTTTTCCTAAGTTTGTTGGGGGGTATTTCGTTACGTGGTCAATATTTTCCCCATTTGACTAACAAATTTCCCTACTTTTCATAAGTGTGGACAAGATATATCGTTACGTGGTCAATATTTTTTTCTATTTGGCTAACAATATTTCCTATTTGGCCAAGATATTTTCCATTTGGTTAACATATGTTCCTACTTTTTATAAGTTTGGGTGATATATTTCTCTGTTTGGTCGATACCTTTTCATACTTGCTTAACAAAGTTTTCGTACTTTTCCTAAGTTTGGTTTGGGTATTTCGTTACGTGGTCAATATTTTCCCCATTTGGCTAACAAATTTTCCTACTTTTCATAAGTGTGGACAAGATATATCGTTACGTGGTCAATATTTTTTTTCTATTTGGCTAACAAATTTTATTATTTGGCCAAGATATTTTCCATTTGGTTAACATATGTTCCTACTTTTTATAAGTTTGGGTGATATATTTCTCTGTTTGGTCGATCCCTTTTCATACTTGCTTAACAAAGTTTCGTACTTTTCCTAAGTTTGTTGGGGGATATTTCGTTACTTGGACAATATTTTTTCTCATTTGGCTAACAAATTTTTCTATTTGGCCAAGGTATTTTCTCTGTGGTTAACATATGTTCCTACTTTTTATAAGTTTGGGTGATATATTTCTCTACTTGGTCGATACCTTTTCATACTTGCTTAACAAAGTTTCGTATTTTTCCTAAGTTTGTTGGGGGATATTTCGTTACTTGGACAATATTTTCCCCATTTGGCTAACAAATTTTCCTATTTGCCCAAGATATTTTCCATTTGGTTAACATATGTTCCTATTTGGCCAAGGTATTTTCTCTGTGGTTAACATATGTTCCTACTTTTTATAAGTTTGGGTGATATATTTCTCTACTTGGTCGATACCTTTTCATACTTGCTTAACAAAGTTTCGTACTTTTCCTAAGTTTGTTGGGGGATATTTCGTTACTTGGACAATATTTTCCCCATTTGGCTAACAAATTTTCCTATTTGCCCAAGATATTTTCCATTTGGTTAACATATGTTCCTACTTTTTATAAGTTTAGGTGATATATTTCTCTGTTTGGTCGATACATTTTCATACTTGCTTAACAAAGTTTCGTACTTTTCATAAGTTTGGTTTGGGTATTTCGTTACTTGGTCAATCTTTTTTCTCATTTGACTAACAAATGTCCCTACTTTTCATAAGTGTGGACAAGATATATCGTTACGTGGTCAATATTTTTTCTATTTGGCTAACAAATTTTCCTATTTGGCTAAGATATTTTCCATTTGGTTAACATATGTTCCTACTTTTTATAAGTTTGGGTGATATATTTCTCTGTTTGGTCGATACATTTTCATACTTGCTTAACAAAGTTTCGTACTTTTCATAAGTTTGGTTTGGGTATTTCGTTACTTGGTCAATCTTTTTTCTCATTTGACTAACAAATTTCCCTACTTTTCATAAGTGTGGACAAGATATATCGTTACGTGGTCAATATTTTTTTCTATTTGGCTAACAAATTTTCCTATTTGGCTAAGATATTTTCCATTTGGTTAACATATGTTCCTACTTTTTATAAGTTTGGGTGATATATTTCTGTATTTGACCAATAATTTTAATATTTTGTCTAACATAATTTCTTATTTGACGGTTGAAGTGGTACATAGAACGTGTACTTTTGTCTGGTTGTGAAGTGTGGCACTGAGCAGGTACACTGACAAAAAACATATATTGGTCTTGGAAATGGTTTTCTGGAGAAAGATGTAAAGACACTATGGACACATAGAAAGGAAATGAAAGTGTGGCTATCTAATTTGATACGTGATAACGTCGCTGATTATGACAGGCGGACATGTGACCTGTCATATTACGTGCATTGCCTAAGGTTGAATCGGGGCAGTTTGTTGTGTTTGTGTGCATCTGTTAACACCCACTACCCACTCGTCGCTGTATGACCCGATAGTTGTTACGTACAGATACGATTTCCCCGACTAGCCTCTGTGATCACAGCTCTGTACTATGAATATGAGAAAGGCTTAGTCGGACACTGTAGTGATTTGTTTACATGCGCGTATGGGGTTTTCGAGACCAGTTTATGTTGTATTGATGCCCGAGTGTCCTCTGGTGTAACCGGATAACACTAGGACTACACGGTTATAGAAAGGAGAGAGAGAGAGAGAGAGAAGGGTGACCCTTTTAGCCTTCGGCTGCAATGTTGATGATGCAGTGTATTCACTCCTATACACAGTGATCATCATACGTTAGGTCCCCTGACTCGACAACCGATAAGACACCCTTTTTCTATAGTTTCCCTCTTAATCACGTGTCTCAGATGTCCCATTACCCCTGTGACCGGATGTGACGCCATATTTGACCAGTTTTAGTGAATGAGACGTAGTTTGGTTGTAGCAATTACCCATGTGTGATAGGGTGCGACGCCATCTTTGACCGGATGTAACTATTGTCCATGTGTGTCGACTGTACCACTAGGTGCTATTGATCAATACAAAATCAGTGCTCGAGGCGCTCCTGTCAGGGAAATTACCAATACTAAGGACACTACTTTCTGAACTTAGCAGGCGGCATAACGTCGTGATCATGTCATCGATCACTTTAACCATCACCATGTCACTACACGTACCATACTCTACAATTTAAGTGCTCATTCGACCACTTGACCACTACTTGACCACAACTTGACCATTACTTGACCACCTCATCGATCACTTTAACCAACACCGTTTCACTACACATACTTTCCTCTACATTTTAAGTGATCATTCGACCATTTGACCACTACTTGACCACTATTTGACCATGTCATTACTTATTTTACCATCACCGTTTCACTATGCGTACCATACCCTACAATTTAAGTGGTCATTCGACTACTTGACCACTACTTGACCACTATTTGAACACCACTTGACCACCTCTTGATCATCACCATGTCACTATACCTACTTTCACAGACAATTTAAGTAGTCACTTGGCCATTTACCACTACTTGACCACTACTTGTCCACGTCATCGATCACTTTAACAAACACAGGTTCACTACACGTACTTTCCCCTACAATTTAAGTGGTCACTCGACCACTTAACCCCTACTTGCCCGGTACTTGGCCACTACTTGACCACTACTTGACCATTGTTTGACCACTAATTTACCACCCTTTAATCATCACCATATCATTACAATCACTTTTCCCTAAAATTTTCTCACTTTACCACTACTTGACCACTGCTTGACCACTAATTTACCACCCTTTAATCATCACCATATCATTGCAACCACTTTCCCCTAAAAATGTCCTCACATGACCACCACTTGACCACTGCTTGACCACTAATTTACCACCCTTTAATCATCATCATATCATTACAACCACTTTTTCCCTAAAATTTCCTCAGTTGACAACCACCTGCCCACTGCTTGACCACTGCTTGACCACTAATTTACCACCCTTTAATCATCACAATATCATTACAACCACTTTTTCCCTAAAATTTCCCAAGTTTGAGAACAAATATTGGTCTTGGAAATGGGTTTCTGGGGAACGAAGCAAAGACCCGTATAGACACAAGGGGGAGAGAGAAAGATATATATATTAGATTTTGATTTACCGATCTGAAATCGTATGATGTTAGTGTTCGAGTACTTATCTAGCTACGTATCCACTCACCCACCCTTAACATCTAATTTCACTAAGCCATACCACTACAACCAATAATAAGGTCATCTGTACTTTTAAAAGGTTTTTCATTTGTACCCGTATGCTAATAGTATATATACCACTCACCCTCTACATATCACTAATAACCACTATCCACCCCCTGACAACGAATAACACTATCCCGTACACACTACAACCACTAATACCGACCATCTTTACTTTTTAAGATTTTCATTTATAACCCTATGATAATACTGTATATACCACTACAACCCTCTAACTAGCACTAATAACCTCTACCCACTCTTTATCAACGAATGACACCAAGCCATACCCACAGCAACCAATATTACCGGCCATCTTTACATTGTAATGTTTTCATTTGTAACCGTATGATGATAATGTATAGGCCATTACTTCCCTCAATAGATCACTAATAACTGGTATCCACCGCTTATCACCGAGTTTCACTAAGCCATACCCACCGCAATCGAGTTTCACTAAGCCATACCCATTACAACCAATAATACCGGCCATCATTACATTTTAAGGTTTTCATTTGTAACCGTATGATGATAGTGTATAGGCCAATACATCCCTATACTGATCACTAATAGTCGCTACCCACCCCTTACCAACGAATTTCACTAAGCCATACCCGAGACAATCAATAATATGGACCATCTTTACTTTTTAATATTTTCATTTGTAACCCGTATGTTGACAGTGTATTGGTCACTACGACCCCCTACGGATCACTACTAGCCGCTACCCACCTCTTAACATTAAATTTCACTAAGCTATACCCGCTAAAATCATTAATATCGGCCGTCTTTACTTTTTAAGGTTTTCATTTGTAACCCATATGATGATAGTAAAAAACGCCACGGTGACCCTCTACAGACGACTAATAACCACTACCCACCCCTTAGCAACGAATTTTACTAAGCTATATCCGCTGCAATCAATATTATCGGCCATTTTTACTTTTTAAGGTTTTCATTTGTAACCCGTATGATGATAGTGTATAGGTCACTACGACACTCTACAAAGCACTAATAGCCGCTACCCACCCCTCACCAACGAATTTCACTAAGCTATACCCGCTAAAATCAATAATATCGACCATCTGTACATTTTAAGGTTTTCATTTGTAACCCTGTGATGATAGTGTTTAAACCCAAACCGCCTAGCGTCACCCCACGCGCCCACCCCCTCGCCACCACCCCGCACCCCGTCGTTATTTATTTTTATTTTTATTTATTTTATTTTATTTTTTAATAATTAATTAAAATTTTTATACACCCACTCAATAGTTATCTGCCCTTAGAAACATAAAATCTTAGAATTATCGCCCTTAGATATGACCTAGATATCACCCCCTTACACCACCCAACTATATGACCGAGGAGGAGTGAAAATCAACCGAGGTCAAGGTCAATCCTCCACAATCCTCCAAAATATAACCGAAACGTCCATTGTATACTACTAAGGGGCTTCATATATCGAAATTCCCAGGACCCTGTTATTCTGTCTGTCCATCGCCTACGCGGTCGGCCTCTTCCTCTGTTACATTTGGTCTGTACACCATTGCTTTTTGGTGTACTGTTAGTTAATAGCCTAGCTATATGGCCAAAACATTTAACCTGCTGCCTTCTAATGAAATCTAGTCCTGTTTTCTTTTTTTCTGGTTTTCTCTCTCCTTGATACATTCAGTATTTTTCGCAGGTATTTTCCGTTGTAATTTTTCGTTTCTCTTTTTCTGTCATTGTCCAGGTTTGGCATTGATAGCATAGAGTTGGTAGAAAGAGTATGTTGTACAGAACTTTATAATACATATAGATAGGTGTATTTTATTTAGTATTAGTGGCATTTGTCCAATGAGTTTGTTTGCCTTATTGCATCTATTTTCGATCTAGTCTTCTGATTTGCCATTTGATAATATTATACTTCCTAAGTACTTGAAGCTCTTTACTTGTTTCAAAGGATGTTCTTTTAGATTACTCTTTCTTGTTTTTTCTTCTTCGGTTATAGTCATTATTACTGTTTTATTTATGTTAAGTTTCCTTACACACTTCTTATAGACTATTTATGTAAACTTCTAATTTTGCTTCTGATTTTGTTTTGCTATTAGTGCTTGATTTTCCACAAATTAATATGATCACTATTATTATCACCACTGTTGTTATGTTTTTGCAGAGCGTGCTCAACGCCTCCCCTTGCCGCCCCCTCTCCTCGCCCCCCCCCCCCCCCTCTTCTTTATAGGACCTTCTAGCAACAACAAAAATTCAGCAGCGCCCCATTAGATGCACTACATTCTATTTCCCATTTTACTGCACATCTGTGCACTGCAGATACGTTTCTCTTACTATCCCCATGGGGCCAATATGGCGGCCGATTGCATTTTCAACTTCAGATGCCGGAAATTGCTGTTCTAACCTTGGATTTACAGATTCCCGAATTTGTTCGTTTATTTACTTTTATTCTTCTTTTTACTTACCTTGTCTTGTTCAACAGATTTGCTTAATTGTATTTCTCGTTTTTGTCATTCTGTTTTCAATCCCATTCTTCATTATCGTTTCCTATTACATTATTCATATTATCATAGTGAGTGTGTAAGTCGCCATTCTTACAACTTATCACAAGCAACAGAAAGCGGTTGTCTTCATCTTTTGGCCACGTAATGAGAAGTCAAAAGCTGAAACCTGTTGTGACAACTGGAAAGATTTGTGGAAAGAGAGATAGAGAGAATTCGTGATAGTCTTGTGTCATGTCACGGAAGGTAGTCAGCACACTAAATGATACATGTCGTTGGAGATCGTAAGATGTGGAGAAGACTGATCACACACGCCAATCGGCATGGTAACGTATATATAGCATCAATAATTGTGGGGCAATTTAGATTGTTCCGTTTCTCTTCGGCTGAACAGGTTGTCAGACTTTTTAGGAGATTCGTGAAATACTGCTCAATCTGGAGAGTGTGAGCAAGAATTAAATACTGTGGATTGGCTAGGATACAAGTTGTTATATTTGAAAACAACCAGATCTCACAGCTAAAAGACAATACATAGGAATCAACAGCTGATGAACCTAAACCTTAGATCGTTGGTTGGTTGGTTGGTTGGTTGGTTGGTTGGTTGGTTGATTGGTTGGATAGTTGGTTGGTTGGTCGGTTCTTTAGATGGATGGTTGGCTGGTTGGTTAGTTAGTTAGATGGATGGTTGGTTGATGGTTGGCTGGTTTCTTGGTTGATTGGCTGGTTAATTGGCTGGCTGACGGATTGGTTGGTTGACGGCTGGTTGGTTGGCCAGATGGTTGGATGGCTAATTGGTTGTTTGGTTGGTTGATTGGCTGGCTGGCTGGGTGGTTTGTTGGCTAGATTGTTGGGTGGCTGGCTAGTTGGTTGGTAGGCTGGCTGGCTGGCTGGCAGGCTGGTTGGTTAGCTGGTTGGCTGGGTGGGTTATTGGCTGAATGTTCAGGAAGACTATTAGTTTTACCTTAAGTCAGATCCACTGTGGGAGGCTAGTGTTAAATACTGTTCTCACATCCGGTACCAAAGCACCATCTCCGCAGATACTATTATAGAGCGTTCCTCTTGTCTGAAAGCCGAGAAATCAGTGGGGTATTCCAAGGCTTTACAGGAAAGTCACATCTCCGGATTGCTATATTAGTGCGAAACCAGTTCGTGCAGAACAACACATTAGCATCACGTGCCATGGCGATAAGCGTGGGCGGTCATATTTCGCTATCTCACATGAGTCGTGGATCAGCTCTGTGTTCTTGTTTCGACCATAAACAATACAGCACTGCTTACAGACCGGGATTAAACCTTGCTTGTTAATGTCTCCTCCACGGATTTTAATTATTTTATTGTTAACATACGTCATCCCAAAAAACATTAAAGGGTTAATTAATTATTCTCAGAAGAGCTGGTTAACTGATTCAGTGTCGACGGAATATGTATCGCCACTGCGACCTCCTATTTGAACAGAAGGACGACATATCACAATACTAGGGTCATTGTTTTATTTGTTTTGCGTCGTGGCATCTTTTGCAAATACAATGCTCATTGAATGGACATTTACATTATAATACTTGTTTATTTGATTGAGTACCAAGTTTGGTCCAAACTTACTTTTTGTTTGGCAGTGAACTGGTTAAATAATTTAGTGCTCTGTGACTCCACAAAAATTGACCCCCAATCAACTGATGTCTAACGCTTTGTAGTCTTGTTCGCGAGTTTTGAATTTTACAGATACAGTTTTCTACAAAATGACGTAGCCGATCCTCCCCCCCCCCCCCACCCCACCCCCCTTAAACGTCTTATACGACATGCACGGTAGGTTGTAGCGTTACTATTATCTGCTTCTTTCCTTACGGGCCCCGATAACACGTTAGCGAGAAGACAAACTAAAAATATTTACTTGCATGTCCTTTACAGGACGTTACACTCAACCGCAACATTTGTTTGCCGCTTGTGATTTTCTAGAAAATTTTGTGTTCAATAGTTTGCCTTTGCTTTCTGAACTGCCGACGCTCATTCCGTTGCGAAAATCAACGCAAAGTGACCTGCTCACAAATCGCCTGCGGCTGACCGCAAAATGAAATGTCGGGATAGTGAAATCGCGCTCATTACCCTTAGGTCACAGACGCCGATAGAGGACAAACTAGACAACATAAAATAAGGAAAGCTATCTTCACAACAGATAACAACCATGCCAGTTATACGTCAGAGGTCTCGCTGAAGGAACTGGTGTACTTCCACTTTCGCCAAGCTTACGATATAATTCAAATCAGAGTTAACAGAAGGAACATCAAGGAGGTATAGTTTAGAAAGACTAGAGATACGAACGGGGGCACAATACACGAAGTTTAGACGGACGGAGTGGGAGTTGTGAGAGAGAGAGAGAGAGAGAGAGAGAGAGAGAGAGAGAGAGAGAGAGAGAGAGAGAGAGAGAGAGAGAGAGAGAGAGAGAGAGAGAGAGAGAATTAAGAAATGAGGATACAGGCCCATCTAACATTTTGACATTCTTAGCTATCTCCCTGTATATCTTATTTCACTCATTTATCACTTATGACGCTAATTTCAGACAACAACAACAACAACAGTAACAAAATATGCATTTCAAAAGCATGGAAAAGGTGCAAACCTCGTTATTACTTGGCTCGTTAATACTAATTATTCACAAGGCAGTTTTAATTAGCTACTGAGAAATATCGTACCATTGACTGGAAAATGCTTGTTATACTAGGTATTTTTTAATTTTTTTATTAATTTAAGGGTCCGTATAGTTTGTACTGAGATAGTGTTCAAATAGCTTGAGAAAGAGAGGGGGAGAGAGAGACAAATAGAAAGAGCGAGAGAAAGGGGAAGAGGGGGTGAGAGAGAGGAGAGAGAGAATGAAAGTGGTGCAAGAAGAAAGAGATAATGATATCTAGAGAGAAAGGGAGCGAGAACGTGACTGGTGTAAGTAGAAAGAGAAAATTTACCTAAAGAGAGAGAGAGAGAGAGAGAGAGAGAGAGAGAGAGAGAGAGAGAGAGAGAGAGAGAGAACATGACTGATGTAAGTAGAAAGAGATAACTGTATCTAGAGAGAGAACGAGAGACAGACAGAGAGATGAAGAGAATGAGATTCGTCCAATTAGAAAGAGTAACAGTATCGAGAGAGAGGGCATGGAGAGAGACGGGGAGGGAGAACAAGGCGGATGCTAGAAGAAAGACATAATGACATCTGTAGACAGAGAAAGAGAGAGAGAAAGAGAGAGAGAGAGAGAGAGAGAGAGAGAGAAAGAGAGAGAGAGAGAGACAGAGAACATGAAGTCAAAAAAAGACAATCATAACTAGAGAGAGAGAGAGAGAGAGAGAGAGAGAGAGAGAGAGAGAGAGAACATGAAGTCAAAAGAAATACAACATAACTAGAGAGAGAGAGAGAGAGAGAGAGAGAGAGAGAGAGAGAGAGAGAGAGAGAGAGAGAGAGAGAGAGAGAGAACGAACGAACGAACGAAAATCTTTATTTTCAAAGGGTTAAGAATTGGGCACGCTTCTTCTCTATTTCCTCTCGTACATTCTTTCATTCAACATCTCTTATGAAGCAATTCTTAAACAACAAAAGAACAATAAGCATTAAAACGCATGAAAAATAATCAATAATACATGACTCGTTGAGGCAATGTTTAACATGGGCATCATAAATACCCAAGGTGGGTGTAACATGCCACACATATGGGAATGTTGTTTTTTTTTCCTTTTTCTGGCTAGTTGTCGTTGGAGATAATTTACCATTATTATTGTCTTTGTTGCTTTTTTTTTTTAAGGGGACATGTAGTCTGTCCTGGGGTAGTGTTCAAACAGGTTGCGACGGTATGTATAATGATTGGTGGTGTCTTTGATTTCTTGTGGAAGATTATTCCACAACTGAGTGGCAGAGTATGCTAAGCTTGTTTTATATAAGTCTATCCTAGGTTTAGGGACATTAAGTATATTTAGTCGTTCGCTATGTCTTGCGTTATATTTAAACAATGGCCAAAGGTAGCTTGGGGCATTTTGAAATAGGATTTTGTGAGTTAGTTTAGCTTTATTAAAAAGTAGGTGTTTGTAGAGTGGCAGTAACTGAAGACGTTCATGTAGGTTAGAATTGTCTGTAAACTTATCACCATTGATTAGACGCACTGCCCTTTTCTGGAGTGAAAAAAAAGGCGTTTTGTTATTGATTTGGAGCATCCATCCCAGATTGTGGAGCAATAATCAATATGTATTTGTATGTGGGAAGTATAGAATTTCTTTCTTGTGTTTTCGTCGAGGAAGTTTTTAATTTTGGCAAGTTGGTATACTTGTTTGGCTATTTGTTTAACTATAGCATGAACATGGGAATTAAAGGATAGATTTTGATCTATGATAAGACCCAGTGCCTTGTGCTCGGTTGACTTTCTATAGGCGTGCTATCAATGTGCAGCTGAAGAGTTCTCTGCGAGTTTAGAGTGTGAAGTCTTTGCCTGGTTCCTATTAACATAGTAGAGAGAGAGAGAGAGAGAGAGAGAGAGAGAGAGAGAGAGAGAGAGAGAGAGAGAAAGAGAGAGAGAGAGACTGCGAGAGACATAGTGATAAAGCGAGGGGGAGAGTGGGGAACGAAGACTGATGCCTAAATGCAGGAAAAGACCTATGCCTGAAGAAATATAATATATATGAATGATCGCCTGACGCGACACACCAAGATAGTGTCACCAATACCGGTGTACCTTGCAGTGCTCCGGGGTATGATGGGAAGCTGCCCCGGTAGCATTGATAAATAGGAGTGCCCGCCAGTTTCCCGCTCTCTCCGACTGTAAATACCGTGGCCGAGAGAGTGCTTGTGCTCATATAGGAAAAGGAGGCTTGAACCAGCCCTCTCTGGCCACTGGGCCAGAGCAGGGAGTCACCAATGCCTCTAGATTTAACCAAGACTGGCCTGTGTGGCCCACAGCACAGTTGATGAGGTACACAAGCCCCGAAAGGACCGAGGAAATCCATCAAAGCTGTGATTGGCGATGTGAAAGCTCGCTCTAGGTGAGTTAAATATTTTTAGATAGTTCAGTTGAGGGTAGGATAGTGGTGTCTCTACCAGTCCCCATCTGGAAGCTCCAACTTATAACATCCACAGGGTTGAGGTTAGGGTTGCCAGACGTCCGGCAAAGAGAGGACATGACCTCCTTTTAAGCCCTTTTTTTAGTCCTCCGTCCGGCAGGCAAAGCTAAAAACCTTTAAAATGTCCGGCTTTTTAAATATTTTATGTTCTCATTTTTTATGTATTGTTGTTACAACTTACAATGTATCTACACTCTACCGTGTGTTTACCTTATTTATTAAAACCCATTGCTTAATAGTATTTATTTAATTTTCCTATTTATACCAAATGTGAAACACCAATTATTTGTATAATTTGAATCTAACTGTTGCTCTATTCGGCAACACTAACAATGCTGTATATAGTCTCTATGGTAAGAATGTTAATGTTATTTCTAGTTCCGGTGGCAGAGACGCCACTTAAATTATTATTTTTTTTAATTTGTAATTTTTGCCGTCTATGTTTATGAAAATGGCTTCTACAAAGAGAAAATTTTCGAACACTATATTATATTTATATATAATTTATTTTTGTCCCTCATATCCTTTACAGGACATCGCTGTCAACATCAGCATCTTTCAGCTGATTGTTGATTTCTTGGCATGATTACGCTCAGAAGTTTGCCATTGCTTTCTGAGCGACTTACCCCGTAAGTTACCGACGCGGAGAGAACCGCTACCAATTCTCTCACACATCACGTTACTGACGAGAGTATACGGGATTACGGAGAAAGTCGTGTAACCCCTAGACCAGAGAGAGAGAGAGACACACACACATACACACACACATACACACAAACACATACACACATATATATATATATATATATATATATATATATATATATATATAGAGAGAGAGAGAGAGAGAGAGAGAGAGAGAGAGAGAGGGAGAGACACAGAGAGAGAGGGAGAGAACAGACAGACAGACAGACAGACAGACAGACAGGCTGATGCAAGAAGAAAAAGAAAACAGTATGCAGGGAGAGACGGACAGACAGACAGTCAGACAGAGAAAGACTGATACAAAAAGAAAAAGATAGTAGACAGACAGAAAGACTGATGCAAAAGGAAAAGATAACTATGTAGGAGATGCAAACAGACAGACAGACAGACAGACAGACAGACAGAGAAAGACAGATGCCTGAATAAAGAGAGAACAGTAGCTCGCCTACGCCATCGCCTCCTACTCAGGAAGTGATGAAAGCATACAATACAAGAGATGATGGATGCCTGTCTCCACCGCTCTCTCCCCCTTTAGCAGTCTCCTTGGGCGGAATCCTCACAGTCTACGTTAAGCTCCCCCGGCGGATGACAGCTGTGTTGACTGCTATACGGCTACCTACACCCGAGAATTTAGTTCCGGTGTTCATTAATTCTCGGAGGATTCCACTCTGTAACAACTTTGTCCGACAATCCTTCCTCACTCCACAGTCATTGCTTGACGAGTGTCTCAGAGATGTACGACTTCGTGTGCACGATCAATCTTAGACTGCTCATACTTTTGTTTTCCTCGTTAGCAAGGTACTTTAACTTCAACACTGCACACCAACTGATGTGGCATGCATTTCGACCTTAACACACAAAAATAACAATGTACCTGCATGTATGAAACAGTATGTTATTCGTTGCATGTATTCTAGGAAATACTTCGTAGAAGTTTTCGGTACCTCACTGTTTTGTTTAGTGTTTCCCTCTCTACCCTTGGATATAGAGGTAACTTGCAATTATGTTTGCTTAGATTTTTCCTCTCCTATTGTAGGATATGCCGGTCTCTCTGGCCGAGGGGTTACAACACTTTCTCCGTAATCCCGTTTATCACGCAGAGTCTCGTAGCGGGAGAGAACTGGGAGCGGTTCGACCCCCGCTGGTGACTTGCGGGATACTGAGCCGGCCGCTCAGAAAGCAATGGCAAACTACTGAGCGTAATCTTGCCAAAGATCAACAGACAGCTGAAAGATGCTGCTGTTGACAGCGATGTCCTGTAAAGGTTATGGAAGAAAAAAAAAATTGTAGGATATACAAATACCTTACCGTTATGTTTAGTGTATACTTCTATCGTCTGCTTACTATCATGTTTAGTGTATTCCTCGTTTTCTTGGGATATAGAGGTAACTATATGTTCCGTGTTTTCCTCTTCTACCCGGGGATATAGAAGTACTGTACTGTTATATTTATTTTTTTTTTTTTAATCCTGGTACCTTACAGTTTTCTTTTGTTGTTTTTGTTTTTCTTTCTATCCCTGGATATAGAAGTACTTTGCTGTTTTCTGTAGTTTTTTCCCCTACATGGTGATATAGAGATACCTTACTGTCTTTTGTAGTTTCGTTTTCTTTCTTCTACCCCGGGAGATAGAGGTACCTTTCTGTAACGTCTTTTCTTGTACCCCGGAATAAAGAGATAGCTTGCTGTTTTCTCTCTCTCTCTCTCTTTCTCTCTCTCTCTCTCTCTCTCTCTCTCTCTTTCTGTCTCTCTCTGTGTGTGGTGTGTGTGTGTGTGTGTGTGCGCGCGCGCGCCAAGGGATGTAGAGGTATCTTTCTGTTTTCCGAAGTTTTTTCTTTTTCTTTTTTACCAAGGATATGGAGGTATAGTACTGTTTTCTGTAGGTTTTTTTTCCCTTCTAATACCCAAGTATAGAGAGGTATCTTTCTGTTTTCTGTAGTCTTCCCTCTTCGCTCCTGAGATATAGAGGTACTTTGCGAGATTGTTTTGGCATGGCTTTTAAAGGTTGCGTTGACAATAGCATGAGTGCCGTTCGACAAAGGTTCGATTCCTGCGCTCGACGTCCGATACGTGGGACTTTTTGTCTCTTCTGCCCTGGAAGAGACCGACTCATTGACGAAGAGGTTACGAATGCAATTTGTAATCCCGCAAACCGCGTTCAAAACACGGCTGCGGGCGATTTGGCAACAGACCGCCGTGCATTGGTAACTGTCACGGAAAAGACTGCAGGTTAATGATTCATTGATAACTTACAGATCAGAATACCCAGGTAGGAGAAGGGTTAACCAAGGAGTGACCAAGCGCATGTGTATGTGGGTCAAGACAGGAATAGCCGACTAACCGGACAGGTAACTGTCGAGTGGAAAATTTGGGTAGCGACAAAGAGAGACAGCATCATGGATCAGTCTATTGCGTTCTGGAGGTAGGGATATACGGAAAAGCCCAGATCTGGAATTTTCCACTGACCAGGGATAATGAAGTCTGAATTTGCTTTGTCCAGCAATGTCAAGGACGATGGGACAAAGATGATCTAAAGAGAGTGGCCACTTCTTTGTGGCAGTTTAGTGTGTGTTCCCCAACTGGACGGAAAGATAGAATTATGTGTCCTGTAATGAAAAGAAATATCCTCCCTTATAATGGGATAAAGTGCTTGGATGCGGATAAATTTCGATTCGTGGATTTACATTAATTCTATAAAGGAACATAGATGTGTATAAGGTATATTACAATATATTTTTAGAATAGGAATATAGATGAGCGTGTATTACCTTTATCATTACCTATTATTAGTAGGGTGTTTTAGACTGAGGTGAATTCTTATGTCTTATGCGGATGGTGACTTCGAAAGCCTTGTCATTATGGCTGGAGAAGGACACTTGCATAAGTTAGGAGTAAGGGGCGGACGCTTACCACTCGACTTGTTATATTCATCCACAGGTTCCCAGTTTCTAGGGACATTAGAGAAGAAAGAAAAAACTACTCTACGTGAACCAATAAAGTACATACTTAGATCCAGAAAGAACCTAAACAGTTTGTTCAGATGAACAAATACTAACATCAAGTAAAATACAGAAGACTGTATGCTAACACGCATATACCACTGGGGCTCCTAAACAGAAAAGAGAGGTTAAGGTGGGGCAAGCAGAGACTTCAACCTACATAAGACTTAGCATACATAGGGTAGAAGGAATAGACAAAGACAATAGTGATAATCATAATAGACAATAGGAAGAACATTGACAATGTGGTGTTTTTCTTCGATGATGGATACTTAATATCATGAAACCGATTTGGGCACAGTCATAAACTTACGGGACTTTTATAGCAATACGGTGAATCAGTGGTGAACAGTTTGTTTTCATTTCACTAACGGATTTACCATCAGATTCAAGCCTACGGATCATCCCGGGTGAGCTCTGTCCTGTTTGATGTGATGTCCTGTAATCGTGAAGAATGACTGGCGAGAAGATACAGCTGATAGACATTCTGAGTTCATTCTGTCCACAACCATAGAATACAATAGCAACTACACAGACAATATCCATACACACTACCGGACATAGTTTTCTTTATTAATAAATCTTTTATTATATGTTGAAAGGAACTGTTGTCGGAGTATGTGTTGAGAGAATAATAGAGAGAGTGACTAGAAGTAGATATATGGAAGGGAAGACAGAAGAGAGGAGTGTAGACCAAAGTCAGGCAATAACCCCAACAGATAATCAGTTTTATAGATGTGCTTGTTGATCCCACTCTCCTCTCGGGGAATTAAACAATCACATAATTGGTGGAGCAGCGGGGTACGTACATACATTATACCCATATGACCTGCATATTGGCACAGGCATAGCGGAGTACCTACATGTTGGGACATACTGATTGGAAGGAATATAAGTATATATTGATGACTTTTAATGGAAGGACGTCCATTGGATATATGGTGCCATTACATTTATGGTAGAAACATTTCATTAAGGCTGGTGACTTTACAGTGAGAAAGTTCCAGACAGAGTGAATGTGGATAGGTGGTAAGACATTACATACTTAGTCACACGGTCACACGTCTACATAAGTCTTTATCCTATATCTCTTCTTGTGGATGAGAGAGTGGTTGTGATGTACTGTGTGGTGTTGGAGATTTATAATATTTAATAGACATAGATAAATGATATAGGTTCTAGGTAGAGTATAGGCTTATAGTGAGTATTCTTTACTGCTTTGAGGTGTCTTTGATCAACGTGCTGACTTATCTGCTGTAACTATGGCAACTCCTAAAGTAACTACAGCTGAACTGAGGGCCAACGGGGAGGCAATTGGTTTAGCTGGTTCCGAGCTAACGGATTACATACAAGAAGAGAGAGAGAACTTCGTCAAGCGGAAAGGGAGGAGCGAAAGACCCAGTTGGAAGCAGAAGAAGCCCACAAGATAAGGGAACATGAATACCGCATGCGAGAACTGGAGCTCAAGACACAAACTAAGGGAGAAATAGATGGAGTGGAAGGAAATTCTTCGTCACCTGGTGCAACCCATATGAGTGGACATGGTTACCATGCCATGAAGTTTCCCTTAGCTGTCTACGATCAGTCTAAGGAACGCTTTGACCAGTACGCATCTCGTTTCGAAGCAATGTCAGTCGCTATGGGGCTGGATCGGAGCAGATGGGCTCTTAAACTATCCCAGGGTTTAATCGGTTCGGGATTTGACGTGTACACACGCTTACCACCAGGACAGGAAAATAATTACCAGGAATTAAAAGCAGCTTTGATGAAGCATTATGACATCACCGCACAAACGTATAGGAAGAAGTTTAGATCGTCTAGACGAGAGCCGGGAGAACTATTCGCCGCCTACAGTCTGAGGCTGAAATCCTATCTACAGAAATGGATGGACTTGGCAGAATTCCAGAGGGATTATGAGAGTCTCGAAGAGATGATGGTGGTAGACCAAATGCGAAAGCAAATGTCGAAACCTCTCAGAACCTTCTTAGGAGAACAAGGGGCGGAACGGATTGATGTGGTGAATAAGCTGGCGGAACGATTCGTGGAAGTACATGGTGAAACGGAGGAACTAAGTACACAATCCAAAAGTCAGGAGAAAACAGAGAAAAAGAAACCTAAAAACTGGGAAGGAGAAAAAGGGGAACCTTATATAAAGCACACAGAGGAGAGTTCAGAGAAGGTGAAGGTAGGAAACCAGAGCACCTCGAATTCTCAAGCGAAACGACAGTGGTATGAAAATGGTGTTCATTTTGTAGGGCGGCCTCCCACAACACAAAAGACTGCAGATCGAAACCTAAAAGTTCTTACTTCGCAGCATGCAAGGTGATTCCTACATCGGTGATCACAGACAAGGCTGAGGTCGGCGAAGGAGAAAGGAACAAAAAGGACACACGGAAACCTAGGAAGGGAACAGAGTGCACACACTGCCAGTCGACAACACATAATATTGTGGACTGCAGATGCAAGGCCAAACACGCCAATTGCATAACCAACCTCGAGGAATCAAAAGAGGAAGGCAAGGAAACGGTCAAGGAGATGAAAGACACTCAGGACCAAGAGAGACCACCTGTGGTTGAACTTATTGAAGTCAATGGCCAGCAGGTTGCTTGTCTCTATGATACAGGTTTGGATGGGGAAGCGGTGGTGGACGCCAGCTTAGTAAGCCCAGACCAATTTACAGGGGAGACCATAGAGATACAGCCGGCAATGAGGAGTGCTGTTACCATGACGCTGCCAATCGCCAAGGTGGAGATTAAATCCAGGTACGTCACGGGCATTATTCCAGCTGCTGTATTATCTGACTCCTTATTTCCAATGATCATTGGCACGAAATATGTCTTTTTGGGGATGCCCAAACAGCAAGCCCACAAGGGAACAGTAGTCAGTGGATCTCAAGGGAAGGAAAAAGAGGCAGAGACACTATGCGACAACTCGGAGATAGGAGAATTGCATACTGCCCAGAGGAAGGATACTACGTTGCATCCTTGCTACAGGAAGCTGCAAAGAAGTGCTGAGCCACCAGAACGGGGACAGTACTTTCTGAAGAATCAACTACTCTATCGGAGAGCTGGGAGGGGAGATAACCTGCATGAGCAGTGGGTGGTTCCAGAGACCCACCGTCCTCACATTCTTCAGAGTGGACACATCATAGGCGAGAATCGACATATGGGTGTCAGAGAGACCTTGCAGCAAATATCCGGCCATTATTGCTGGCCAGGAATGACCGGAGATGTACGCCGGTGGGTGAAGTCTTGTTCGGAGTGCCAGAGAGCACCACCCAACAAGCGAATTAAGAGGAAACTAGCTCTTAAAGTGGAAGACAAAGTGGAAGTGTGGAGTCCAGCAGAGACCAATATACTCCAAGTAGGATGGAAAGGACCTTATCCTGTGGAAAAGGTGGTGTCCAAGAACATCTACAAAATACGGATCGGGGAAGAGAAGAAAAATCTCCCTAGACATCTCATTAGGAAATATGAGGAGAGATCCGGGAGCAAAGCTTCACACTTTATGGTGATGGCAGCCATTAGGACAACGGTTACCAGTCCAGACGAAGACCAGAGATCGCCAGTACAACATAGGAGGGCCTATGGGACAGTACGGGATAGGTCAGATTTACCCAACGACAGTAGGAGGGAAATCACAAGTCAGGGAAAGGACAAGAGTGAAAGTTTCACCGGTAACCAAGTTCAGAAGGGGTGGGTAACGTCGGGAAAAGCGAGAATTACCCAGGACTCCAACCAAAGATTGGCTGACCAGATACAACTATCGCCCAAGATGGTCCTGGAAGCAAAAGCCCAGGAGGTTTGGGAAAGACGACTCGGTCCGACGAGGACGAGGCGGAACATCCCCAGAGGAAAAGCCGGGGGAAACCAAGAGGACATGGAAGCAGTGTTACAATCAGGATGGGACAATCCGTTTGTATTGTGAGCCGTCGCTGACGCAAGTCGAAAGTAGGTCGACTGAACGTACAGGAGCGAGGAGCCAACACTAGTTTCAGTCGTTAGTAGTATAGTAGGGTGTCAATTAGAGCGCCTACTGGATAATGAAGTGAGCATGTGAGGATCCAATCATATCATCAACACGTGATGTTAATAGCTACTTCGCAGAAGCTCAACGCACGATGGATGTGATGGAAGTTGTTGCTGCAACGGGACTTCACAGTGGAATACTTTGGTAAGGAGAATGTAGGAGCAGATTTTTTATCCAGACATCCAGCTCCGGAGG
>JACEFZ010026617.1:55000-213539 GCA_014155875.1 Cepaea nemoralis
TTTCGCGAATGTGCACAATCTTCGATATATTGTAAATATTTATTCAATGTTACCAAGACATATTCAGTTTTTCAAGCACCGATACGAGTTACACATTGGTTCTGGATTTCACAAACGTACACACTTGTCCCAACACGCTTTTCATGTACCACTTCATCTTAACTCAAACAGTGAGACAGGGCTCTCCGTGCGTGCTCACCTTCCATTAAAGACAGACTTACCGGTATTTCCGGTTCATACTTCGGGCAGACGACCCTTCTCTTCTATAAACCGAATTAAGCTCGCCGTAAACAGTTTACCGAGTTGGCTTTTGCTCTCACACTAGAACACCAGCCGGGATCGTTTTCAGTCACATCAGTGAACCAGACATGCAGGCCCACCTCGGGATCTCGTTTTAGGGGTTGTTTTGTGAGACTGTGTGTGTATGCGTGCGCGGCGCCCGTGTGTATGTGTGCGTGCGCGCGCGTGCGTGCGCATGTGTGTGTGTGTTCTGTAAAGTACTTCGGCCGTATCAATGTGTAAATATAGTTTGAATTATTGCAAGCTCATCATGGAAAATATAACAAGACAGAGACGGAGATAGAGAAAGAGAGACGAGATAGAGAAGGAGAGAGAGAGACAGCGAGGAAGAGAGACAGGACAGAGAGGGAAACAGATAAGGAGAGAGAGACAGCGAGGAAGAGAGACAGGACAGAGAGGGAAATAAATAAGGAGATAGAGGCAGAGAAAGAGAGAGAGAGGGGGGGGGGGGCAGAGAGAGAGGGGGGATTAATTATCATAAGAGAACGCTAATTATCTAAACGCTAACAACAGTGATGTCTATACTTTTATTTATACTATATCTATGCTTGTAATAAAATGAGTGTACCTAGATATCAATCAATCAATCAATCAGGTGCCGTCTCCACGGTGAATGTTGGCTGCAATGGATCTCCAACACTGTCTATCTCTCGCCTTGACTGTACATTATGTCATATTGATGTTCGTCCATCTCTTGATGTTATCTTCTAACTTGTATCGTTGTCTACCTTTTTCTCGCTTGCCCTCAACTTTGCCCTCCAGTATAGTGTTTTTTTATAAGAGTGTTATATCTTTTAACGTGGCCGAAATATTTCACTTGCCTCTTTTTTATTTCTTTCATCAACTCTCTTTCTATTCCCAGTTTTTCTAGAACCTCTGTATTTGATTGTTTTTGTTTCAACGAAATACGACATATTCGTCTGTATAACCACATCTCCAGGGCCTCTTTTGACTTTCTAGTTGCTTGTTCAATGTCCAGGCTTCCGCGCCAAACAATAGTGTTGAATATACATAACATTTGACAATTCTCATTTTTAATGTGTTGTTAATCTCTCTAGATCAGTGGTTCTCAACCTTTTTTGGGCCCATACAATCCTTTACCATATGTTCAGAATGCCATTCCCCCCCCCCCTTTCGTATTTCCTCCCTATAAATCCCCCCCCCCCCCCCGCCAGTACACAGTATACGTAAAAATAGAAGCTAAATTTAATAACACATACTAGAACAAATCTAGACGTCTACATAAAACGTGATTTGCGGGTCTACTTACCTTATAAAACGAATTTTAGAAAGGCGAGAAGTACAGAACCGTAAAGTATGGAAGGAGAAACAATATCAAGTAATCGGATCTTGTATTAACGCGATCTTGAAATAATCTTAATTTCCCCTCCCCCTCCTCCTGGAAACCTTAAAATTCCCCCCTGGCATTTTTTGGCCATTCCTATTCTCTTTTTTTATTTCTATTTCACGTCTGCCATCATCTGTTATTACATGTCCAGGATATGAGAAACTTGTTACTTGGTCTAGTATCTCCCCGTTTACGATGTTCATTTATGACCTTTCCTTTCCACTGCTAATTATCATAGTTTTCGTTTTTCGGATGTTAATATCTAAGCCACATTCAGCACTATGCCTGTTTACTTGTTCTACTAGATTTTGTAACTCTTTCTTGCTTTCTGCTAGTAACAAGGTATCGTCAGCATATCAAAGATATCTATATAACTTGCAATCTAACCTGCAATATAACTGTCCATCTTGTTTCAGATATGCCTTAAATATATAGATTCATGATGTTTTGCTTCTGCAATTAGGTTGTCGAATGTCATTGCTTGATACAGGGTGCGTACATTCCACGTACCAATTCTTAGACTTCTCCTTCTACTTTTCAGATACTCATTTTCAGAATGCACCCTTTCAAAGGAATTTGAGATGCATTTGTCTTTATGCACTTCCTCATTCACTATAGGAGTTGTCTCTTCCCTGAGAATATTTACAACAGACTCATCTCCTTGGGGGCCAAGAATAACCCGTATCCTTGTTGTTTGTTGTTGTTGTGATCTCATAGCTGTCTTTGGGATACCACGATGTGAGATCTCAATCTCTTCCACGATGGCCAGCCATGTTCACTACTGTGTCATGAACACCCCTCAAGTGTGCCACACACTCTGCTGTTTCGCTTTTGAAGCCGTTGTCTATATAGATTCATCCACCTTGTTCACCGTCTCAGTCTTTGTGTACTAGGGATGAACATTCTCTTAGTACAAGGGTGGGCAAACTTTTTGTGCGTGGTGCCACATTGACAAATGTAAAGCAATTGGGGGCCGCATATATATTATGTCCACTTTGTTTACAGCAAATTATCACAATCAGTAAGTATGAATTATTTATAGGTTATTAAACAGTATAAATAACTAATTATTGCAATCTTATTTTACTTATACACTTATACATTATATTTTACAATATGGACAAAAACTTTTACTAATTTGTTAACAAGATTTTACAATTTTTATTATAATAATTTTTTTAATTATCTATCAATGGCTTTAATTTAGACACAAACCGACTACATTGTCACTACAATTGTTGATTTCTAATGAGATGTATGTAACTGCTTGCAATTTTTGACAATATTCTTGAAATCTGGAGCAAGTTTACTTGTTGAAATTCGCATGACAGCATGCAAGTTGCAGTCCGACAATAAAGACCTATTCTTAGATTTGTTGATCTTCAAGCAAGAAAATGCTTGTTCGCAAATGTATGTTGATCCAAACAATGATAAAAGTTTAGCTGCAAAGTTTTTCAAGTTGGGAAATGATTCTTCTGATAAAGATCCATAGAAATCCAGCAAACCATCTGACTTGAATTTCTCTTTCAGGTCATGATCTGCTTGTAAGTCAAGCAGCTCCAACTGTATGTCCTCTGTGGCTGTATCAGCTTCTGCACTAAAAGGGGAACTGAGAATATTGAACTGTGGCTCTAAGTTCTTGAAATCTTGGAATCTCCATCCAAATTCTTCAGTCAATGCATCTAATTGGGCTTTGTACTTTTCAGTCATTTCACCAGAAATGGTTTCTTGTTTCAGCAAAGGGAAGTGACAAAACCTTTTTTCACTTGCTTGTCTGGAGAACAGTGAGAGTTTTGCCTGAAATGATTTTACATGTACATACAATTCATGTGCAAACACACCATTGCCCTGAAGTTTGACATTCAGTTCATTTAACTTTTCCATAATTTCAATGGCAAACATAAAGTCTAACTTCCACTCTTTATTGACAATGTTAGTATTAAAGTCACATTCAATGCCCTTCATCTCTAGGAACATCACTATTTCTTCTCTGAGGTCCCACACTCGCCTCAACACCTTGCCGAGACTCAGCCATCGAACACTGGTGTGGTACAGGACATCGGAATGTTCAGTTTCCAAATCGTCAAGTAATGCCTTGAACTGTCTGTGATTAAGTCCTCTTGATCTGATGAGGTTGATGACACTGACAACTGGGTCAATAACATGCTTGATATTCAAAACAGTTTTACACAGACTTTCTTGATGGATCACACAGTGAAGTGGTAATAATGTGTGGTCAGGATATTCTGCTTTAATCTTATCACTTATCAACTTTACCAGACCTACATTTTTTCCAGTCAAAGCACGAGCTCCGTCAGTTGTAACACTTGCCATCTTGTTCCAAACCAACCCAGTTCTTTCAATACAGTTAGTAACAGCATTGAATATATCATGGCCTGTGGTTGTGTCTTTGAGTGACTCAACACTCAGTAACTCTTCAGTGAGTTTGAAAGAAGTGTTTATTCTACGTATAAATATCAATAATTGGGCAATATCATGTACATCGGTACTCTCATCCAATGCAAGAGAGTACCACAAAAATTGTTTACTTGCATCTTGAAGTTTATGCATCAAATTGTCACTTATCTTATCAACACGTCTGACCACAGTTCTCTTAGTCTTAGATAAAGTAATGTAATTTTTTTTTTTTTTTTTTTTTTTTTTTTTGTGGACACATAATGTTTGCTTTGCTGCATCTTGCAAACATTCCTTGATGAACTCTCCATCGGAAAATGGCTTGCTCTGTTTTACAATTCTGTGTAGAGCACAATACTAGCTTCTGTTGCAGCATCTTGAATTGAAGACTGCTTAGTGAAAACAGTTTGCTGTTTCTCCAACTTTTTCACCAACTCCAGGCATTTCCTTTCCCTCTCTTCGGTTGTTAAATTGTATTCGAAATCGGAATATTTTGTTTGATAGTAGATGCGGTTGTTGTACACAGTGAGCAACTGGGGTTAGAATTAAATTGTAAAAAGACTCAGGTTATGGTCGTCAGTAGGAAGGAAGAAGTGCCACAATGTAATTAGGCGAAGTAAATGGGAAATATTCTTCAACAAGTGAATCGGTACAATTATCTTGGAACAGTTATAACATCTGATGGGAGATGCCTTGAAGAGATTAGAACAAGAATCGCCATGGCGAAAGTAGCCTTTAGCAAGATGAAAAACATTCTGACCAATAAAAAGATGTCAATTGAAACGAGGAAAAGAGTGTTAGAGGATACATAGAGCCTTGTTCTTTTGTATGGATGTGAAACTTGGACAATGAGCAGTCAAGCTGAAAAGCATCTTGATGGCTGCAGAAATGTGGTTTCTGAGGAAAATGCAAAGAATACCATGGACAGACAGAAAAACCAATGACCAAGTACTACAGGAGACAAATGAACATCGTAGACTGATTAGAGAAATTAGACGTAGACAGTCAAAATTTGTCAATCATGGCACATGATTGATTGAATGTCTTTTTAAATTGTACACCTTGAAGACAGCCACTGACTAACGACATAAAAAGCAAACTGATTTGCTGCCATCTTTTATAAAACAGTTCTTAGTTATCCATTCATCATTAAAAACACGCCATTCAACTTCATTCCTACGTTTTTAAGTGACACTCATTGGTTTACTGTTAGACTTTTCAATCAATAAATCAATCAATCAATCATGTGCCATGCCGGAAAGCGTGGGCGGTCATGACTCGCCATTTCACTCGATCACCAGTGTCGTGGATCAGCTCAGTGTTCCTGTCTCGTCCATGCCATGTGGCCAATCCATCCAGGTATTTTCGTCTCGGTCTTCCTCTTGGTCTTTTCCCTTCGATCTTGCCAGTTGTCACTAAGTTCTCCAATCCATTTCTTCTTATAACATGTCCAAAAAATATTGACTGTCTACGTCTAATTTCTCTAATCAGTTTACGAGTTTCATGTGTCTCCTGTAGTACTTGGTCATTGGTTTTTATATCTGTCCATGGTATTCTTTTACAAAGCGTTAAAAAGGATATGAAACAAAACCTACTTGCCGGTTGTGTGTGAATATACAATATTCGGAAAACAAGGAATAAACTCAGAATAAATTTCAGAAATATATCAAGACTACTATTTAAAAAAAATTAATTAATTTGAACATTGAAAATGTAGGAAATAATTTATAACAGCAAAAAACTTTTAAATTTAATATTTTCTTGCAAAACAAATCATTTTATTCACCGGAGAAATATTTGTTTTTCATAAAATCTTCCTTGTTAAATTTTTACATGTCGATAAATATTTCTCTTTATAATAACATCGATAAATTCGCATTTTACCATTACGAAGGTCAGGGGCTGTTTGCAAAAATAGAAAATTACAAATAAATTCTATCAAAAATGTTAAAACAATCATAACGGTACATGTAATTCTGTGAAATTCAACAAAATAACTTTAAAAAACAAAAAACGAAGTACATTTTTTAATTTCTAAATGCTTTCGAGGGCCGTATAATATCAGTTGCCGGACCGCATGCGGCCCGCGGGCCGTAGTGTTGCCCACCCCTGCCTTAGTAGAATATTATTCCCATTTCACTCATGTAGTTTAGCCAGTCAGCCAAGACTGTTGCCCGTAATGTTGCACACAAGCGGTATTCGTGGAGCCATACATAAGCTAGGTAAAGAGATGGGAACCAAATAGGATCCAGGTCTTTCCCTTGGGATATGGCTGCCACTCACCATGAGGTACTATCCCTCTCTCTTTACCCGACACCACGTACCTAGATATAAGACATACAAAAATAACAGCCCCAAAGGAGCTACCTGCTGTCTATGTGAAGTGTTAGCACCATCAGGTTTAGTCAGCCTGAGTCCACGGAAGAATAGTTGACCAGTCTTTCCCTCCCTTAGCGACATCGACAGCTGGCATCGAATCCTCATCACACAGCTTTCTTGTCATAGTCAAAGTAAAATCCTAACCATTACACCAAATCCATACCCGGATATGACCCTACGGTTCACAATATCCCGATATGCCGAGTCGAGGTTTAGAATCAGCCGATGGCGATGTGGAAGCATGCCGCTTTGCGGTGATTTCGATGGTATGAAGCGTCCGCCGTTCAGAAAGCAATGGCAAACTACCAAACTTAAATTTTCTAGTAAATCACAAACAGTCGTGAAATGCTGGGGTTGGTTTCGACGTCTGTAAAGGACTTGCAAATAAACGTGTATTGTCTAATCAGTGTTCTGTGTTTGTCTTGCTGAACCAAGCATCATTTCCACCAGAAGAGAAACAGAGTGTGCCAATTCTGACAATAAAACAGCAAGGTGTACACAAATAAGATACGGTGCATTGACTTACTGGCGCCTTGCCATCTTGACAGACGATCGTTTATAAAATGGAGTTATACCTCTCCATAACACAAAGCCTGGGCTAAATTTAGAGATCATGTGTTGCCCATGCAGCATGATCCCTCTCTCGGACTGCCTAGTTTACTCCAGAGGAAAGATAACACCAATACGTCTTGAACAAGACAAGCTGCAGCAGCTGCCGGATCAGCAAAGCAATGCTCTAACTGTCCGCCTGTCGGAGCTTCCATCCTAGACCAGTTACCAACCAAGGCTTAGGGCCTCGTCTGCCCTGTCAAAGTCCTGCTTAGGGCAAGAATTATGGCTCGTATCTTGACAAGTGTGATACTAAATATGCTTATCAAATAACACGAGGCTAACAACCGATAATATAATTCGCGCTATTTATTCGCGCACTGCACACATCAGAAACAATACAAGCTTCGCGCAATCACAATTCACAATATCCAATAGATTATAAATGCAAGCAATCAATACATCAATATAATAATACATCAATGCACTCCACTTACAAGTCACACAGACAGGCGTTCCATCTCCAACGGTCATACAGGCTAGCTCTCAAGACATGCATAAAACTCTCAAGCCGCTTTCACACGTCAGTCCGTTACGGCCACCAAGCCTAGTCTGGCTGGACTTTCAGCACACACCACAGTTGTGCTCGAGTCAGCCCGCGTGACCCCTCAATGTTCACGCTGTGTTCCAGCTGACCGCCGACTGCTTAGTATCGCTCAGCGTTGATTGCCTGGCGTTGTTGAAGACGCCGCGTTATAGCTGTAGTGCTTATAATAGATCAGCGTTGCATTGTCGGGCGTTGGTGCAGACAACGCGTTATAACTCTGGGTGAGACTCTGACATTCTCCCCCCCCCCTCATTCTCATGAAAGGTTTTCCTTTCATGTACTCTATATAGCTGTTCTTTATCTTGTCAGAATCGAACTTTGCACTTCATCTGACGTAACTCTTTAGTTTGTCTTAATATGTACAGGTGATTAGTAAACAATATGCATACAAATCCCATGCCTACCCATCGAGCATACTGGTCAAGTACAATCAATTCCATGGTTTTTACCTCGCTGAGACACAGCCAGTCCGGTAGTTACGGCTAACTTGCCCTTACCTCTCCACCAAAAAGAAAAATTACAAATAATCAGGTGAGTCTGTGAGTATCTACCTATAAGATAACTCCGACATTGGACATCTACCCTTATCTAATAGAATATCCAATGAAGGTCTTCAGTTTTGGTAAGTTTTCCCATATACACATGACGTCACATTGACGTGATACCTATTAGGCAAACATGGTAGTTTCAATACATATTTACACATCACCAACAATATTTAGTTATGTCCCTTGGTTATGGAACAAAAGTTAGGGACAGTAATTTTATCATGCTTTCAACAAAATAAATTACAAGTAACATTTTCTTTCTTAGTGTCATAATTTGATCCTCCTTGACAAAAGTGCACAAAAGGTCACTCTTGTGAAAAAGTAAATCAAGCTACGATGCTGAGATTACATCTAACAAAACTCGACATATACAATTTCGTATATGGAAATGTTTCATACCCAAATTTTCATACAATTGTCATAAATTTATAAACATTTTATTATGGTATGCTAACTTTCAAATTAATATGGACATCTAACGGAAGTGTAGAGCTGTGTTGTTGCACATTCAAGGTCTCTCGTTTTAGATGTACTTTAAATATACGGAGCACCCAGATCTTGTCATCAGCTGTTGGATAGCTTCTTCCGTCTTATCCTCGGATTAGGTTGTCAAGGTCATCATTCGTACTTGTTAAAACGTCGTGGACCATCTTTGTAGCTGTACTCAGGATTACTTGGCGCTGTTCAAGCTCAGTAAGTCTTTGGGTCCTGTAGTACTGTCCTGTGACACTTGTGGTGTCTATTTCTTATAATACTACATATTTACAATAGTAATGGCATTCTTTCACATTTCTCACAATTATACGACACATTCATTCACATAATAATAATAATATGTACACAATATATTTACAATGGGAGATTAAATCTTCCCTATCACACTGTTCTTCACAGCGTAACTGACATAAAGTCACAATTGGCTGTGGTGTTGAGCACTATTTACGTTGCAGTTTATACACCATCTGCAATGTGCTCGGGTGTTACCTGGCTATTGGGTGAGTCGTATGGACATCTCGATAGAAGATCGGCCAGAGAGTTATGTGAGCCTCGTATATGTCTGATTTCGAAGCTATAGTCCTGTAGAAGAAGGGACCATCTGGCCACTCTGTGGTTACTTGGGGTACCACTGGTGATGAATGTCAAAGGGCTATTGTCTGTTTCAATAATGAAGTGTTTACCTAAAAGAAATCTCGAAAGTTTACGTACCGAGAACACAAGAGCGAGGGCTTCAAGTTCCGGCGTGCTGTAATTTCGTTCACTGGTGTTCAATTTCCGGGAGACGTAGTATACCGGGTACAATATTTGGTCGTGCTCTTGAAGCAGTACCCCTCCAATGGCTACGGAGCTCGCATCGCATCTTAGCCTGAAAATAGTGCTAAGATCAGGTAATTTTAGAATAGGTTCACTGGAAAAATAAGATAGTACTTTTCGCAAATGCAGGCCTTAAACATTCGCTATTTACAATAACATTTGGGTGTTTGTTTGTTAGTAAATCAGTGAAACATTTGGTCAATTCAGCAAAATGAGGGATAAATTGTCTATAGTAATTCAAAAGACCTAACACACTTCGCAACTCTTTTTTGGTTGTCGGAAGCGACAATTTCAAAATTCTAGACATGATGTTATCGTCAGTTGATATGAAGCCATTTGAGATCTTATAGCCCAAAAATGTAATTTCTTGAAAGGCTATATCAACTTTGGATGGTTTTATTGTCAGTCCATGTTGTCTAATCCTGTCGAATGTCTGCTGTAGTGCTGTTATGTGGTCTGTCATGTTCCTTGTATGTATGCAAATGTCGTCCATGTACCAAATGATGTTGGAAATGCCTGTCAAAAGTCGTCTTGTCATTCTGACAAAGGTTGCTGGAGCATTAACTAGCCCGAATGGCAACTTGCACCATTCGTATAGTCCCCAGGGTGTGGCAAATGCTGTCAGATATATACTGTCAGCATGTACAGGTATTTGCCAGTAACCTTTTGTCATGTCCAGTTTAGTAAAGTAACGTGAGTCAGTCAGTTCAGTTAGTATGTCTTCACAGTTGCTCATTGGTTCTAAATCCAACTGTGTAATGCTGTTGAGTTTCCTATAGTCAACACAGAGTCTTATTGTGTTGTCCTTTTTCTTCACAATGACAATGGGTGAACAAAAATGTGATTGTGAACGTCGGATGATATGGTTTGCTTCTAAGTCAATAATTTCTTGGTGTAATTTGTCTTTGTAGTGTATAGGAATGGAATATGGTCTGCATTTTATTGGGATGTCAGACGTCAAAATAATATGATGATGCACTAAGTCTGTCTGTCCTGGGTTGTTAGAAAAAATTGTACTGTAGTCTTGTAATACTTGTCTGCAACTGTCAGTCTGTGTCTGCGTCAGTTTGGGATTTACCTTTATGTCCTGTAGGTTGGTTGTCGTGTCCAGTACTGGTGTTGGTATCTCGTCAGTATCGTTGTCGTCTGTCTGGTCCACTATTGTTGGGCTTGCTGTAGTTTCTACTTGTTCGTCGTCCCTGTGGTAATATGGTTTAAGCATGTTAATATGAAAAATCTTGTGTTTGTCCCTAACTGCAATTTCGTAATCTACTGTCGAAATTTGTCATAACACTTTAAACGGTCCTTGCCATGAGTCTGTGAGAAGATGTGTGTCACTTGGCAATAAGAGAAGATCGTCCTGTCAGAGTAATGGTTCTATTTCCCCTGTTAGCGTATTGTCGGTAGATAGCACCAGATTTTTGTAGTGCTTCTTTTGCTAACACACATGATTTCATGATTCTATCGCGCAATGATATTACATGTTCATACGATGAAATTGGTGTAAATATGGTTTTACTTTCAGTCAGCATAGACTGGTACAATGATGATGGGCCGCGTGGTTTGGCACCATACACTATTTCAAATGGTGAGAATCCAGTGCTGGAATGTGGCACTTCCCTATATGCAAATAAAATAGCAGGTAGATACGTGTCCCAGTCTTCGGGATGTTCTTGGGTTACTTTTGAGAGCATATGTTTAAGATCGCCGTTGATCTTTTCTATGATACCTGTGGAGTGTGGGTGGTACGGGCTGTTAAAGCATTGCTTCACCCCCAACATCTTAGTAAATGCTTGTGTAGCTGCGGCAATAAACTGGCTACCCCGATCTGAAAGGATGGTATCAGGGAATCCTACCCTTGCAAAAATATGGAAGAATACTTCCATGATGTCTTTGGAAGTTATATTCTTCATCGGAATGGCTTCTGGCCACCGACTACATAAATCAATTATTGTAACAATATATTTGTTTCCTCTTGATGTTATGTGGTTAAGAGGACCAACTATATCGACCGAGATCTTTTCAAACGGTCTACTTGCCAAATCAGTGATTTGCAGTTCTGCTTGCGGGTGTTTCCCCTTTTTAACAAGCTTTTGGCAGATGTCACACGATCTGCAATACAATTTGGTATCACTGCAAAATTTAGGCCAATAGAATTGAGTAAGTAACCTTGCTCGTGTTTTAGCATACGCCATATGCCCTGCAAAGGGTATGTCATGCGCTAGCTGTAATGCTTGGTTGCGGTTTTCTGAAGGTAGCACCGTTTGTTCTGTAGTGCTAGACCCTTTGGTATAGTACCGTGTCAGAATTCCGTTTTTTCAGAGCAAAATACCATTTAGCGTTCTTTGCTACTCGTGGCTTTTGGCCTATTAATTTAAAATACATTTGCAACGATCGATCAGCTTTTTGAGCTGTTATAAATTTCTCCCTGGTTGTTTCAGGAGATGTTACAACTGGGCTTATTAGCTGTAAAGCCTCTGTCTGATCGATTCGATCTTGCATTTGAGCAGTAGATCTGGTTACTGCATTTGTAATATCAAGGTTATCATGTACATTACAACTTGGTGTTACATTTACACAACTACATTCCTGTGATGACATTGCCGAATTGGCATACATACATTCATTTACAGGTGGTAATACATCATGAATGGTGATTTGTGATGGTGGTGAATGGTATTATCAATGTTACAAGTGACGGTGGATATAATACCGTCATGTGGCATATCATTCACCTCTGGAAGGTTACCAATGATGACATCGCAACAAGGATTGGTCAATGCTGCGCATTTGACCTTTCCGGTGAGGAATGGTGTACTTATGTATGCCCATGCAAGCGGGTATCTCTCGATGTTACCCGAGAAAGTTCTGCATGTAACATATTTACCACTATATTGTGATGGTAAGATATAGTCTCTCTTAATGCCAATGAGGGCACTGCCGCTATCCCGTAAAACGGTGGCAGCTCTACCATTAATATACCCATGGTGGATATTTAATTTACCTTGGGAGTTGACTACTAAATTGGCTTCCTCATTTGTAACAGGAATGGAATGGCCACATGTCAAAATGCCATCCTCATGAAATTGATCACAGATAGTACATTTGTCGTGTTGAAACACATCAATAGAATGTGCTGCGTTTACAGTTTGATCTTCTATACTTTCATCTTCTGATGAAGAACTATCAATCATGGCTGCATTCGCCTTTCTGGACATAGCTTTGGCTTTACAATCTTTCCGCCAGTGGCCGAACGCCTTACAAAGGAAGCATTTGGTGTTCCGTCTGTATATCTTTCTTTCTTTGTCTTGCTTCGCTATGTAGTTTTGTAAGTACGACATGTAACCAGGATGTTGGTCACACATATCAGTTTCGTGGTGTGACAAATGACAATATTTACATTTGTTAAGCTGTTCAGTAGATTGCCTATAGGGCTTTTGTTTGTTGTAGGGCACTGACTTAGATCTATCATATGTAGCGGCTGCTACAAAGTCTGTGCTAGTCAAACCAGTAATGAAACATTGCTTATTGGCTGAAAAATAACCTGAGCCACGACTTTCAATCTGTTGTACACTTTCACACTGACATTCTAATAGAAATTTCGAAAATGGAGGTGGGAGAGATGTGATAATTTTATCTCTCAAAATAAGATCTGTCAATTTATCAAAATTACCATTCACTTTGGCTGCTGACAGCCACTTAGAAAAAACATTCTGTATTTCTGAGATGTAATCAGAGAACGTTTGTGTTGGTTTAGGAGACAATTTACCAAACTGTTCTCTGTAGCCTGCTTCATCTAGCAGAAAATGAGACATAATTTTTGTCTTAATATAATGATAATCTTTCTTCAGGTCATTTGGAATCGACTCTATCACTTTCAGAGGTTCTCCAGAAAGACTTCTCATGTATATTATACTCCATTCTGACTTTGGGATCTGGTAATGATCCATAATACATTCAAAATTTTGTGTGAAAGCTGCTATGCAATCACCTGTGGTGTAACTTTTAATCAGCCCTTGGTATTTCTTATATGGCTGGTCTTTGTCAGCTTTTCTATCTTCCTTTTCTTTGGAAGTTTCTGCTTTCAGCTGTTCAATTTTTAGCTGCACTTCAAGTTCCTCTCTTTTGCTCTGAGCTACAATTTCAGCTTTTCTTATTTCTGCATCTGTTTCTGCTTGCTTAAGTTTTAAAGCAGCGTCTGATTCTGCCTGCTTAAGTTTTAAAGCAGTATCTGATTCTGCCTGCTTTAAAAGATCTTTCGGCTGCTCTCTCATCACGTTCATTAACCTTATATTCTGCAAACTGTTTCTCACTCCAGGCCCTTAACTCTTCACCAGAAAGGTTCATCTTTAAACCCATTTCGATGTACTCGTTTAAACTAGACATGATGAACAATATGTATGATGAAATAGATAGACACAAAATTAATAACGTTGTTAGTAATTTACAGTTCAAAAGTTTACAGTACTTAATATTACAGCTTATGTTTAGGCCTGCTGAACGAAAATATAAGGAAGAGAAAAAATTTTTATACTCAAGTACTCCTGAGGCAATGTGCCGGACAATGGCTGAACAGTACTGCCCGAAACCACACTGGTTTTTAATTCAGGTCGACCAAAAAATTTCGGAGTTTACAAGGGACAGGTGTAGATGACACCAAACAACCTGTTATTTTTGGAGCAAGAGAAATTAGAACATGTGCAAGTGTGTGGTGTATGTAATGTCACTTAAGTTTTTGTAGGTTTGTATGTCGTCAAGTATTGTTGTTAGTCGTATCACCACACTCAACAACTCTCTTTTCACACTTTCCAAACGTTCCGCTAACACTACTTCTACTCAATGACATTCAAGGACATGGCCGCCATTTTGTTTTTATCACTTCAATAACTCGGTTGAAATTTACTAAGTCCAAAAACGCACTTATAGTTTCGATAAATTAACTCGAAAGATGGTATCTATCTATTAAATTATACCCTACACGCTCGCATTTGTTCAAAACTCGCACTTTATACTCATAATTGATTCACACAAAAAAAACTCGACAACAGTCGCCATGTTTACAATTATTTAACACTCTATTTTTCGTATTTCACGGTTCAAATCTAATGAGGACGTAGAACCCACGTTTGCACTTTTCAAAGTCTTGCTTAGGGCAAGGATTATGGCTCGTATCTTGACAAGTGTGATACTAACTATGCTTATCAAATAACACGAGGCTAACAGCCGATAATATAATTCGCGCTATTTAATCGCGCACTGCACACATCAGAAACAATACAAGCTTCGCGCAATCACAATTCACAATATCCAATAGATTATAAATGCAAGCAATCAATACATCAATATAATAATACATCAATGCACTCCACTTACAAGTCACACAGACAGGCGTTCCATCTCCAACGGTCATACAGGCTAGCTCTCAAGACATGCATAAAACTCTCAAGCCGCTTTCACACGTCAGTCCGTTACGGCCCCCAAGCCTAGTCTGGCTGGACTTTCAGCACACACCACAGTTGTGCTCGCGTCAGCCCGCGTGACCCCTCAATGTTCACGCTGTGTTCCAGCTGACCGCCGACTGCTTAGTATCGCTCAGCGTTGATTGCCTGGCGTTGTTGAAGACGCCGCGTTATAGCTGTAGTGCTTATAATATATCAGCGTTGCATTGTCGGGCGTTGGTGCAGACAACGCGTTATAACTCTGGGTGAGACTCTGACACCATACCCGGATATGACCCTACGGTTCACAATATCCCGATATGCCGAGTCGAGGTTTAGAATCAGCCGATGGCGATGTGGAAGCATGCCGCTTTGCGATGATTTCGATGGTATGAGGCGTCCGCCGTTCAGAAAGCAATGGCAAACTACCAAACTTAAATTTTCTAGTAAATCACAAACAGTCGTGAAATGCTGGGGTTGGTTTCGACGTCTGTAAAGGACTTGCAAATAAACGTGTATTGTCTAATCAGTGTTCTGTGTTTGTCTTGCTGAACCAAGCATCATTTCCACCAGAAGAGAAACAGAGTGTGCCAATTCTGACAATAAAACAGCAAGGTGCACACAAATAAGATACGGTGCATTGACTTACTGGCGCCTTGCCATCTTGACAGACGATCGTTTATAAAATGGAGTTATACCTCTCCATAACACAAAGCCTGGGCTAAATTTAGAGACCATGTGTTGCCCATGCAGCATGATCCCTCTCTCGGACTGCCTAGTTTACTCCAGAAATAAGGTAATACCAATACGTCTTGAACAAGGCAAGCTGCAGCAGCTGCCGGATCAGCAAAGCAATGCTCTAACTGTCCGCATGTCGGAGCTTCCATCCTAGACCAGTTACCAACCGAGGCTTAGGGCCTCGTCTGCCCTGCCATGATATTTAGTCTTTAGGTTGCATTTCCTCGCACTAGGGTAAGGCGTGTACCCTCCCAATTGCACTCCACCCCCCAAAGCCGTTGGCACAATGTGGGGTGTCGGGTTTGATGAGCGCCGCCCAACATTCTACGGTGTATTACTAGCAAACAAACAAAACTATGACCTAGTCTTGTAAAAACTGATACCAGAGAGTAACGGGATGACAAGAAGGTAAATGCTGAGATGGATTTTCCAAACTCCATCATCATCATCATATTTGTTTATGCATATCCACAGATCTCAGTTTTTGGTGTTGTGCATTGACCTTGCAGGGGACAATCCTCCACGTCACCGTCTCAGTCCATCTAGCATTATTTCTCTCGGTCTTCTTGTGCCTCTTTCCCCACTGATCTTTCCCGTAGTATCGATGTTTTCCAACGCCTGTCTTCTAATTATATAACCAACTTTCATTAACTTCTTCTAGGCAATCGATTACGCTTAGTCAGTTACTGCATATAGACAATAAATACCTTGGGACTAATGGGACTGTGAGGGTCAAACCATGGGCAACTGCTTTGGTGGCTGACTAGTCACAGGGCTATCATTCTGAGCCGGTGAAGGACCCTACTATAACTTCTCCTTGAGGTTGAACGGGGCAGGGGTAATGGTGAAATCTAATCGTAATCCAGGCAATAGGTGTTAGTTACTCTGGCAATCTAAGCTATTCACAACATTCGAATTAGAAACCACAAGTGCCTCAGAACAGGACACAATAGATTACGCAACCACATGTATACAAAATTCAAGATTGGTGAAACAGCCATGTGCACATGTGGATTGGCCTCGCAGACAGCAGAGCAAATACTCCAAGACTGCCCAAAATACAACATATCTAGGCAAACCTTCTGGCCTAGAGAGACGACAGTGGAAGAAAAACTCCATGGACCACTGTGTGAACTGAAAAAGACAGTTAAATTCACACAAGAGACAACATTGCAGATATAGACATATTTCAAGCGAACGAAAGAAGAAGAAGGAACCACAAGTCAGTTGACTCCAAGTTCTTCCTAATTTATTCATTCAAGTTCCATGATTCACTACAATCCAGCAACACAATCTATATACCACGAAAGAAAGAAAGAAAGAAAGAAAGAAAGAAAGAAAGAAAGAAAGAAAGAAAGAAAGAAAGAAAGAAAGAAAGAAAGAAAGAAAGCATTGAAATGACGAACCACAGCTTTCCCAAACGTTACATACATTTATTACTTTCATGTCATCTAACGTTTCAAAATTGTAAGCTGCGGTTCTTTAATGAAATAGGGGAGAGGGGTGGGAGGTACAGATATACATTACAAAGACAAAAGAACCGCTGGTTACGACCGAAGCAGTCAGTGCCCCGTAAATTCAGCAGTAAGTGAACGTACACGCACCGGCAAACTTGCTTTCATAGTTAATAATACACATCTGACTGTCTCGTTTAGAGCTAGTACAGCGGAAGTAAACAACTTTGAGCAGCCAGGAACATACCCCAAGAAGAGTAACGGCCTGTGGCTGTACGCTCCTGATTGCAACGTCATCGAACGTGTTTTCCTGTTCGCAAAATTGGATACCCAGACCGCTAGCGGTTTTAAACATCATTTACTAATTAGACATGACAAGAATGTCTATTTCTCCAAATAAAAAGGAGAAACAAGACAAGGAACATTTGAGAAAATGTCTTAATTACTGCAATATAAAATGCATGGAGCAGTTTTGTGTGTAATTTGTTGACGTTAATGCATTTATAGGTATTAATTTAAAGAACTGTTGTGTATGTTAGACGGGTTGCTGCGGTAGGGTAGTGGCTAGACGACCCATGCCGACCCCGTGGTCATGGGTTCCATTCGCATTGGGGCGACAGACAGACAAACAGACAGACAGGCAGACAGACAGACAGACAGACGGACGGACGGACGGAGGGAATGACAGACAGAAAGGCAGGCAGACAGATAGACAAGCAAACACAGACAGATAAATAGATATATAGACAGATGGATGGTTTAATGGATGGATAGCTGGATATGTGGGCGGGTGGGTTGGTGGATGAATGGATGGATGAACAGACACGCCGGTTGGTCATTCAATCTATCAGCAGTTAAACAGAGAGAGAGAGAGAGAGAGAGAGAGAGAGAGAGAGAGAGGAGAGAGAGAGAGGAGAGAGAGAGAGAGAGAGAATCGTAAAACTAACTTGAGAACACCTTCACGTCCATTATTATGTAGTCGTTAGCTTCTCACTCCGTGTCCCTAACCCCAACACCTTAGCCTCCTCTCTTCCTCTCTCGTCAGGGAAGATCAGATTTGTTGCCTTGTGATTGTTCACACAGACGTTGCTATATTATATATCTTTCGGCCAAGACTTCTGCGGTTTTCTATTTTTTCGGTACATTATCGGTATTATAATTCTTCTTCTTCTTCTTCTTCTTCTTCTTCTTCTTCTTCTTCTTCTTCTTCTTCTTCTTCTTCTTCTTCTTCTCTTCTTCTTCTTCTTCTTCTTTCTTCTTCTTCTTCTTCTTCTTCTTCTTGTTCTTGTTCTTGTTCTTCTTCTTCTTCTTTCCATCTTCTTCTTCATTATAATCGCCTCACTAAATTCTCATATATCAACACGAACGCTAGTGTAAACATCACAGGTCCTTGTATGTCCTCCTGACTGCCAAAAAATTGTCCCCTCACATGTTGTTGTTGTCGGTCAAAACCATTGCCTTTGGTCTCCTAAGTTTAAAGCAGTCCTCTCAGTATCTACTTCTTCTGCTGCGTTCATTCGGAGATTTGATTTTTTCGGACGTGATTGCGTTGTGCCTGTTTACAGCAGAGCTGCGTTCTTGCGCCTTTAGGCCGACACATCCGACTTAGTATGAGCTCACCAATCATTGTGTCTGTTCTACTTGGGTACAGGAAGTGGCTATAGTGAAGCAACTAGCATGCTTGTCTGCCGGTCCGGTAGCCATGTGTTCAAATATCCATCGAGATGAGATGTGTCTTAAAAATTGACCAGAATTTCCAGGTCGTCCCAGCCTGAAATTGGTACGAGGACATGTTCTAGGAAGTAAAGGCGGCGGGTGTTATATTGACCACTTCACTTATCTAGCGGCAGTTGGTCTATATACAAATATGAGGTTAACAGCATATACCGAATACTCTACTCTGCAAGCCATGTACACCCGGTTTTTTTCACATCCCTGTCGCGGAATTATTGGAGTTGCCGATCGATGAAAGACTGTCGCGCCATTCGTCTACAGGCAGCCGCCATTCTTTGATGTTGGGGACAGACTGTCCTGATGAGAGTCGGCAAGATCTTTTGTTGTGGGGGAAAGATTTCTCCAGATCACAAGCCGGCAAGACTTTTTGGAGTACCGGGAACAATTCTCCAGATCAAAGCGGGACAGCCGGCCGGTTGTTTACATCGAGTTGGAAAAGGAGAGAAAAAAATAGTTTCTCGACGCCTAGTGTCTAGTCAGATTTGTGACGTCATTCAGACACAGTTTTAAAACAGTCTGGACAAACACCTTTGGCAGGAGTCGACCAAATGTTGTGAGGCAACAAGGACGTGTTTGATGTTCCTGTTCTGATTATGGAAAGAGACCACGGTGTCTTATGTTGATTTACATCGGCGGACATTTGTCCATTGTGTGATTTAGTGGTCTCGATTTCAGACGGGAATAAATATATGGTATTTAATTAAATAGACCCAAATTAGATGATTCTTAGGAGTCGAGCGTAGTAATGTGCGTTGTGAGAACTTATTATAGGAGCGTCGGCAGCAGTAGGCTATCGCGTTGCTTAAACTAGCTAGTGTGAGATATCAATTAACTCAGTGAGTTAAGAACAAGGTAGAGGGATGATATTCGGGAGATTGGGATAAGGGGAAATGTCAAATGGTAGGATCTTCCAGTAGGGTATCTACTGGGTATCTGCGCTTTTCCTTTAGTCTTTCCTTGTCTTACCATGACTCAGGCCGATGAGATGAGCTCCTCTGCCTTATGACAGAGTTTAGTTCTCTGTTAAATATCTGAGTGCGGCCGTCGGCCTACACTCACCTAATGAAGGCCGGAATCGGGTTGCTCTCACCGGGTGTTCTCTCTTCAACAGGTTCCACTATGTTTCCAAAAAAAGCTAGCAGACAAGTCATAGAAGAAGATTATGGCTCGATCATTGAAGGCAGGTTTTACTCAGCGGCCTTTGCTCTGGGCCCATAACCCAGAGGGTCTGCAAGAACCTGGCCTCTGCTGAGCATGAACCGACGATCATCTAAGAGTGATTCCTCCGTGGTAGTTCTCATCATATTAGAGTGAAGATACTTACAATACCACCAGTAACAGGGACAATAGTATTTATATAGAGAAATTAACAATTAACATTGCGTTTTCCAAATGGTGAATTCCTGTGAGAAATTAACAATTAACATTGTGTTTTCCAAATGGTGAATTCCTGTGAGAAATTAACAATTAACATTTTGTTTCAAAGTGACAGTAAACATTTATTTTACTGTACAAGGGTTATCAGATCACAGAACTTTTAGTGACATATTAGTTACACTGTGTGTGTCGGATTCATGGATCAGTATTGGACTACATCCACCATTGGTGACCAGGCATCCGGACTATCCAAGAGCCACTGGAGGAAGTCGACACCTGGCCGGAGAGACGCATCATTTGGTGAGGTCCTTCTGTACTTGATCTATGGTGCTGTTGTGTGGCCGGTACTGTGATGAAAGCAGACTTTGATCCTGAGCTGTTCGGTCTGATTCCGCATACACCCTAGATTATACGACATACATTCTATACACATACACACACTTTGCACATACCTGACACTTTTCTTTAATAAATTAATTTGTCATTTTGTTAGAAACTAGAGTTGTGTAGTATGTTTTGGAAAAGAATGAGAGGGGGCATGGTCCAGTGGTAAGAAGAAGAAGAAGAAGAAGAAGAAGAAGAAGAAGAAGAGAGAGAGAGAGAGAGAGAGAGAGAGAGAGAGAGAGAGAGAGAGAGAGAGAGAGAGAGAGAGAGAGAGAGATCCAAAGACTGATGGGGTTTTGTGGACAGAGATCCAAGAGATCCTCAGGATAATGATATGGGGGTAAAAGAATGTGGGTGTTGATTCCCCTCACCCCAGGGACGACACTTATTGCGACAATCCCTTACAGGACGTTGCAGTCAACATCAGCATTTTTTCAGCTGCTGTTGATGTACTAGGCAAAATTACGTTCAGTAGTTTGCCATTGCTTTCCGAGCGACCGGCTCACATACCCCGGAAGTTACCAACACGGCGAAAACCGCTACTGATTCTCTTTACCCATTAACTGTGTGCACGGACATTGTATATTTATATCTGAGAATGCTGTATTTTCTAACCTGTTATAAGTTTAAACTACTCATTCCTTCTGGGTACTGGTAGCGTGCAGCCTTTTCAAACAAGATACGAGGTTTCAGTCCACAATTGATCTGATGCCACGCGATCCTAATGTGCATCTTGGCTTGTAAAACGTGCTCTGGAGACATCACTGGGAAGGGAAACGCCGTGAGTAATGAAACTGGTCAGCTCATCTCTTAATGCCACGATTTTGGGCGTCGCCATGGGGAAGTGGTTAAGCAATCTGTTTCGCGTTCAAAATGACGTAGGTTCGTTCCCAGACTGCATAGTGCAATTTTCGAGCAAGCGACCACGAGTGCAATTTTTCCGGAGACACCCGGGGGTCATCTCTGGAGCTTCAGAGTTCGTGCTCTGTACGATGCTTTTTTCCAGCGGTTTGCCGTTCTGCGGAGAGAGACCGAGCCAGGCGGGGAATCCCTTTGCAATAAAGTCGACCTCTCGGCTTTAGCACGTCACTATTGTAAGCAGTAAATCTTGTTTAGTATTTCTCATTTATGAAGTAGTATTTGCCATAGAATTACCTGTAAAATATGTTTTCCCTGGAAACACTTCACTGTTCAGGTTTCTGCTCATACTGTAATCTACCTGCGCTGTTACAATAAAGAAACTAGCCTGAAACCTGCATCTATTCTTATCCTAACTCTAGATATATCCTTATCCTTGCCAAATTTACCTTCACAGTAGTTATATGAACCACTTGTGGAATTTCACAATACTATACCTTGGTTATCGGATATCTGTTGTACCTGTCACATCCTTCAACATAATTGCGAAACTCGACACGCAGCTCGTCACTGTGTTAAAGATATCAGCGTGTTCACATCTATCAACAGGCAATATCGGCCAATTGCGTAATGTCTTTCAAACACTTCCGGGCTATGCCCTAGACAGGTGATGGTTTTTTATGCATAAGTCATACCCCACCGCTAGCTTCAGACCGTGTGTATAGACAGACATGCCTACCAGAAGATAGACAGAAAGATAATCGGGTAAGTAGATGTGAATGGATCAACTGGCAGACAGACATATAGGCAAGCAGATATGGTTGTCGTATTCTTAGAAACGTGTGGATTTCTTATTTGTGATTGTGATATGTCAGCAAAGCATTCTTGTTTACTTTGCTGATGAAGACTGGTCGAAACGCTTGCCGTTTCATATCAGATTGTCTGTATAGAAAGGCAGGTTGACGACAAGAAGTTAGACAGAGAGATAAACAGACAAGAAGGTAATAAAGTAAACACAACAGACATACAGACTGATGACAAAGGCAGGTGAAATGGTAGATATGAAGGGATAGACTGACAGACAAACACGTAGGCATGTACAATGAATGAATCACCAAACAATGAAAAGTAGACGGTGAGTGTTATTAGACACGACCACAAGTAAGAGAATACATATTGCGGACAAAGCCTTCGTCAGCACATAGACAACAAACACACACACACACACACACACACACACACACACACACACACACACACTGATCCACTAAATGATAACACCAGACACACACACACACACACATATATATATATATACATATATATATATATATATATATGATATATACTATCTATATATATATATCTATATATATATTATATATACCATATATACCACACAGACGAGTATATGTTGACAGTATTTGCTTGAAGTGACGAGCGCATCTTATTAACAATATAACCAGCAGAGCTGAACAATCGTTCACATGGAACTGAGGTAACCGGTATGCATAGAATGGTCTTGGCAAGGAATGCCAATTGTGGATATCGATGTTCATTAAGTTTCCACCATTGTAAGGGTCAACCGATTCAGCAACTTTCTTCTCTATTTCAGACTCAATTAGCTTAAAACTCTCTTCATTGGTTCAATATAGTTTCATTGTCATGTCAGCATCATTCGTTGCAGCAGTCTCCATCTGCTCATCATGAACATTAACTGCATTTGTTGTTCAATACGTGACCAAGTTCGTTCTTTTGCATCTTTTTACCAACACTTCAGGTATTTGTCCTCTTCCTCTGCTTCCCACTGGTCTGTACATCATTGCTTGTTGTGGTATACTGTTAGTTGGTAACCTACTTGCATGGCCAAACCATTTGACTTGCTGCCTTCTAATAAAATATAGTGCAGCTATAACCCCCACTTTAGTCGTGATTTCTTCATTTCTGATCTTATCTCTTCTTGATACATTGAGTACTCTTCTCGGGAATATCATTTCTGTTGTTGTGATTTTTCTTTTCTCTTTTTCTGCCATTGTCCAGGTTTGGCATTGGTAACATAAGAGTTGGTACGAAGATTGTGTTGTAAAGTGCTTTCTTAGTCTGGAACTAACAGGGCGAAAGAAATAGTGGAAGACCTGAAACACTTAGAGAAGAGAATCAATGAAAGAGATTCAGATGGGAAGACATGGAGGGGGGTGTAGGAGACGGTAACAGATAGTACGGCTTGGCGTGAGATGACTGATGGCCTGGCTACGATAAAGAGGATGAGAGTGATAAGAAGAGAAGAAGAGTTTATATGCCGCGAATGATTAATTATTACTGTAACCCATTCTGACACAACAGATGTGCATTTTTAGGGCATGTTATGAGAAGAAATACATTGGAGAACTTGGTGACAACTGGCCAGATCGAGGGGAAGAGAGCAGGGGGGGGGGGGCGGCAGAGAAGTAAATATCTGGATGGCTTGACCACGTTGTATGATCGAGACAGAAACACGGAGCTGATCCGCGACTCTGGTGATCGAGTGAGATGGCGAAACATGACCGCCCACGCTTTCCGGCATGGCACATGATGATGATGATTACCATCAAGTAACAAGGGCGAGAATGAATTGACAAAAACATATATTATATGAAGAGTGCAGGTCAGCATGGCCGAATGGATAAGAGTGCTAGCTCTTAAACTTCCGGTATGCTAATGCGGAGGTGTCACGTTCAATAGCTACACCTGTCAGCTGGACTGAAATGTTGACTTTTCGCCTTTGACTTGGGGATGTAAATTACAAGCACCTCAGAAGACGGAGTGGGTTCACCAGATGTGTATTTTCCATACTTCTGATTCACTAGTATTTGTTTATTAGGCTCCATATAGTTTATATTGGTGATTATAATGTACCAGTATAGTCCTTATGCCGGCTCCCTGGCCTAGCGGTTAACGTCTTTCTCCGTAATCCCGTATATTCTCGTGAGTAACGTAACCTACACGAGAATTGGTAGCGGTTCTAGCCGCGTTGGTAACTTACGGGGTATGTGAGCCGGCCGCCCAGAATGCACTGGCAAAATACTGAGCGTAATCTTGCCTAGTACATCAACAGCAGCTGAACAATGCTGATGTTGACCGCAACTTCCTGTAAGTGTCACAGGATAAAGTAACTTGTCAGTCGATCAATGATAACCAAACCCGACATTATTTTGCTAACACAATTGACGCTTTTATGGTGAACAAACTGAGGACAATACGTCTGTACAGATTCTCGACACCTGGTCAACAGTGTGTATGAGATCAAAGAGAGTCACGTAGAGTTGTCTACACACATAGTCGACAAGTTGATGACAGGATGTTGTTCGAGAGGTGTGTACTGGCGACATTTGTCTACAAAACGGAAGTTGGTCGTTGCAAGTGATAGACAGAATGCCTGCTAGAGGTCAGAAGGATTCTGTAATGGGAGAAAGGTCTTTGGCTTACAGACAACCCGGATATTTGTTGGATGAGACAAAGAACTCCACAGATGAAAAGGAAAATTGACAGCTAATTGACTCTGGTTAGTCTGGAAACAGGAGGACAAAGCCAGATTCTGGACTGATTGGCGTCTGGACTTTCCTGGTGACTCACTCAAGCACCCATATAAAACCCAGTGCAGTAAACAGGTGGATGGAGTCGAGGAAAACATTCTGAAGTGTTAGAATTGGGGATAATTCCGAGTTGTGTTATATTAGAGGGACTAGCCTATCTTAGTAGTGATAGTTATCCACGGACATAGATCCAATCGGATTGCCTAGTTTCTCGAGTAACAACAGGAATAGACATATGGTAGGCAATTAATTATATCTAACTTAAGAGTATGATTAGGAATAGAGTACAGTACTGTGTAGTGATATAATGTATTATGATTAGTGATAGAATGTTCTATAAGTGCGGTGCTAGAAAGTATCATAGGAGCGTCGGCACTAGTATTCTATTGTGTGGCTTCAAGTAGCTTGTGTTATATATCATTTTACTCGGGAAGTTGAGGACAATGTAGTGGAATAATAATTAGAGAGATTAAGGATGGTTGAGAGGGAGGAGGGGAATGTGTAATGGTAGGATCTTCAGTAGGGCATCTGCTGGGTTTCTACCCGTTCCTTTATTCTTTCCTGGTGTTGCCATGTCTCAGATCATATGATTGAGTTATTTGGCCGTATGACAGAGATCGGATCTCTGTTATAGATCTGAGTGCTGTTATTGGCCTACAATCACCTAATTACGGTCAGGACTGAGTTGCCCTCACCATGATGTTATCTGCTCTACAGGTTCCATGTACAGTTCCCCTTGAGTGTTCCACGTGAGTGGGAGAGGATTTACTACGAAGAAGCAGTTTCAAAGTTTGACACAATGATGGCTCAGCATCTGAAGACAGAGGTTGCTGAGAGGCCGCTACATAGGGCTTATACCCAAGTTGGTTTGCGGGAACCTGGCTTCTGCTGAGTGGAATTGTATGAACAGAAGTGTTGTGTTTAATGAGTGATAAGCTTCATCACCGAAGAGTAATAACTCGCATACTAAGGACATATATATATATATATATATATATATATATATATATATATATATATATATATATATATATATATATATATATATATATATATATATATATATACACATCTACCTAACAAACATTAATAGGTTGTGTTCTAAAAGAGGGGAAAATGTTATAACCAGAAACTAATAAACAGTAGAGTTTCCCCAAGTGACATTTCAGTTAATTGGAGGACTATCAGTTCAAACAAATATTAGGAAACAGAGTAACTTCACCGTGTGGTAGAGTGAAGACCAAGATCAACAGTGTCTATCGGATTACCAGCATCCTGTTTGTTCGAGTGATTGGAGAAAGTCGTCATCTTCTGGGTGAGGTTCACTGTCCGGAAAAAATGGTGCTGTTGTGTGCTAAGCACTATGATGTTACAGACTTTGCTTCTAAATCACTGGTCTACCATTAGAATACACGTCACACATTCTACACCTTATACACACACACACTTCTCCTACATATACTCTTTGCTTTAATAAATTTCTTGTTTTTATTTGTTGAAGCGAGAGTTGTCAAGTATGTTATGTTGGGGAAGAATGAGAGGGGGCATGATCCAGGGGTGAGTAAGAGTGAGAGGAAGGTGTCTTCAGATTGAGGGAGTGTGTGGACGGAGTCTGCTGGATTTCTCCAGAATAGAGATATTGAATTAAAACAAATGTGGGTGTTGATTCTCTTCACTCCAGGGACGACACTAAAGTGGTAAAGAAGAACAAGTAACTAATACGACATTCATTCTTTACACACACACTACATTTATTGGGGGCTCGTAAACGTGATCTTTGGACAGCGGGATCTTTAGACAACGGGATCTTTTAACACGGGATCTTTAGTTAGAGGATGGAGATATCCTATTAGTGAGAATCCAGCTAGAGTGAATGTGGATAGGTGTTAGGACTTATCTTACCTGTTCACACTTCACACGTCTGCATAGGTCTGTGGTCCTGATTCTACTCTTGTCACTGAGTGATTGTGTTGTGTTGTATGGTGTGTTATAAATATATAGATTAATAGTATTTTGTCATTAGCTATATATTGGTTTAGAGATAATCTATACTCTATCTGCTGAGTTACCTCTCTGTAAAATGGCCACTCCTAGATTAACTACGGCGGAACTTAGGGCAAAGGGGGAAGACATGGGTTTGTCGCGTTCTGCACTAACAGATTACATACAGGAAGTGGAGAGGGAGTATCGTCAAGCAGAAAGGGAAGATCGAAAGGCCGAGTTGGAATTGAGAAGGATGGAGGCAGAGCAAGCAGCTAAGAAATTGGAAGCAGAACAAGCTGCTAGGCAACTTGAGGCTGAGCAAGCCATGAGAAGGCTGGAAATAGAAGCTAAAAAATTGGAAGCAGAGCAAGCTGCTAAGTTACTTGAGGTTGAGCAAGCTGCTAAGCAACGGGAAGCGGAGCAAGAGGCTCAGAAAAGGGAGCATGAGTACCGGATGCGGGAACTCGAGCTCAAGAGGCAATCTGGTGGGGAAACTGAGGGAGCAGTGGGAGGTTCCTCTCTCCCTGGCTCAACACCAGTAAGTGGACATAGCTACCATGCTATGAAGTTCCCTCTAGCGATCTACGAGGAGGACAAAGAGAAGATTGACCAGTACCTTCAACGCTTCGAGGCTATGTCAGTTGCTATGGGTCTGGAGCGTGACAAATGGAATCTCAAGCTATCCCAGGGATTTACGCGGGACCGGTTACGAGGTTTATTCTCGCCTGCCACCAGGACATGAGAACAATTATGACGAGTTGAAGACGGCTTTGCTGAAACGATTTCGAGGTTACGTCCCATACCTACCGGAAAAAATTTCGAGGAGCGAAACGAGAACCGGGGGAGTTGTTCGCCGCCTATAGTCTGCGTCTGAAAGCATATCTCCATAAGTGGATGGATTTGGCTGGGTTTGCGCATGACTATGAGAGTCTGGAAGAGCTCACGGTAGTCGACCAGATGCGGAAGCAAATGTCGAAACCTCTCAGGACATTCTTGGGAGAACAAGGGGCGGAACGAATCGACATGGTGACGAAATTGGCAGGAACGGTTCGTCGAGGTCCATGGGGAGGCAGCAGAGAACATTTCTACAAACACCAAAAGTCAGGAAAAACATAACCTGAAGAAAGCAAAAAGCACAGGAACTAAAAAGGTGGAACCATATGTCAAAACTTCAGAGGAGAGTTCGGAGAAGACGAAGGGGGAAAGCAAGAAAACTTCGAGCTCTACACAAAAACGACCATGGTCGGAGAAGTGGTGTTCGATTTGTAAGTCACCTTCTCACAATACGAGGGATTGCAAATCGAAGGCTAAGAACCCTCACTTCGCGGCATGTCAAGTGACTTCAACGCAGGTGGACACTGACAATGCCAAGGTCGATAAGGAAGCTCACCACCAGGAGAGCTCACTCAAGTCCGGCACAAGAAAATCTAGGACAGGGAAATGGTGCAAACACTGCAGGTCGAATACACACAATGCTATTGACTGCAGGGGAAAGTCAGGAGACACTCAATTCGTCGTGTGCCCCGGAAAACCTAAGGTGGAGCCCACCGAACAGGTCGAGGCCGAAGAAGAGACTCCAGACCAGGAAAAACCACCTGTAGTGGAATTGGTAGAAGTTAACGGTCGTCAAGTGGAGTGTTTATACGACACAGGACTGGACGGGGAGGCCGTGATTTCTGCGGATCTGGTACATCCAGAACAATTCACAGGTGAAACCATGGAGATACAGCCTGCACAGAAGAGTGCTGTAGCCATGAAATTGCCCATTGCCAGAGTGGAGATTCGGTCAAGATATGTCACCGGCACCATCAAGGCCGCGGTGTTGACTGATCCCATTTTTCCCGTAATCCTCGGTTGCCGGTATGTCTTTCTGGGAATGCCCAGGGAGCCAATCCATATGGGAGCAATTCAGACTCGCTCTCAGACGAAAACGGATGAGGCAGAAGCTAATGTGACTAACCCACTGCCAGGGGAGTTGCGAACTGCCCAGAGTGAGGATGCTACTCTACGTCCTTGCTACAAAAAGCTGCAGAAAAGTGCTGATCCACCCAAACGGGGGCAGTACTATATGAAGAATAGGATACTCTACAGGAGAGCCGGAAGGGGAGACAACCTACATGGTCAGTTGGTGGTCCCAAAGGCCCATCGTTCCCAGATTCTTCATATGGGGCATACCATCTCATTCAGTGGACACATGGGTATTGCCGCCACGATGCAGCGAATTTCCTGCCATTACTATTGGCCGGGAATGACAGGTGATGTGCGTCGGTATGTGAAGTCATGCCCTGAGTGCCAGAGGGTGGCACCGAAACACTGGACAGCGCCGGTGGTCTTGGGTGAAATGCCCATCATGAACTCTCCTTTCGAGAGGGTAGCCATCGATATTGTGGGTCCACTTCCTAGGACTAGGAAGAGGAACATGTACATACTCACCATGGTGGATTGCTGTACAATGTGGGGTGAAGCCATACCGTTGACCAAGATTGACTCGAAACGAGTGGCGGACGCACTGATGGAGGCCTTTACAAGATTAGGCTTTCCTGATCAAATACTGACGGACAATGGGTCCCAGTTTTGTGGAAAACTTATGGAGGAGGTATTTAGGGTATTCCACTCTAACCATATCCATACCAGCCCTTACCACCCTCAAGCCAATGGACAAGTAGAGCGTTTCAACGGCACGTTGATGACAATGCTCAGGAAACTAGCGCAGGAAAAACCTGATAGGTGGGATGAATATATCCCAGCAGCACTCTTTGCCTATCGGGAAGTTCCTCATGGCTCAACAGGACTACCACCTGCTACGTTGCTGTTTGGTCGTCCAATCAAGGGACCGTTGGAAGCCATGTTGAGGAGTTGGACTGAAGAGGGGACATCAGAAGAAGTGATCTCTTCTTACAGATATGTGGAGGAACTGAAAGAAAAACTTCACAAGGGATGGACTCTGGCGAATCAAAACTTGAAAAAGGCCAGAAAAAGACATGCGGCTTACTACAATCGTAGGTCGAAAGACAGATCTCTAGAGGTGGGAGACAAAGTATTGTTGCTACTCCCAACGGGAAACAACAAACTGGAGATAGGTTGGCAAGGACCATTTCCCGTGGAAAGGGTGATATCCAGAACGAACTATCAGATCCGGATACGGGGAAAGTCGAAGATTTTCCATATCAATCTCTTGCGGAAATACGAAGAGAGACCAGGAGAAAAAGCAGCTCACCTCATGGCAATGGCAGTTGCAGTGGAGACAGAAGTGGGAACCAACGAGGGAAGGGAATATCCCCTGGTACACCAGGAAACCTACAAGGATGTACAGGTGAACCCTGATCTGACTTCCCAGGAGAGGGAAAAGATAACCCAGGTTCTCGAGTCTCATAAGGAGATACTGACTGATAAACCAGGACGAACGAGGTTGGTGGAGTTCGAGATGACTTTGACCACGCAAGAGCCTGTTCGCCAAAAGGTTTACCCAGTGCCATTCTCTAAAGAAAAGGCCCTGGAGGAGGAAATACAGAAACTGTTGGAGCGAATTTCCTGTCTAGACATCCAGCTCCTGAAGAAGAGGAATAGATCATCTGGATCGAACCTCCAAGAAGAAAGAGTTGTTGCGGACTACTCTCTTAGGAGGGGGCCTATGTCACAGGATAAAGTAACTTGTCAGTCGATCAATGATAACCAAACCCGACATTATTTTGCTAAAACAATTGACGCTTTTATGGTGAACAAACTGAGGAAAATACGTCTGTACAGATTCTCGACACCTGGTCAACAGTGTGTATGAGATCAAAGGGAGTCACGTAGAGTTGTCTACACATAGTCGACAAGTTGATGACAGGATGTTGTTCGAGAGGTGTGTACTGGCGACATTTGTCTACAAAACGGAAGTTGGTCGTTGCAAGTGATAGACAGAATGCCTGCTAGAGGTCAGAAGGATTATGTAATGGGAGAAAGGTCTCTGGCTTACAGACAACCCGGATATTTGTTGGATGAGACAAAGAACTCCACAGATGAAAAGGAAAATTGACAGCTAATTGACTCTGGTTAGTCTGGAAACAGGAGGACAAAGCCAGATTCTGGACTGATTGGCGTCTGGACTTTCCGGTGACTCACTCAAGCACCTATATAAAACCCAGTGCAGTAAACAGGTGGATGGAGTCGAGGAAAACATTCTGAAGTGTAGAATTGGGGATAATTCCCGAGTTGTGGTATATTAGAGGGACTAGCCTATCTAAGTAGTGATAGTTATCCACGGACATAGATCCAATCGGATTGCCTAGTTTCTCGAGTAACAACAGGAATAGACATATGGTAGGCAATTAATTATATCTAACTTAAGAGTATGATTAGGAATAGAGTGCAGTACTGTGCAGTGATATAATGTATTATGATTAGTGATAGAATGTTCTATAAGTGCGGTGCTAGAAAGTATCATAGGAGCGTCGGCACTAGTATTCTATTGTGTGGCTTCATGTAGCTTGTGTTATATATCATTTTACTCGGGAAGTTGAGGACAATGTAGTGGAATAATAATTAGAGAGATTACGGATGGTTGAGAGGGAGGAGGGGAATGTGTAATGGTAGGATCTTCAGTAGGGCATCTGCTGGGTTTCTACCCGTTCCTTTATTCTTTCCTGGTGTTGCCATGTCTCAGATCATATGATTGATTTATTTGGCCGTATGACAGAGATCGGATCTCTGTTATAGATCTGAGTGCTGTTATTGGCCTACAATCACCTAATTACGGTCAGGACTGAGTTGCCCTCACCATGATGTTATCTGCTCTACAGGTTCCATGTACAGTTCCCCTTGAGTGTTCCACGTGAGTGGGAGAGGATTTACTACGAAGAAGCAGTTCAAAGTTTGACACAATGATGGCTCAGCATCTGAAGACAGAGGTTGCTGAGAGGCCGCTACATAGGGCTTATACCCAAGTTGGTTTGCGGGAACCTGGCTTCTGCTGAGTGGACTTGTATGAACAGAAGTGTTGTGTTTAATGAGTGATAAGCTTCATCACCGAAGATTAAGAACTCGCATACTAAGGACATATATATATATATATATATATATATATATATATATATATATATATATATATATATATATATATATATATATATATATATATATATATATACACACACATCTACCTAACAAACATTAATAGGTTGTGTTCTAAAAGAGGGGAAAATGTTATAACCAGAAACTAATAAACAGTAGAGTTTCCCCAAGTGACATTTCAGTTAATTGGAGGACTATCAGTTCAAACAAATATTAGGAAACAGAGTAACTTCACCGTGTGGTAGAGTGAAGACCAAGATCAACAGTGTCTATCGGATTACCAGCATCCTGTTTGTTCGAGTGATTGGAGAAAGTCGTCATCTTCTGGGTGAGGTTCACTGTCCGGAAAAAATGGTGCTGTTGTGTGCTAAGCACTATGATGTTACAGACTTTGCTTCTAAATCACTGGTCTACCATTAGAATACACGTCACACATTCTACACCTTATACACACACACACTTCTCCTACATATACTCTTTGCTTTAATAAATTTCTTGGTTTTATTTGTTGAAGCGAGAGTTGTCAAGTATGTTATGTTGGGGAAGAATGAGAGGGGGCATGATCCAGGGGTGAGTAAGAGTGAGAGGAAGGTGTCTTCAGATTGAGGGAGTGTGTGGACGGAGTCTGCTGGATTTCTCCAGAATAGAGATATTGAATTAAAACAAATGTGGGTATCGATTCTCTTCACTCCAGGGACGACACTAAAGTGGTAAAGAAGAACAAGTAACTAATACGACATTCATTCGTTACACACACACTACAGTAAGGGATATGCAACAACAACAAAATAGTCCTTATATTCATTACTCAACGTTTGTAGTTGATAAATAATTGTTGTTGTCGTTCTTACTGTGGTTTTTTTTTTTTTTAAATACATGCAGCTGTACTGATTTGACTTAACCTGTAGGTTGTTGGGGTACGTCCCATCGTTAACTAAGCATTCCTTACCTGTTCCCCAACTAGACAAGACTTCTGCCGGGTATGTCGACAATTAGACATATCGTTGAAAGACCTCCAAGTATTGCATGGCAACTGAGATATAAGCCACGATTGTCTTGAAAGTATTACAGTTGCCGACCAAGCGCCGGTGATTGTTCCAGGACGATGGATTGGGTTGCCAGGGGACGCTGCTACCCTCAGTGACATACCCCATTAGTCCGACAAAGTGAGTATCATGCGAATATGAAACGCTGTCAGCCCAATCCAAGAAGAAATTATACCTCTGAACACCTCTGAAGCCGGAGTGGGTTCACCTGAGGGAGATGAACATTGGTAATAGGAAAAGCTTCTCCGCATGAGAAATTTAAATCCAGTGCTACTAGGAGTAGAGTGTATGGACTACGCTTGAGTTCAAAGCGATCGAGCGCAAATAAATACCCCGGAAAATAAATCGCACGACTATCGGCGTCTGCGGCTTAGGGGTGATGAACGCTGTTTCACAATCCCGATTTACCGGGTTCCAAGTCAATAGATTATTTTGCGTTAATATTCACTTAAAAGTCGACAGGGTCGACTTCATTGCACCAGGTTGCACCAGCGCGGAAAGCGTCGCACAAAGCACGAACTCCGTAGCTCTACCGACGATCCCCAGGAGTCTCCGAAAAATGTAACTCGTGAACCGAAGGACGCAGTCCGGAATCGAACCCACAACCTTCGGAGCCCGAGTCAAACGGCTTGACTACTTCGCCACGGAGACTCCCGTTAATATTCACAATAGTATGAACGTTGGTAAACTACTAAATATAGAATTGCCTAGAATATCACTAACAGCCAAAACAATGATGGGGTTCATTGCGAGGTCCTGTAAAGGACATGCAACAAACTGTGAGATTCTGCAGGTAGCAGCGGGAGATGAAAAAATCTATTGGAGACAGCGCAGACAGAAAACGCAGACAGAAAACGCAGACAGAAAACGCAGACGGGCATGCCGTAGACAGGTTTTATATGCGGGATTTATTGCGCAGATATCTGGAAAACGCAAGGGCTCGCATCTACAAGAAATGAAACTGGTAGTCTAGTCTGTTGTGAAGTTGTGAAATTGCTTTTATCATCTACAATCTGGAAGGGGAGGTACTATGGTCCTCCCAGGCAACCTGTGCCTCTGCTAACCTAAGGGGCGGAGGGAAGGCATAGTAGAACAAACGGTCAGCCAAGCCTCAGTTTTGCACAGATTGCGGTACCTGTGTGCATGATTACCACCTCTTGTGAGTTTGTGGAGGTGAGTGGTCTCGAGGTATGGTGTCCACCTCGAGTGCTGGGGGTCCCGCGTTCAAGCCCCGGTGAGGGCCGGGATTTTTTTCACTGGGAATTTTAGTAACAAAAATTTCCCCTGGTCTCTGGGTAGTGAGATCGGACGCCCGTGTGTATTGTTGCGCACGTAAACAAAATCCCTTGGCAGTTGTAAATCGAAAATTAGTAGCCTAACGGCGTTGCCTAGGCAAAATTTCGAGTTAAAAATCTACCCAAAGTATTTCAGGAGCCTCGCCGGTGCTACGGAGCTCGTGCACTGAGCTGAGATTCTCCAGACTCAGGCTTGAGTTAGGAGTAGAACGGAGCACTTATGGGTTACACCTGTGTGCCGTGATGTTGATCCGTCGACTAAACTAAAACTAAACTGCGTTTGTGCAGGAGCTCCTCTTGAAGACTGCAAGGCTTAACGAGATCAGTCCGCAAACTGCTGCCCAGCTCTATGGTCATCTCGTGTCCCCGGCACAGTGTCTCAATGGAACACAGAATGGATCAAAATAATCTTCGCTGCGATACGTGGCCCCGAAGTTTTGGGCTGAAAAAGAAGTAATTTTGATGAGACAACTGGCTTAATCCTGTCAACATGACTGTTTGACCAGTGGTCTGCATGCTAGGAAGCAGAATAGAAGAAGGAACCAACCCTTCTGTAACATCTCTTGTAGTATACAAATATCAATGCATCAGTAAAGGTATTAATTTGATTAGGAAAAATGTATGATATCTATTTAATGGAAGATATCCATACACCCGTAGTTTCAAGCTGTCGAAAACAACAAATTATCGGCTTTTTGCCAGATTTCCGTATTGACTATTGTAATGTGTTTTTCCTTCCAGCAAACTTCTTGGCAAATCAATCAGACCTGGTCGGAAAATGGCTAAATCTACAGCCTTGTATTTGACACCATATTTTGTTTAATTTTTCAGAGACAGTCGGACACAGACGGACAGTCGGACATAGTCATCTGCAGATGGACAGACTCACCCTTAGAACGACTACGCGTACAAGATCTATTAATTGGTTAGCAGGAGGCGAAACTGATTCTGCACGTCAACGACTTGATGCAATCAAACTTATAAACATCGATCAAAACCTATGTCGAATAGAAAGATGTGTGACTATCTTGAATGAGGTTAACTCAAAGAGAGTGGATATCTACCTCAGAGGAAGACAGCCCACATTCTTTGTGTATGACAAGAGAAGGGAAAGCTGAAATAAGGCGTCAAAGCTGGCGGCGAGGGAAACGATGTGGGAGACCAAGAAAGAAGATACTGGGTATTTTGACATCATAGCATGAAGGGACATTTGTATCAGAAATAATTGGCAGTACACGCGACAGAAGGCTGTGGGCAGACATGACAACAAATGCCACACGGCATGGACTACAAGAATTCTGAAGAAGAAGAATTAAAGCAATGCGCGAAGATTGAATATAACATTAAATTATAGGATGTGCTCTCGTTGATGGCATGTCTCACCTTTGCGTCTTTCTGCCGAGACCCATGACGTGTTTCATTCACGATAGGAGAGTTCTCGAACCGAAGTCACACCAATCAGCAACACTTGTCACATTCTGATTGTCACATGTTAAACATACTCGTTTTCACATACTCTAGTAGACTTATTTAACGAGTGCTGGAATGAAAACGTTAAAGTTCATTAATAACGGGACCATTTTGTGTACACCCAAAGGAGAAATTACATCGAGATAAATTAACATGACATCTTAACAATCAGTGAAACGAAAGTTTAGCTTCGTTGACTTTTGACAACATGGTGTCTTGTTGTGGAGGGCAAAAAAATGGAAACGTGAACACGTTAATGGAATTGCCGATGCAAAATTATTGAGTGGAGTTTTCCTAGGCGTACATGATAAATACCACATCGTTAGTGTCAGAAGTTAATGGCTGGAGGCTGGGTTAGGAGTCATCAGAGAAGTTCACCAATCCAGACCTGGGAGATGTGAGCAAGTTGGCACACGGAGTTAATGAAACTATTCAGGGTAGATGCTGTTAATGTCACATAATTTACACAACCGGTTTCTTCACAAGCATAAACACGTGCTTATTGGCGTGAGGAGGAAAATGGTAATAGGTTTCTGCAAATACGTGAGGTAAGATATAAGTTAAAATAAAACATGTAACAGAACAACGATGTTTTTGCCGATTCAATGGTTAAAATAACATACCGTAAATAAGACACTTCATCTGCTCCTACCTTTCATCTCCCATTTGAGCATAGGTGTTAATGATTATAACCCAAGCTTTAGTGTAATCGCCATGAGGTTATGTTGATAATGATATCATGGTTGTTGGACGAGGCTCTGACACCTGCGTTCGTCGTCGTCTACGTGATTAAAAGATGGCCACCTATTCCGCACATACAAGCCTATAAGATGTGGAGATCCCAGCATTTAACAGAACCACAGCACGTTCTTGCAGCAGGACTTCTTTATCTTTAAATTGTTTTAATGACACACTTATTCGTGATTGGTAGGATTTTGCAGCTAAAGATTTCTACAGGATGATATAACCAGCCTCGCCCAACTCTTCTAAGTCGCCTTTAACGATATGTATAGGTACCATCGTTAGTATTCTTTTCTTCTCATAAAGGCCACGCTAACACACGAGCGATTTTCAACATACATGATGTAAATTCCTATTGGCCAGGATCAGAGAGAAGAAGCAGGTGTATATTGTTTCAAGTTGAATCCATGACATCTTTCAAATTTGAATTGTTTTTATAGTTCCAAAAACCAATGAACCCTCGCTTGCCAAACTTGAGAACGCGTATTCTGCAAAGAATAACACCATCAGCGTAATTAGGAAACAAAAGTGCTGACTTTGGTCTTCACTTTGACGTTTAAGGATGTTCTTTAACACTCAGGATAGCGTTAAAAAACATCAGATCACACCATAGGCCAGGGTTGGCTCCTAGGAGTTACATAAAGGAAACATCAACGCTCAGAGACAGCAAACATTCACAGTAACGCCCACGATCATGAGATAGCTTGCAGTTGTCCATTTGTTGCGGTAAGGTTTATTAATTTGTTACTTGTGGTCTCTACTGTTTGCGAGTTTCTTTGCTGAGGAAATGTTAGCATGCACACTCAAAAAATGCACCAGACTTTCTGTTCGCCGTTATTGCAGAAGTGGAGCCGCGGTAGTGTAGTGGCCAGAAGCTCGAGTGCTGGCCTGGTGATCATAGGTTCGAGCCGTATCGGAGCGGATTCGAATTTTTAAAATTGATCTGGGATCCCAGGAAATGCCTTGGGTAGTAAAGGCGAGCGGCGGAATACTGACCACGTTACTCACCGAGTGCCGGATGGTTTTTATAAATATGACTCAAGCACCATATGTCCAATGTGCCTTAGGGTGGGTCAAAGAGTTCTTCTTCTTCTTCTTCCTCCTCCTCCTCTTCATTCTCCTCCCCACATTCTTCTTCTTCTTCTTCTTCTTCTGCTTCTTCTTCCTCCTCCTCCTCCTCCTCCTCCTCCACCTCTTCTTCTTCTTCTTCCTCCTCTTCCTTCTCCTCCACCTTCTCCTATTCTTCTTCCTCCTCCTCCTCCTTCTCCACCACCTCCTCTTATTTTGCTTATTTTTCTTATTCTTTATATACCTTCGGATGTCTTCTTTTATTAGTCCATGTGACGTTAGTAATCATGTCTGTCCACAGCTCATGTCTCCTCTGCCTCAAATCGTTTCTGATGAAGATTGTCCTCCATGCCAAGATGTCAAACTGTACAGTGTCTTTTCTCTTGGTCTCCGTCTGTCTCTCTTCCCCTCCAACCTTCCCCTTGTGACGACACACTCCAGCTTTCCATTCTCGTGAAATGCCTAAAGATCGTCGACTGTATTCTTCTGATGCAAGTAACCACTTCTCTTTGTCAGTTCACTTCTTTCTAGATATCTTCATTGGTCTTCCTATTCGTCCTCGGTGTTCTCCTCATTCTTCAATAAAACAATATTTCCGCAGCTTCAATATAACTTCTCACTTGTCTGCTAAGTGTCTATGATTCGCTTCCGTACATCAGGATTGGCTCAATATAGCTCTTAAGAACTCTTTTCCTTACCTTGATTGACAAAGATAAATTGCACAGAATGACTCATCCTCTTGTGAATTGCTGCCTTTGCATGGGCTATTTATTCTACATGTAACTTTCTTAATGCATCTTCCATCTGCTGTTACTAAATTACTCAAATCCTGAAATATATTGACTTGCTTTAGACCGGTTCATTCACTTTGATGTTGAATTTGGGCAATCACTTTTCCTTCTACCTAACCATTACTTTTATGTTTCTGTTATTCAGACAAAGCATGTGTTTTGACTTTCTGTTACAATTGTATCTATCATTTCATGTATCTGTGTTTCATTTTCATTTGATTTTCAGCTACCACAACCATGACATCAGCACCACGTAGGTTGTTGACATTATGTCCACTAACGGATATCCTAGCGTGTCTTGTATGGATCTCATGTATGCACAATCCTGGATAACACTTTGCTTATAAATGTGTTTACACGTTAAAATTTCCTATTGTTTACAAGTTAAAATTTTCTAACTAGTTGTCAATTCTTATGGTTGCTTTTTGCTGCCAATACATGGTCTTTATTATTCTTGACCATCAGTGTTTAATATTTCCAATATTGTGTTCACACTGCCAAAAACTGTCATTTACTGCCAATATAGTACCTTGCGGTGTATGGCAGTGGGTTCTTGAGCCTGAGGAATTAAGGCCGCCTGGCTATTGCAGTCGTCGCGAACTGTGCATATTAGAGTTTTCTTTTTATTCCCGGCAGAAAAAAACTCCACACCTTACCGAGAATTCGAACCCGGGTCTCCCGAAGGAGAATCCGGCATTCTAACCACTCTGCCATTCGCTCCTCGTTGTGCTCAGACGACAGTATGAATAAATCAAAGGAAAGCGGCAGTCAACTCAAGCTTGCTGACATCTCCATGGATTGTATCTTCAAATGGAGCGGGTGTAAGCCAATATAGCTTTCTCTGTTCTACATATGTTGTATACTCTGCAACAAATGTTAAAATGCTACCGTACCAGTTTCACGGTTATATTCATCAGTATCTTCTTTTTTAGTTTATTAAACATGGGATGTTTCAGCCTGTTCTGTTCTGTGTTGAGTCAACAGATTGTTAATTCTTCTCGATGGTGGAGTTGGTATAAGCATCATCTTTCCTGTGGCCTGAATGCTCTGATGCTCAATTGGTTCTATAACTGCTTCTTAGAATTGAAGAAGGTGATTACCTACGTTCTACAAAGCACTACAATGTGTTAGGTCAGCATGGCCGAATGGGTAAGTGCGCTCGTTCTTAAACATCCGATGTGTTGATGCTGACGGAGGGTAGGTTCATCCCTACACCGGTCAATTGTCTACAATGTTGACCTCTCGTCCTTGATTTAGAAACGTAAGTTACAAGTACCTCAGAAGTCGGAGTGAGTTCGCCTGATAGTCAGGGACACTGGTAATAGGGAAAGCTAATCCACACACAAAAATCAGCCCAGTGCATTAAAAGTAGTGACACGTGTATGGACTACGCTTGAGTTCAAGGCGAGCGAATAAACAAACAAACAAACAAATTAAACCACACTGCATCAGCACAGTGTACTCCATAATGCATGCTAGGACACAAACAGAAAGGTACAAGGGCACGCAGGCAAACAGATAGGCCTGCACACACGAGCGCGCACACACACGCGCACACGCACACACACACGCGCACACGCACACACACACACACGCACACAGTTTGCTTCTGAGTAGAGAACGTGCGAACACAAATCCATGTAACACAAAAAAGAAGAAAACACAACGCAGCAAATTACACGCCCTTGCTAATTGCCGATTCACGACCTCTTCCAAACAAGAGGAATGACGTCGTTGAGTGAATGGAAATGAAAGTCATTGTCTTGATAATTTTAAACAGTTTTAAACTGCCTCTCTGCACGCACGTGCAGCATCTCTTAAATGATTCAACCAACGAAATGTTGTAACGTCATTTCTTCTCTGTGATGTTTACGTGTCATTGGTTTGTGCATTCTCTTCATCGGATTTCAGCAGTAATTTTGAATCCAGACTTCTATTGTATTTTCGTTTGGCTCGACAATAACAGACGTTTAACTGATCCAGTGGCATCAAGCACGAAAAAGACATACGTCATCACTTATGGGGTTAATTACAACACATGCTTCTCAGAAATTTAAGTTTTTTTTTTTTTTTTACAAGCAAATGGAATGAACATGCTTTCTCTAAAAGTTCTAGTTTTTCGCAACACTTTAAATCTGCGAATACCTGGTGGGCTGAAAGCACACACTTTTTAATCAGTCAACAGAAAGTCATTTCGATTGCTTTGTAAAGCCAGGCCATTGGAACTGACCCGGGGGGGGGGGGGGGGGGGGGAGAGAGAGAGAGAGAGAGAGAGAGAGAGGGGTGGGGGTGGGGGGACAGTTTCAACCGATGCATGGGCAGAACGGGGTCTAGCAATGTCATGTTGCAAAAGGACACCATTACTTAGAAGTCCAAGTCGTTTGGATGTGATTGCGGGTCTAAGATTATTCCTGAGAAGGTCTGTATATGTATCACTGGGGACAGTTTTCCCTCTTGGCCTATATTGCTCTAAAATAATTCCTCGTTCATCCCAAAAGAGAGTCCGCTTCACTGCAGATGGCTGCTTGCTTTCGGTGAGGAGGAATAGTGCCATTCCTTGCGTGTTCTCTTCGTACCTGGCTCGTAGTAGTGAACCCAGGTTTCATCTCCATTAACCATCATCGTCTGCTTCAAAGCACTGCAAAAGTTCTTGACAAGCATCATTGCGTCGTTGTTTCAATTCTGGCGTAAGCTGTTGTGGCACCCACTTTGCGATACTGTAGCACATTATGGATGATGTGGTGTCCTGAATCATGACTGATGTCAAAATGTGCGGCAATGTCACTCGCAGTCAATCCGCGGTTTTTCTGTACAAGGCCTTCAACATCTGCAATCGATTCTGAGGTCACTACTCGATACGCCTGATCCGGTCGTGAACAGTCTGTCACAAAAGTCACGCCGTTTTGAAACTGCCTCCTCCACTCAAACAATTGCTAGACTAACTGGATCTTCATTCGCCGATGAATATCTAGTATTCACCTCTTGAATGATGTAAAAAAAAAACGGATAACAGAACCTGCCCCTCTTTGGTGCATGTCAAAAGTGGCGCGGTCCTCTATAATCTGTCCTTATGACGTCACCGTGTTCGTAGCATTGAAATGTCATGTGCTTACTGAACACTCTTGACATCGTTAACAATAATATAGACAGGTTACAAAACAACGGTATGGTTATTGTAATTCTTATCACACTTTTAGGTGTTTTTAATTCAATCCACCAGGTACAGTATTTGGATTTAAGTGTGGTTCCTGAACTGGCGCACAGAAGGACTAATCCGACGTGTTCACAAGTAGTATGCTACTAGAACAATCAGTATCCACATCTGGAGAAGAAACATAAATGGGAATGATCGGAGTACTATGATGTCAGTTCTTAAAATACCAAGAAGCAACATGTTTGCGATGAACAATGTTTACAACAGAGACAGCTCACAGCTATAATATATAGATAGATGGCACGTGTCATGTGACTGCTGACAGTGGACCACGTGGCTAAGTGAGCTGACACACATCGATGCACTTTAAGAATATGGAACAGTTGTTTAAGAGATTTCAAACAGATCTTATCATTCTCTCCACGTGCAACACCAGCAATGATAACAACACCAACGACAACAACAACAACAACAACAACAACAACTACTACTACTACTACTACTACTACTACTACTACTACTACTACTACTACTACTACTACTACTACTACTACAACAACTACTACTACTACTACTATTACTATAACTACTACTACTAATACTGCTATTACTATTACTACTATTGCTATTACTATTACTACTACCACTACTACTACTACTTTTTTTTTTGCATATCCTTTACAGGACATCGCTGTCAACACCAGCATCTTTCAGCTGTATGTTGATCTCTTGGCAAGATCACGCTCAGTAATTTGCCATTGCTTTTCTGAGCGGCCGGCTCACATACCCCGTAAGTTATCGATGCGATTCGAACCACTGCTGATTCTCACCGTCGTCACGTTACCGACGAGAGTATACGACATTACGGAGAAAAGTCATAACCTCTAAGCCACGAAACCGGCTACTACTACTGCTACTACTACTACTACTACTACTACTACTACTACTACTACTACTACTACTACTACTACTACTACTACTACTACTACTAGTACTACTACTACTACTACTACTACTACTACTACTACTACTACTACTACTACTAATGTTGACGCTACTACAACTACTTTGGCTGCTGCTGGTTCCGTCGCCCTGCTACTGAGCGAGTGCGTGGCGCGACACTGTGAGCTGTGAATTTCGCGTGCAATGCTTTTGCATCTGTCCGCGGTTGTTTTCAGCGTGAACTGCATGTTCGGAACGATGACGGCCGGCTGTTGCTGGATTGACTGGTTTGCCTTTTCGGTTCACGGGTGTATTTTTCAGGAGACTCCTGGGAGTCGTCGCTGTAACTACGGAGTCTGTGCCTTGGGCGGCGCTTTCGGTGGGTCGCCCTGTGGAACTAGACCGAGCCATAAGGTATAACACCCGGGTCAATGAAGTTTTTCTGCTGACTGCCGTTTCCATCGACGATGAACTGTATTTTTTATGGAGGACTTTTGTGTTGGCATTCTAGCGGCAGCATTATGCACAGTGTACCTGTGCTGGCTGTTGGCTTACCGACACTCCAGTCTATTCCATTGTTCACATGGGGCAGTGAGGAGCATTTTGTGTGATATTCACTGGCACAGGAACGGAGCAATATGGGGACAACCCGTTGCCGTGAAGTTGGAACCGCGACTAACTACTAACTACTACTACTACTACTACTACTACTACTACTACTACTACTACTACTACTACTACTACTACTACTGATAGTCGCCGTAACACAGCGGCTAGCACGCTTGCCTAAGGGCCGGGGGCCATGGGTTCGATTTCGCATCGAGGATGATTTGTAAAATTGACATGGGTTCCCGGGTCGACCCAACTGAAAATGGTTACATAATTCATTGCTTCACATTTACCAAACTTCACTTAAAACATGCGTGGTTCAGTTGCCCTGCTTCTGAGTTGAGTGCGTGGAGCGACACTGTGAGCTGTGAATGTCATGTGGAGTGCTTTTACATCTTTCCGCGGTTCTTTGTAGCGTGAACTGCACGTTCAGAAAAATGGCGGTCGGTCGGTCGCTGAACTAATTGGGTTGCTTTAGGCAGTAATGTGTGGTTGCTGGTTTTCTAGTGACCGCCGCTTCCATCGACGATGAACTGTATTTTTCCTGGCGGACTTGTGTTGGCATTATGGCAGCGGCATTATGCATAGTATGCCCATGCCAGCTGTTGGTCCACTTTTCACATGGGGCAATGAAAAGCATTTTGTATGATATTCACTGACACAGGAATGGAACGTGATGGGGCAACCCTTTCCCGTGAAGTTGGAACCGCGTCTAACTAACTAAATAACTTCAGGTAATCTGTGTGATGGCATGTGACGTAGTTTTCTTTTATAGTGCTAATCCTAGTGCTATAACATATACGTTAGTCCTTTTTACAAGTGCTATCTATACATTATGAGGTTGGTTGACCAACTTCTTTCCTCGCTGTGATAGTATAGTTTAAAGAAGTGCACTTACTTACCTTCACACACACACACACACACACACACACACACACACATATACACACACACACACACACACACACAATATACACACATACGCATATACACACAATCAGGATTCAACTCTCAAATAAAGAAGAATGTGTTTATGTGTTTCTTGACCCCCCCCCCCCCCCCAACCCCTCCTCCCAAATACTAATTATTGGATCGACCCAGACATCTAAAAGAAGTAGAAGAGACCTGCCTGGGAAAGAAAGGTCTGTATAAATGGCTACTGTTTACTGCTCGGACCCATCAAGCAGTGCCATGCCCGCCGTGTGCCGTCAGAGCTTCCAGCCTTCTCTCCTGCAGCTTGTGCTCGATTAGCTTCAGGTGTTATTGAACCGGCGTTTATTGTGTCTTCTGCCGGTGTTTTTAGAATGGGTGCATGTATACTGGCTCTTTGTTTACTGAGATGGTGCTAGCCAGAATTAAACAAGCTGTCTGTGAAATATACAATCTCTTTTCATCGGTTCCTTTTTCTGTTTTTTTTTCTTTCTTTTTTTCCCCCTCTGTTAGATTTTTTTTTTAAATCTCATGTATTGCGGAAGCGCAGTGGCTAGCACGCTTGCCTGCAGACTTGGCGGTCATATGTTCGAAACCCCTTCGAGACATTGTTTTGACTGACTTGGGCTCCCAGGTACATATAGACTAATATGGTTCCAGGAAATGAACTGGAAAGTAAAGGCGGCCTGCGTGATATTGACCACATCATCCATCAAGTGTGAAATGGTCTAGAAAAATTATGTGCACGGTGATGTGATCTCTCACAAGCAAAACAAGTTTGACTGCAACAGAGATATTACTGAATACTAATCATGGTACACAACATACGATTGGCAGATGCGAAATCAGTATTTGAGATTAAATTGTATGGATCGCTGTGTGAACCTAAAAAGACAGTTAAATTCATACAAGAGACGACATTGCAGGTATAGACATATTTCAAGCGAACGAAAGAAGACGAAGTATTTTAGATGCTCCTGTCTGGGAAATGTTCAGTACTACGGACATCACTATCTAAACAGCCAGCATAAGGATACCTTACAGTGGATGCCATTTCACTGTGGGTGGAGCACCTGGAAATGAGGTAGATGATCGACTAGCTAAGGAAAGGGCAATAGAATAATATTCTGATGTGGCTGTTACCTACCACCAAAAGAAACGAATGATCAAATCAATCAGAAAGCCACCATCACCAGCTCAAGGCGATTACCATTTTATCTACAGGCCAGAACAAACCATTATTCTGCGCCTCCGAACAGGACAACCACATGTATACATAATTCAAGATTGACGAATCAGGCATGGATTGACGCAGTAGACAGCATATCACATACTCCAAGACTGCCCAATATACGACATATAAAGGCAAACCTGCTGGCATAGGGAAATAACATTGTAAGATACACTCTATGGACCACTGAGTGGACTAAAGACGGCGAAGTTCATACAAGAGGCAGCATTGCAGATTTAGACAAATGTCAAGCGAACGAAAGAAGAAGGCTGCTTCTATCTTTAAATATATTCAGGTTGACGTCTAAACATATTCGGAAATTACGAGTAGGTACTATAAACAATATCTCAGTCTCAATGTTATAGAAAGTGTAATAGTCTGCTAGTGCAGTGGTCATGCTTCAGTCCCCAGTAGCGGAGATGGGAAACGAATCGGGCTCAACAGGGTCTCTTAAACCGTTTCAGAGATATTTAAGTGAAGGAAATCGTAGCGAGAAAAGGAGTCGGTCACCCAGGATCATTATACCGTGACCTAGTTTATATTCGAATACCAATCAGTTCACTCCCCTGCGGCATTATATGCAACGGGATTATCCTCCCCTGTGTTCGCCGCATTCTTAACTAATCCCCATCTCTTTTCTCCTCGAAACCAAATCATAGATATTTTAAAGGAAAATAAATATGTTTCTTTGGAATAGTGGAACGAAAAAAAAAAATCCATCTACTATAAACAAGTCAAAATAACAGAACAATGAGTAACAGGGAAATCAAAGTATACAGTTAACGTCAAGGAACAATTTTCCAGTATTCATATTTAACTAAAAGCGTCTTGTGTGCTGTAGATGCCGCCGTAGATAACAAATTAGAATATGAACGAGATGGCGAACAATGATTGTGGGGGAATTAGGTATTCGTGTTGTTGTTCACAAAGGTGAACAAGAGCACAGCGCAACAGCACTATATTTGCTCAGAGCTTTCAATGATCATCATCATCCTCATCTTCCACTTTTGCCGTCAAGTATCGTGGAGAGGAATAGTATCCGACCGGTGGCAAGGGATAGTGTCACTCCATTTGATTGCACAATGTCTTTGTTGTCGTCAATCCATGTTCTTCTCGGTCGTTCTCTTGCTCTGGTATCAGATATGCTTTCTGTTGCGCCATTGCTGGTAGTTGATGGTGTTGCATTCTAACGAGATGGCCGAACCATTTGATCTTCTGCCTTTGCTTTCTGTGATAATGTATCTATAATGGGAAAGTGCTGTAATTGTTCGCAACTTCTGGTGATATATTCTCTACAGTAAATATTGTATGTACGTGTCTTAGTGTTTGGTGATTGTCTTCTCATGCATTGAACTCGATCATAGCTCACACACGCGCTATTGCTACCTGTAAGTGCTACTACTAGTAAGCGCACTGGACAGAATTTTCATGAGGGTTAGTTTTCCTTATTACCAGTGTCCCTCGCCATTAGGCGAACTCTTCTCCGACTAGGGAGTTATACGATACTTGAAAATGACGTCCCCAAGTAAAGGACGAGACGTCAACATTGATGTCCAGCTGACCGATGTGTGGCACGAACCCACTTCGTCGCCGTCAAAAAAGACCGTTTTAGAGCGTTAAAACTTTCAGCCACGCCTACCTCTTCGATGGATGATGAATTATCTACAGTGGACTAAATACTGTATGTGTCTCAGCTGTCTGTGATTGATTACCTCCTGTGAAAAAAAAAAAAATAGCTTTTGATAATGAATTATGTACAGATTAAAAAAAAATAATAAATATATTATTAAATATGTTCACAGATTATTCACAGATTCACAGAGGAGCGGGTGGCCGAGTGGCTAGGACATCGGACTCTCCTTCGGGAGACCTGGGTTCGATCCCGATAGGGTGTGGGACTTGTTTCTGTCGGGACTACACTAGCCAGGCGGCCTTAATTCCTCAGGCTCAAAGACCCCTCTGCCGTACACTACAAAGTACTGTATTGGCAGTAAATGACAGTTTTGTTTTATGACAGATTGTTGTAGTGATTTATCTGCTGTGAAAAAGTATTGTGCGTATTTACACATTTTTTAGACGAAACAACACTATATCTGTTTACTGTTATGGTAATCTGCTGTCTACAATTTTTTTTTTTTTTAAATAGTACAAAATGGGTTTACGGCCTTTGGTGTTGAATTATTTACGTTGAAAACATGGGGTGGCGGGTTATAGGACATACACGAACACATGGTTGTACTCTTTGAATAAAGTCGACATGTCCCAAACATGTGGCATTAATTAATCCAAACGTGCAGGTAAAAGTACTAGCCTTAGCATGATGGCGTGTGGTTTAGACTGTATCATATACCAGGTTAGGTATGAATGATGTTCAGTAATTCATTCGCCATTTCTTCTGACATAGTATGTAAGTAAAAAATAATTAAAACACGTGTACACGCGTTAAGACGCACTGGGCAAACGACATACGGCGCTACAGCCATATTTTTATAGACAACCATCACTCGGTGCGTGGTGTGTTCAGTATCACACCAACCGCCTTTATTTCCCAATACATTTCTTGGTACCCATTTGAGACTGTGTCAAACTGGGAGACCAGGTCAATTTTAAAAAATCCGAATCCGCTCCAATTCGGATCTAACCCATGGCCCCCGAGCCGTTAGTCGATTAGCCACTGCGCCTCGGCGGCTCCCATTCTTCTGACAAAACTGCGAACAATTCTGAACATTGTCCGTGCCAATTTTACACCGCTGGTTCAATAGCATAGACAAGACGCGATTGTCTGCCCAGGGCGTGCAGGTGTGCGGAACAATGAACGAGCGGATGGATTAGTTGCCAATGTGCCCCTGGGTAGATAGCTACTTTACGATAGGCGTCATGTGCTGTAAAGGCTTTCGGACCAGGTGGGGAGTACAGCTGGATAAACAGTGTCCATAACTGGAGTGATTGGTTCATAATGCCGTGGTTAGAGAGGCTGGATATTAACCATTGCTTCCTATGGGCAACAATCACTTTCAAATTAATTTCCGAAATGTGGCTGGCTTGGTCAAAGGACAATTAATCTGAGGCTGATATTAGCCCTGGAGTTGGAGCATTGCTTTGCTGATCCGGCAGTTTCTGCAGCTTGTCGTGTTCCAGATGTAGAGGTGTTACCTTTCCTCTGGAGTGAACTAGACAGGCCGAGAGAGGGATGATGCTGCAAGGGCAATACATGATCTCTATATTTTAGCCTAGGTTTTGTGCTATGGAGAGGTAATAACTCCATCCCTGGTCTTCGCTACCGCCATAGGTAAAGTTATTATGCCTTTTTAAAGCACAAACTATCGTCTGTCAAGACGGCAAGGTGCCTGTGAAATGATATTAGCCCTAAACATAACCTGTCTTCTGAGGTTGAACGGGGTAGTTAAGTTAGTTGCATATCCTTTACAGGACGTCGCAGTCTACACCAGCATTTTTGCTAGATTACGTTCAGTAGTTTGCCATTGTTTTCTAAATGGCCGACACCCATACCATTTCGTTAAACACCAACATAAGGCGGTCTGCTGCCAAATCGCCCACAGCTGGGTTTCGAACGCGGGTATGTGAGATCACGAACTGCGTCCGTAACGAAAACAGGGTAATTTGATGAGAAACTGACTGACTGACTGGTGGTACTGTTGTGTCGGGTCCGGGAATATACCCTACACGAACCTCATCCCGATAGACCTGTTCCAACAGAGATGGTACTGTTGTGTCTGGTCCGGGAACAGTCTCTACACGAACCTCACCCCGATAGACCTGTTCCAACAGAGATGGTACTGTACTGTTGTGTCGGGTCCGGGAACAGTCTCTACACGAACCTCATCCCGATAGACCTGTTCCGAGCTGAGGCCACATGAACGCTAATGCACGGGGCTTAGGTTGTCCTTTAAAGTATTAGCAAACAACAATAACAGGTCGCTATCATATTAATCCCTCCTATCATTATCAATTTCTTGTTGTTGTTGTTGTTGTTGTTGTTGTTGTTGTTTTTTGTGTCTGTTCCAGATTACGGATTTGTGATTCAAATTATTATTGTCAAGACATAATTTTGACTTTGTTATTTTCATATTGCACTCTTGCTACCTGTATCCCAGAAGAAGCAATGTCCTTTCTTCAAATGGAGAATATGTGTGTTCTGTATCATCCCCTTTGGCAGTTGTTTTCTAGGGTTATCCGTGAACTCCACATTAATTATTATGTCCTCAGATCTTAACTCGTCTACAACTGTTTATGTTAATATTCATATTACTATTCATATTACTAATTATATAACTGTTTACATACTATAGCTGTTTACAAACTATTATATTACTGTTTTCATTACTGTTGATATGATTGCGTTTAACTGACAAGTCAGTGGATCTGGTTAGATCCTTAGCAAAGGCAGTATATTTTTTTCCGACCAGTGCGGCTCTGTTCATTGCATTGGGTTTTACCCCATATGGCTCAGTCTCCCTCAATAAGATCGGCAAGTCGCCAGCTGAGGTCATTCTATGAAGCATAAACTCCGTGGTTCTTGCTAAAGCCCCAGAGATCTCCGTTAAACATGAGTACCAGATACATTTCAGAGAAATGCCTGGAAGGGGAAGTTAGCGAGGCAGGGAACTGGTCACCCGATTTCATATATATCTTGGCCTAGATTATTTGAAAGCCTTTAACTTCATAGACCAACTGCAGTATCTGCTATGTTATTTACTGGTATCTTACTTTCATTACAAAAGAGTACAATGTAAACACTCTAAAAGATGATGAGATGGCTTAGAAGCAAAGCGTTCGTCTCTACGAGGAGTTGTCAAACATCTGTCATTTACTGCCAATATAGTAGCTTGCGGTGTATGGCAGGGGGGTCTTGAGCCTTAGGAATTAGGGCCGCCTGGCTAGTACAGTCGCTGCGAACTGTGCAGGTTAGCGTTTTCTTTTTGCCCCCGACAGAAACACTGTGCAGGTTAGAGTTTTCTTTTTGCCCCCGACAGAAACAAACTCCACACCTTACCGAGAATTCAAACCCGGGTCTCCGTAAGGAGAATCCAGCATTCTAGCCACGGCCAACCGCTCCTCTCCAATTAAGTACTAACCACGCCCGACGTTGCTTGACTTTGGTGATCGGACGAGAACCAGTATTTTCAATGTGGTATGAGCAAATTTTGTAATTCGCATATGTGTCACTTAACACTAACAAACGGCAACGCTCTGTAATATACACTAACAAAAGAAACACACATTACACCTTGTAAATACATACTGTTTTGTATGAAATACACGTTTCAAACAAACACTGTGTTCTAATCATGATGTAAACATATGAGGTTTTACATGATGATAACAGGGTGGTATACTAATCCAAGATCCAGAAGTAGTGGCTCGGAAGTCCGGACATTTCAGACAAGGGAGGAAACCTCGGAGGACCAGTGTGCAGTGTCGCGGGCGCCCTTAAATATCCTTTGGCAGTTGGAAATGGAAAGAGCAGGCTGAAAAATTGGCTGCTCAAGCTGGCTTTCAAAATGATAAAACCAGCTCACAACATAATATGTATAACACGTGTGTTCTGGTATTCACATGCATTCGGGTGTCTCCGTGGCCAGGAGGTCAAGCCGTCTGTCATGCGTTCTGAGTGTCGTGGGTATGGCTCTCGGACTTCATCGTTCTGACCACGGGTGCAATGTTTGTCTCCCCGAGATCTCTGTGGTCGTAGCAAGAGCTAGGGAGTTTAGGCTTCGTGGGATGTCCTCAGCTGGCCACTTGCCGTTCTGCGGAGGAGACCGAGCCATTAAGGGTGCAATAAAGCTGATACTTTCGCCTTTAACCTAAATAAATGATTGACCCACACCAATGCTGCGAAATTAGTGCACTGTGTTGAGATTGTATTTATGTGATCTACAGGCGATTTCTTCTTCTTCTTCTTCTTCGTTCATCCGGAGTTTTTTTTTCCGGATGTGACTGCATTGTGCCTGTTTACAGCAGAGCCGCGTTCTTGCGCCGTTAGGCCGACACATCCGACTTCTGCGGGCATTTGTTGACCGGGTTAACCTTCCCGGGGGTTTCTTAGGACGTTTGACTCTCACTGTTGTGGTGTTATCCCCCATCCCAGCTGGTCCATATAGAACAGCCAAAGATCCTGGTCAGCCCTCAAGGGAAGGCAGGGGCAGACCATGGGCATTCCCCGCCATCCAAGGAGGCTTCCATACTTGCAGAGCCGATACATAGCGCTCAGGTACTGGGCTCACCCAAGGAATCGTCACGTCCTGCACATGGCTGCTTAGCCTCACTTCCGTATATTGGGCCTTCCGTTCACCATAGGCTGTTCTTCCGGAAACCAGAAGTATGCAGTCTGCAGATGACATCCACACAGTGAGCTTTCGATTCGGACTTTCCATGTAATGGATTTGCTATCCAAGCAATATTCCATTTCGTGCCACTAGGACACTTTTCCACCTTTTATGAGGTCCACACAGTGGGCTTTTGATTAGGACTTTCCACGTAATGGATTTGCTATCCAAGCAATATTCCATTTCATGCCACTAGGACACTTCTCCACCTTTTATGAAGCCCACACAATGGGCTTTTGATTCGGACTTTCCACGTAATGGATTTGCTATCCAAGCAATATTCCATTTCGTGCCACTAGAGCACTTTTCCACCTTTTATGAAGCCCACACAGCAAGCTTTCGATTTGGACTTTCCACATAATGGCAATATTTCAAGCAATCATCAAGCAATATTCCATTTCATGCCTCTGGGTCTTCATGCACCTTTAAATGTCAACCTGTATGCAGTTAAAGTAATCTGAGGTCAACTTGAGCTTGTTGATATCTCCATAGAGCTTGTCCTCAAATGAAGCAGGTGTGGGCCAAAATATCTTTCTCTGTTCTGCATACGTTGGGCAATCCTGCAGCAAATGTTTTGCTGTCATTTTTCTAGTTCTACAATTACATTCATCGGTATCTCCTATCTTTAGTTTATTGAACAAGTGGTATTTCAGCCTGTTATGTCCTGTGCGGAGTCTGAAGATTGCTACTTGTTCTCTTCGGTCGAGTTTGTAATATGCATCATCCTTCTGATGGCCTGGATGCTCTGATTCCCATTTGGTTCTATAAGTGCTTTTTATCAACCTCTTTGCCTCATTATAGGTTATGTCTATGTCAGGCTGTGGTAGTCGTCCGCCCTCTTTTGCCAGTCTGTCAGCCTCTTCGTTTCCAGGTATACTGCAATGTGATGGGATCCACTGTATTACAACTTTTTTGGATTTCTGGCATAGACCATGGAGTGCTGCTCTTAGGTCAGTTAGTTCTGTGCTGTTATTGCTCTTCAGTATTGAGACAACTGACTTTGCATCTGTGAAGATAGCTATTTGCTTCTCTTTATTTTCCTTCATCAGGAGCATTTCTGCTGCAGTTTTCAAAGCCTCTACCTCCGCTTTGGAGTTACTTGAAAATTTTCCAGTTGCCATTGAATGTGTTTTTTTCACTCCATTTTTTAAATTTAGGAGAATTCCTCCTCCTCCATTCTCTATTGAATTTTTGGCTGATCCATCTGTATATGCATGGGTCCAATTTCTGCTTGGGTAATGTTCTTTTATGTAGTTTAGGGTTATTTCTCTTCTTTCGGTTTCATGCTGAGTGTTCTTTTTCTCAATACCAGGAATGCTTTCTATCATCTCAGGCAGTTGCTGCTGTCTCCAAGCTGGGAACTTGTGTGCATTGTGTATGGGCTTGACTGTTGATATGTTAAGTATGGGATCTGCCCTAATCCTTCGTTTTGCAGTTTCTACAAAGTTGCTACGCTTCAGTCTTCCCTTTCCAAAACCATTAAATCTGTTGTACATAGAGTGGTCTGTCAATCTTCTAAATTTTTCTGCTTGTTGCTGGGCTCTGCTATCTCTTCTATCCTGCATTGGTTGTAAACAAGTGATCTTTTCTAGTTCATTAATAGGCGTTGTCTTCAGGCTTCCAGTTATGATTCGCATTCCTTGGTTTTGGACTCTACTTATTTTGTTAAAGTTTGACTTAGCTGCTGTTGCCCAAGCTGCAATGCCATATTCCAGTACTGGCCTCACCCGTCCAGTATATAACTTCTTGAGAACTTTCTCATCTGCTCCCCACGTTGTACCAGCAAGCTTTTTCATGATTGCCATTCTCTGCCTTGCTCTTGTTCGATTTTTCTCAACCTGTGTCTTCCATGTCAGGCGACGATCAAAGGTGACTCCTAGATAGTTTGGATGTTCTTCATGGCGCAATATTTTTCCATTCAATACCAGCTTAGGTTGCTGAGTTTTATTTGAGAGGGAGAACACTGTGCATGTTGTTTTCTCCTCACTTATCTTCACTAGCCATGATTTTGACCAGTCCTCTAGCGCTAATAAGGCTTGCTGTATTCTGCTGTTAGCTGTACTAATATATTCTTCAGATGTCCATATGGCTAGGTCATCTGCAAAGGAGGATGTGTGTACTCTGGCTGGAAAATTTTCTGTGATGTCATTTATATATGCTAGGAATAATGTTGGTGAAAGAACTCCTCCTTGGGGGACACCTTGCTCCAGCAGCATCATTTTGCTTGTTTGTCCTTGTACTTTTGTCCTGGCAGTTCTGTTCTCAAGGTAGTGGCTGATCCATTTATACATTTTTCCACAAACATGCATGTTTTGCAGTTTTATTTTCAGTCCTTCCTTCCATACTTTATCAAATGCTTTTTCTAAATCTATCCAGACTGCTAGTGTGTGCTTTTTCTCTTGGAAGGCATCCTCTATTTCCTGAGCTATATAGGTTATTTGATCTTCAGTGGATCTGTACTTTCTGAATCCTGCTTGGTGTGGTGTTAAGAGTTTGTTTTCTTCCAGATGCCATGTTAGCCTGCCATTGATAATGCGTTCCATTAATTTTCCTACACAGCTAAGTAGACTGATAGGTCGATAGCCATTTGGTTCTTCCAGGTCTTTTCCTTTCTTTGGGACTGGTATTAGTATAGCTTCCTTCCATGCCTGTGGGACTATTCCTCTCTTCCAGCTGTTATTTAGGACTGCTAGTAGTTTCTTTTTTGCCTTGTTGCCTAGTCCCATTAGCATTTCATTTGTGATTCCATCCTTTCCTGATGATTTCTTCTTTTTTAGGGTATTCATTGCCTGTTCCATTTCTTCCATTGTTAGATTTGCCATCATATATTCTGCTGCTGTCTCTGTATGTATATGATGTATCTGTTTGTCTTTGATTGCTTTCTTCTGTTCGGTTGTAATATCAATGTGGTTTGCATTTGCATAGTGTTCCATTAGTGCATTTGCAGCCTTTTTTCCTGTAAGCAAGGCATTTCCTTGTTTAATTGTTATTTGTTTGTTTCTAGGTCCTTCATTGTTCATGGCTTTCACTAGTTTCCATAGTTTGTTTCCATCCCTGTCAAAATTCAGGTTTTCTGTTTTTTCCCTCCAACAATCTCTTGTTGTTTGATTTACTGTTCTTTTATATTTTGCTGAGATGGCTTTGAGAGAGATGTTCGCTTCAGTTGTTTGTTCTCTCTCTGCTGTCTTCCTGGCATCTTCAACTTTGTCCTCCAAACTTTGTAGTTCTTCAGTCCAGTATGGTTTGTAATTTTTCCTCGCTCCTCTAGGAATGGACTCAGTGGCTGCCTGTATTATCGCTCTGTTTAGACTTTCCACCATTTGCTTTATGTTGCCATATCGTGTATTTATGTTTTCACAATATTTGTCTGTTAGTATGGCAAATCTGTCCCAATCTGCTAGTTTGTAATTCCAGCGGGGCAAGGGCTTTTGCTCCTGTGGAACATACTCCATATTCATTACAAGCTTGATTGGTCTGTGGTCACTACCTGCTAATTGGTCCAGCACATGGCGATCTATTTTGTGGAGGATGTCTCCTGTGCAGAAAGCTAAGTCTGGAGTAGAAGTGGTAAGCCATCTTCTGGAGTAGAAGCTCGGTGTGTCATCCGCTTTGTTGAGTAGATGGAGATTTTAGTCTATTTCCCAGTCCTCCAATTCATCTCCTCTTTTGTCAGTATCTGGGTATCCCCATCTTTCTGAACGGCTATTAAAGTCTCCGACAATAATGCAGTTTGTGTCAGTTATTTTCATGTTTGAGAGTGTAAGGTCCTTATCTGCTGGGCTATAAAGATTGTAGATTCCTATTTTCACGTCCTTTATCATTATATCAACACCTATAATTTCTGTTTGGTTGTCAGAGATCACAGATACTTCGCTGCAAAGGTATTGTATTTCGTGTAAGTATTAGAACTCCTCCTTTATGTCCTTCGCGGTCGAAACGTGTGGCCTGATATCCTCTGACTGAAAATTTGCGATTGGCATTGAGGTGTGTCTCTTGAATGCATGCCACATCTATTCTATCTTTATGAAGACAGCTGTGTCAGGGATTCTTTCTTGTTATAAACTCCTTCGGCATTCCACTGTAGTATGTTGAGTGTCCTTGGTATTTGGTCAATAGCTCTTAACCTACTCCTCTGTGCCTTGACTCCACAGCACAGGGGAAGGTGACCACCAGTAGTCATGGGTGGACCCCCTCGAGGCAGGGGGCCCGGCACTATCACCGCCTGATGGGACTTCACGGGATTAGCACCATAACGATTAATTTTCATCTGTGGCATCATGAAATGATAAAGTTACGTTGCACTTCTTTGTCAAGCTTGTGGCTCAGTACATCCGATTTCGACAAGCACTTTTCGGGATGCTTTCCCTAGCCTTTGACTGTCCCCAGTCTACCTACAAGGCAGCAGGTTTGTGCGTCGCTTCGTCTGGTCCCTCTCCCTTGACCTGTCCGACATGGGTGACCCTACCAGTAGCAGTGCTACCGTCGGCATAGCTCTTGGGGTCATTGGAACGCGCAAGCCCCTCTACCTCGTCAAGGTGGACGCACGGCAGAGGGGCTACAGGCGATTTAACATGAAACATAGAGTCACTCATAAATCAGTACGTTTGGCCGATAATTCCTAACATCCGTGATAGAATTGCTTCTGTTGGACATTTTATTTCGTTTTCTTCTGTATTCTAATTTTAACTATCATATGAAGTGAATAGATGGATTATATTCTGACTGATATTCAACAATGGTATGAGTGTCGGTCGTTCCGAAAGCAGTGGCAATCTACTGAGCTTGCCTAGTAAATCACAAACAGTCAAATAATGCTCGGGGTGATTGCCATGTCCTGTAAAGGGTATGCAAGTAACCTTTAGAATCTGTAATAACCGGCGTTTGTGGTTAGGGGAATAGCGAGACACAGTTTCAACATTTCAAAGCCTTTTAACTAGGAGGGTTCGAAATCAGCCGCTGGAAATTTGAAAGCAGATCGTTTTCCGTTAATTTGGATGATATGGGGCGTCGGTTGTTCAGAAAGCAATGGCAAATTACTGGATTTAAAATTGTCTAGTATACCACAAACAGCAAATCATTGCTAGGGTTGAATGCAATATCCTATAAAGAATCATCATCATCAAGTGCCGTGCCATGCCAGCTGGCGAAGGCATTCATGACTTTCCTCAGCTCTCGGTCCATAAAGCACTACTGACGAGCTCAAACGAGAGCGAAACTTGAGTCTAGTGCTTCCAATCTGACGTGGACAAGGCCTTAGGTTCGTACAGGAATAGATAGCGTTGCCAGTAGTGGGTTGTGATCAATATTTAAATCTCAAATCCCGGAGAAAACCTAATAAATCATAAAGAATGTGTAACTAAATGTATTAACATCTGTAATATTAAATTAAAAATCAGAGAGACAACGTCCAAACTTATGCTTACGACCATAGAGTGGTTATAGATTTCTTCCAGTGTTAATTCTCCAGGCCATAAGGTTTGCCTAGATATGCTTATTTTGTGCAGATTTGGAGTATGTGATCATCTGTCTGCGACGCCAATCCACGTGTGCACATGGCTGGTTCGCCAATCTTGAATTTTGTATACATGTGGTTGCGTAATCTATTGTGTCCTGATCTGAGGCGAATAATTATGATTTGTCCTGGTCTGTCCATAAGGTGGTAGTCGTCTTGAACAGGTGTGCACTGGGGACATTTTAGGGACATTTCCACACATGCTCTGTCCCCCTATTCACGAGCCCCACCGAAGAATTCCTCAGCTGATTATTCCAGTGGCATTTTTTTTTTTTGGGGGGGGGGGGGGTATTCTCATTGAATTTAAGCGCAGTCCATGCATGTGCAACTACTAGTAGTAGTAGCTGATACCGAGGAGTGCACTGCACTGATATTTGTATGTGGATTAGCTTTTCCTATAACCAGTGTCCTTCGTCATCAGGGAACCCACTTCGACTTCTGGGGTACTTGTAATTTACGTCCACAAGTCAAGGACGAGAAGTTAACATTTTAGTCCAACTGACTGGTGTAGTGGTTTAAAATATGCAGGTTGATGTCTGAAGGTGTAGGATGAAGATCGTATCCATTAAAACCAAGAATCATTTAAACCCCCTATCGCCCTCCTGCCGGTCTCTCTGGCCGAGGAGTTACACGACTTTCTCCGTAATCCCGTTTATCCACGCAGGGTAACGCAGCGCGCGAGAATTGGAAGCGGTTCTACCCGCGTTGGTGACTTGCGGGATAAGTGAGCCGGCCGCTCAGAAAGCAATGGCAAACTACTGAGCGTAATCTTGCCAAGAAATCAACAATCAGCTGAAAGATGCTGATGTTGACAGCGATGTCCTGTAAAGGATATGCGAATTTTTTTTTTTTTAATTTTAAAAATTGCCCTCCTACCCCCCTCTTCCCCCTCCCCCGTCCCCCACTTTCACACCACCCATTATGTATATACATTCTTGAACATTCTATTGCTTGATATCCACGCACAAGGGCAAGTGTAAGCCCTGTTTATAAGACAATATAAATTATATTTTTTTTTATTATAATGCCATTTCATGCGGTCCCCGCCCGCTGAATATGTTTACATCTCATGTCGAGCAGTACCACCCAGTGTGAGAATCGCTGGCCTTGTTAGTCGCCAGGTGTTGTCGTGAGCTGCCTCTATCACTACGAGTAACATCTGAACATCTTGTCTATTGACTCCACAGATAATGTGGCGCTTCTACAAAAGGACAGATGTTTCGCTGCGAGGGATTAACCGTTGCTCAGAACCATGTCACAAGTACTATGCTTCTCTTATACAGCCGCTAGCACTTTCTATTTTCCTTCTCTGTAAAGTACTGTTACCCGCGGAAACTAAAGTTTACCACAGCTGACCTTGCGTACTTCAAGATCGCATCCAGCTCTGCCAAGTGGCTCTGCATCACTGAAACCCGTGTTGAAATACAGAGGACCCCGGGGAGCTCTTAGCGCTTGAGATTCTTCAACCGCGAAGCGTTTCCCCAAAAGCTGAAATCCATCAAAGCTCATTACGCTGGAGGCAGCTAAGTGTTTCTGTTATATAAGCTCAATTGTGTGTTAAGACTTGCCTCTTTTCCACAGAAAGTACTCAAACTGGGCTAATGAAGTGAGGATTCTCTGGCTAAGATTTCCTCCGAGGAAGTAGGCCGGGAAGACGACAAACACTGAAAAACAAAGCAATATAAACAACAAGGACGTGAATAGAATAAGGAATACAAAAAGAATAAGAGATAATGCTTATACCAAAGGGAATATCAAGAAAAGTAAAACTTATACCCGAGAAGTACAATGAAATAATAATAACAAAAGAAGGAGAACAATACTTTCCTTTAAGTAATAGTAAGTGTAAAGAAATAATAGCAAACCGTATTAGGACAAACAAGATTTTATAAATAGGAAGAACCACTAACAACGCAGAATTTGGGGAGGAAAAAAAAAAGACCACAATCAATACAATTATCAAACTTTAAAATAACAAAGTGAAACGACAAACTAACAAAATAAAAGGAAAACACCAAAACAACTAAGAAATAAATCAAGATCACACCCAACTTCGCCAAAACCTAAGGTAATCGACAAAACGTGAAACTGATATAAATTCAGATTGCAAAGTCGGGAAACTTGAATACAAAGACAACATAACAGTTCAACGCATGGATGCTTAAATTAACAGAGCTCATAGGTAAGATAATGATACATAGATAAGCCCTTTGCAAACACACACATAGAATTCAGAGTAACCCCAGCCTACCTCGCTTAGCTAATGAAATCGCTGACGCGTCACTAATTATTGGTAGACATAATAAGAACGTTTCTGATCAGAGCCCGGGATTAAGATCCGGGGTTACTGGAAACCACACATTTCTATATGCTGGATGAACTACATGAGACATCAAAATGACAGTGCGTGCAAACGGCTTCAGGCTCCGCTTTTCCCGGAATCCGTCTGCTTCTACCTTAGTGACCTATCTTCCCTCCACGCCCCTGTGTTTTTGCTGGCTACCCCGGGTATTAACTCTGTAATAATGATCGTTTAAGTACGCAAAACGTCCGTTAATTGAAACAATCAGCTGCCAACGGCAGACATTTCGTCTTCTGCTGGATACAGCTATACAGTAGTCAAGAATTGTTCTTACGGGCGCCTAGCACTGGGCGGTTCACTGATACGTTAATCTTGACAAAATCCTAGACACATCCTATACTTTGACTGTCTGATGATACACATTAGCTCAGCTGATTGTTTAATAACATATATTTTAGCTTCTCTTTCATGCCGTGATCGGTTCCTACGGACTGTTGTTACAACGTATAGTATTTCAGCATTAGCTGGGCTCATCCTGGACTCCTTGTTTTTATTTGAGTCAATATGCAGATGACTGCAGTGTGCTCAACAAGCAGACATCTAAACATTGTAGACCACACTCTTCAGGCTCCGGCAGACATAATAGATCAATAGATTACACAACGGAGCTTTCAAATTGATGCTGACAAAATAATAGGGATGATGTGTAGCTGGAGAACATTAAAACATTCAAGACTGCATATAGAAGAATTAAAAAAACAAAAACTGTCAAAGCAGGCTAAACAGCTTGATTTTTTTAAGTATGATACTAAAAAAAAAAAAAAATTGCCCCTATGTTATTTGCAGGTCCTTTACATCACATTGTTTGGCGTTTTGTGATTTACTAGACATTTTTTCACGTTCATAAGTTTGCTATTGAATTCTTAATTACCGACGCTCTTACCATGGACATCAACACAAGGCGGTCTGTTTCCATATCGTCCGTTGCTGATTGCAACCTTTGACTCGGTGTGTCCAGGAATTGTGAAACGGTATCTTTGCCCCTAAGCTACTGTCCGACAATTGTATCTATAAGCTGTGGAATATTGAGTATGACACTAGTAATTTTTCATATGAGGTGTTGAATCTTGAGTATATCACTAGTAATTTTTCATATGGGGTGTGGAATCTTGAGTGTGACACTAGTAATTGTTCATATGAAGTGTGGAACCTTGTGTAAGACACTAGTAATTTTTCATATGAGGTGTGGAATCTTGAGTATATCACTAGTAATTTTTCATATGGGGTGTGTAATCTTTAGTGTGATACTAGTAATTGTTCATATGAAGTGTAGAACCTTGTAAAAGACACTAGTAATTTTTCATATGAGGTGCGGAATCTTGAGTATATCACTAGTAATTTTTTCATATGGGGTGTGGAATCTTGAGTGTGACACTAGTAATTGTTCATATGAAGTGTGGAACCTTGTGTAAGACACTAGTAATTTTTCATATGGGGCGTGTAATCTTGAGTGTGATACTAGTAATTGTTCATATGAAGTGTAGAACCTTGTAAAAGACACTAGTAATTTTTCATATGAGGTGCGGAATCTTGAGTATATCACTAGTAATTTTTCATATGAGATGTGGAATCTTGAGTGTGATACTAGTAATCTTTTTATGAGGTGTGGAATCTTGTATACGACACTAGTAATTTTTCATTTGAGGCGTGGAATCTTGTGTATGGCACAAGTAACTTTTCTTATAAGATGTCCGGGAAGGTAAACCCGGTCAACAAAAGCCCGCAGAAGTCGGATGTGTCGGCCTAACGGCGCAAGAACGCAGCTCTGCTGTAAACAGGCACAACGCAATCAAGTCCGAAAAAAAACTCCGGATGAACGCAGACGAAGAAGTATAAGATGTGAACTACAACAATAAAACAAATTAAAATAAAACTCTAAAGGTGCCGGGGTTGATACAACAAATATGTTGTCCTTCTATCAAAGTTAGAAGGAAAATTGTTCTATTACTCAACAGTCCACACGCGTGCCCTTGCACGCACGTGCACGTGCGCGCACGCACACACACGCACACACACACACACACACATGACAAATTTACTAGAATAATGGAACTGTGACAACATTACTAGAACAAAGGAACTGTGACAGGGTTACTAGAATAATGGAACTGTAACAACAGTTACTAGAATAATGGAACTGTAACAACATTACTAGAATAATGGAACTGTGACAACATTACTAGAATAAGGAAACTATGACAATCATTACTAGAATAATGAAACTGTGACAACATTACTAGAATAATGGAACTGTGACAACATTACTAGAATAATGGAACTGTGACAACATTACTAGAATAATGAAACTGTGACAACATTACTAGAATAATGGAACTGTGACAACATTACTAGAATAATGGAACTGTGACAACATTACTAAAATAACGGAACTGTGACAATATTACTAGAATAACGGAACTGTGACAACATTACTAGAATAATGGAACTGTGACAGGATTACTAGAATAATGGAATTGTGACAATATTACTAGAATAATGGAACTGTGACAATATTACTAGAATAATGGAACTGTGACAACATTACTAGAATAATGGAACTTTGACAGGATTACTAGAATAATGGAACTTTGACAGGATTACTAGAATCATGACAGGGTACTTGCCCATGACTCGGAAGAAATACAAATAACCAGTAACGTGCTGTGGCTATGTGAAGTGTTCGGACCATCACATGTGGGTATGTGAAATGTTCGGACCATCACATGTGGGTATGTGAAATGTTCGGACCATCACATGTGGGTATGTGAAGTGTTCGGAACATCACATGTGGGTATGTGAAGTGTTCGGACCATCACATGTGGGTATGTGAAGTGTTGGAACCATCACATGTGGGTATGTGAAGTGTTCGGACCATCACATGTGGATATATGAAGTGTTCGGACTATCACATGTGGGTATGTGAAGTGTTTGAACCATCACATGTGGGTATGTGAAGTGTTCGGACCATCACATGTTTTCAGGCCAGGGAATAGGTGGCCAGCCTTTTCCTCCCGTAGCAAACGACGAGAGCTGACATCAAACTCGTGTCCTACAGATCACAAGTCATTGTCAGCGTAACGTCGGAAGACATTTTTATTTTATGTTGCATATCCCTTGCAGAATATTGCAGTCAACACCAGCATTTTTCAGCTGCTGTTGATGTACTAGGCAAATTTTACGTTCAGTAGTTTGCCATTGCTTTCTGAACGACCGGCTCCCATACCAACACGTTATAACACAACGCGACACGGTTTGCTGCACAAATCGGTCGCGGCTGAGTTTCGAACGCCTGGTAAGCGGCTTACGAACCGCGTTCGCAAGTCTTTGGCTACGGAGACGGCTGGAAATTATTATTCAAATCTGATTCAAGATCAGAACCTCCCAGATACAGGCAGAAAATGTACGCAACCAGGCAGGAATGACTTCGGAGGTTGTTGGCCTTAGTCCTACGGGACTAGAAAGTGGACATGTACGCATTATAATGGTTTTTCTTTTTTTTTTTGGCGCTCGCTCGCTTTGAACTCAAGAATAGTCCATACACACTACTTCTTGAGGTGCTGGACTGAATTTTGCGTGTGGGTTAGCTGTCCTTATTAACTGTGTCCCTCGACATCAGGTGAACCCACTACGACTTCAGAGGTACTTGTAATTTACGTCCAAAAGTCAAGGACGATAGATAAACATTTTAGTCCAGCTGTCCGGTGTAGGGGTTGAACCCCTTACCTCGGCATCAGCACAAAGGATGTTTAAGAACACGCATTCTTATCCATTCGGCCATGTTGACCTATCTATAATGGATGCTTTGCACCACCCATGGCAAACGTTGATCGCAGAAGAAGCAGAAGCTAACTGCCTGAAGGAATGAAAAAACTGGAAACACACGTAATGTAAGATCAGCTTTACAATATTACAATCACACAAATATCTGAGGTCCTTGTGGCAACATGCCAACATCAGCATACGTCATAGTCTCCTGTGGGTCAGGTTATAGTGTGCTTGGGGGGGGGGGGGGAATGTCAGGTTATAGTGGTGACCGCGCACCCCCCCCCCCCCTCCCCGGTGTCAGTTACGCAAACCAAATGAAACTATACAATGAAGCTATCCTTGGTCACAAACCAAATGTTACTATAATGTGAAGTTGTAATTCGGCACAGACCAAATGTAAGATACACAGTGAGAAATCCTTGGAGACAAATAAAAAATATACAGTGAGGAATCCTTGGAAACAAATTAAATGAAAGTGTATAGTAGCGCTATCCTTGGGCACAAGCCAAACCAAACTATACCGTGTGACTATAGTAATCATCTCCAGTATAAAGCCACTGGCCAATACAGTCATGACCACCCGCAGCAGTATTATTCTGCACAATACATACACAAATGCAGTTATCCTCAGTCCAGCTGAGCCAGGCCTCTAGGGTAAGACGCACAAGACACTTCAGGTACTCCACGAAACGCAACTCCGTTGTTAACAACATGTTGTCACTGAGTCCGATCACCACACACAAAACACCACCGCCTGAATTTTGGCATAGTAAAGGTATTCACAGAAATGCTGGTATTAGTTTGATTTAATGCAATGCAAAAATTGCTTTGCATTATACAAATTGCAAATACACAACAGGTATCGTGTCGTGTTGGTTACCTACGGGGTATGTGAGCCGGTCGCTCAGAAAGCAATGGCAAACTACTGAGCCTAATCTTGCCAAGAACATCAACAACAGCTGACAAATGCTGGTGTTGATTGCAACGTCCTGTAAGGGATATGCAGCAACAAATACGTTGTGTCTATTATTAATTGAGATTTTATATATATATATATATATATATATATATATATATATATATATATATATATATATATATATATATATATATATATATATATATATATATATATAATTTTTGTGCTGTTGGTAGTCATCGAATTCATGTCGTGCTTTCCCGCTCCCAGATTAAATTCGCCAACACTGCAAAATAACTAGACCGTGATTCCCGTAGACCAGGTGTGGGCAAACTACGGCCCGCGGCAAACTACCGCATGCGGCCCGCAAACTGATTTTATGCGGCCCGCGAGGGCATTTAGAAATAACATTTTTTACTTCGTTTTGAAGTTATTTTGTTGAATTTTACAGAATTTCATGTACCTTTATGATTGTTTTAACATTTTTGATAAAATTTCTTTCTAATTATCTATTTTTGTAAACAGTCCTTGACCTTCGTAATGTAATGCTTCTTCTTCTTTCGTTCGCCTTAAATATGTCTATAACTGCAATGTTGCCTCTTGTATGAATTTAACTGTCCTTTTTAGTTCACTCAGCAGTCCATAGAGTTTATCTTCCACTGTCGTCTCTCTAGGCCAGAAGGTTTGCCTAGACATGTTGTAATTTGGGCAGTCTTTGAGTATGTGCTCTGCTGTCTGTGACGCCAATCCACATGTGCACATGGCTGATTCACCAATCTTGAATCTTGTATACATGTGGTTGCGTAATCTATTGTGTCCTGTTCTGAGGCGCAGAATAATGACTTGTTCTGGTCTGTCCATAACGTGGTAGTCGTCTTGAGCAGGTTTTGGTGGCCTTCTGACTGATTTGATCATTCTTTTCTTTTGGTGGTATGTAACAGGCACATCAGGCTGTTCTTCTTTTGCTCCTTCCTTAGCCAATCGATCAGTTCTGTCGTTTCCGGGTACTCCACAGTGGGATGGTATCCACTGTATGGTGACCTTATGCTGACTGCTAAGTTCAGAAAGTAGTGTCCTTAGTACTGGCAATTTCCCAGACATCATTTCGTTTTCGTTGAGGTGAGTTTCTTGCAGGCAACATACGCTTACCTTTTCTTGGTCCAAGATGTTTTATAGTTCTATTTTTTGTTGCTGACTCCCTCCGCATTCCAGTGCATTATTTTAGTCTTTGTTTGGTATGGCCAGACGCTCTATTCTCAGGTCCCCTGGCTCCACAGGACATCTGAGAAGGACCTCCAGTAGCTGGAGGACGCATTACGCGTGATTGCGTGGCATCCTGATTTTTGTGGTGCGCCTCCTGGCTGGTTTCCTTCGTCTTCAGCATCTTTCCTTTGCTGGAGCAGACTGTGGTCTTACTCGAGTTTAGGTATGTAGGCACTCACACACTGTCACAATAAATCTTGGCTGTCGATCGATGACAGAAAGTCGCGCCAAACGTCTACAGAACAGTCGGAATTGCTTTAATATGTTGTTGATCAAGGAGGGATTATAGCGCCATATAGTCTGCAAGGCGGCAGCCATCCTTTGAAGTTAGAGACACTCTGTCTGGATGTAAGGCGGCCAGATCTTTGGTTGTAGGGACAAGAATTCTCTAGATTACAGACGCAAGACTTTTTGAAGTGCCGGGACAGGTCCCCAGATGAAAGCGGAATAGACGGTGGGTTGTTTCCCCCCAGTCTAAACAGGAGAGAGAAAAAATAGATTCTAGACGGTCTAGTGTCTATACAGTTTTGTGACGTCACTCAGACCCAGTATTAAACCAGTTGAGGTAAACAAATTTGGAGTAGTCGACCAAAAGTTGTGAAGCGCTACGGACGTGTGCAATATTCCTAGTTGTTTATAGAGACTATAGTGTCTATTGTTGATCTATATCCGCGGACATATATCCAGTGTGTGATTTCATAGTCTCCATCTACAACAGGAATAATTATATGGTATTCTATTAATAATATTTACTTATAATATAATTCTATTAATAGCAATAACTATAATACAGAGTATAGATGAACAATGGGAAATGTTAAGGGACTCCATTCATCAAACTAGCAAAGAAGTGTTACCGGAGAGAGGCAAAATAGCTAAGAAAAAATGGATGAATGAAGATATCTTAAAACTGATGGACAAAAGAAAACAGAGTAAAAATGACAAACAAGAATACGCTAAGATAAATAAAGAAATAAAAGATAAATGTGGGAAGGCTAAAGAAAGTTGGATAAACGAGCAATGCAAAAAAATTGAATTAAATTCCATTAAAGATACAAAAAATATGCACAGACAAATCAGTGAGCTTACAGGAAGAAAAATAAGAATAAATACAGGGTGTTTGAAATCAAAAACAGGAAAGATAATATTAGAGGAAGATGCTATAATGAAGAGGTGGAATGAGTATATAAGAGAATTATATGAAGGAGAAAGGGAAGAATTAACAGAAGATAGTAACTTAGAAGGTCCACCTATTCTGAAAGAAGAAGTCGCTGACGCTATGAAACGTATGAAGAAAGGAAAAACAGCTGGGCCAGATGAAATCACAATCGAAGAATTAGAGGTATTGGGAGAATTTGGAGTAGATATATTAACCAAAATGTTGAATGATATTTACAGCAGTGGATATTTACCCAGTGATATGCTGAAATCTGTATTTATAGCTATACCAAAAAGACCAGGAGCAATTGATTGTGAAGATTTTCGTACAATTAACCTTATAAACCATATCACTAAGCTTCTACTCAGAATCATAATGAGAAGAACCAAAAAGAAAATAAAAATGGAAATTAGTGAAGAACAGTATGGATTTGTGGAAGGAAAGGGCACAAACAATGCAATTTATACTTTACGGACACTAATAGAAAAGTCAATAGAGAAACAGAGAGACATATATTTGTGCTTCATAGATTATACTAAGGCATTTGATAAAGTAAAACATGATGAACTGATTAAAATGTTGGAAGATATCAACATTGATGGAAAAGATTTAAGAATAATAAAGAATGTTTACTGGAACCAAGTAGCAGCAATTAAAATGGGAAATAAAGAGGGTAGTTACGAACAGATAAAGCTAGGAGTACGACAGGGGTGTGTCTTGTCACCAGATCTTTTCTCCCTGTATAGCGAAGTAATAATGAGAGAGATCAAAGAGATGCCAGGAATACTAGTTGGAGGTTATAATATAAATAATATACGCTATGCAGATGACACAGTATTGGTGGCGGATAATTCAACAGACCTACAACAATTATTAGACGTTGTAGTAACAGAGAGTGCAAGGAAAGGACTCTCCTTGAATATCAAGAAAACATTAACAATGGTAATATCAAAGAAAATGGTGACACCAAAATGTGACATAGAAATAGAAGGGAAAATCCTTTACCAAGTTGATAATTTTAGATACCTAGGGGCATTTATAACATCAGATGGAAGATGTACAACAGAGATTAGGAGCAGAATAGGGCAGGCAAAAGCCGCATTTCAGAAAATGAAGAGTATCTTATGCAATAAGTCACTATCACTGAATGTAAGAAAGAGAGTGCTGAAATGCTATGTAGAACCAGTTTTGCTGTATGGCAGTGAATCTTGGAATGTAAATGAACAAGTTAAGAAGAAATTAGAAGCAACAGAGATGTGGTTCCTGAGACGAATGTTGCGAATTCCTTGGACTGCCAGAGTAACTAACGACGACTGCCTGAAACAGGCTAACGAAACTAGAACATTATATATAACAATAAGACAGAGACAAACAGCTTTCCTCGGTCATGTGATGAGAAGAGAGGCATTGGAGAACATCGTAACAACTGGAAAGATCGAGGGGAAGAGAGGCAGAGGTAGACCAAGAGAAGTGATGCTGGATGGTTTGATACGGTGGCATGGAGGAACATCAGCAGCAGAGTTGATCCAGAAAACCAAAGACCGAGATCTATGGAGAGCCATGAACGCCTACGCCAGCCGGCACGGCACTTGATGATGATGATTCTATTAAACATATCTAACTTAGATTATTCTTAGGAATAGAGTGCAGTACTGTGCGGTGATAGAACGTATTATAAGAGCGTCGGCAACAGTAGCCTATCGCGTAGCTTAAACTAGCTGGTGTGAGATATCATTTAACTCAGTGAGTTAAGGACAATGTAGTGGGATGATATTTAGAGAGATTGAGGATGGTTGGGGGGGGGGATGAAGGGAATGTGAAATGGTAGGATCTTCCAGTAGGGCATCTGCTGGGTTTCTACCCTTTTCCTTTAGTCTTTCCTTGTCTTACCATGATGCAGACCGAAGTGATGAGCTCCTCGGCCTTATGACAGAGTTTGATTCTCTGTTATTTTTTCTGAGTGCGGCCGGTGGCCTACACTCACCTAATAAAGGTCGGAATCGGGTTGCTCTCACCGGGTGTGTTCTTTCTTCAACAGGTTCCACTCGATTGTTCCACGTTATTCTACCAAGAAGCTAGCAACAAAGTCATAGAAAGTCATGGCTCGAGTATTGAAAGCAGAGTTTACTGAGAGGCTTTTGCACTGGGCCCATAACCCAGATGGTCTGCAGGAACCTGGCCTCTGCTGAGCAGGAACTATTATTATATAAAGGTGTTTATTAAGTGATAGTTTACATCACATTAAATTCAGGACACTGAAAATAACACCTGTACCAGGAACACTAGTAAATATAAATACCTGGAACAGTAACATTGTGTGTTAACATTGGGGAATTCTTACAACAAGTGAAATACTAACATTTAGATTTTCCAAAGTGACAGTAACAATAATTTTAGGATTCTCTGATCACAGAACTTTTATGAACAGAGTAGTTACACTGTGTGTGTTAGATTGATGTTCAATATTGGACTGTTTTCCAATATTGAGGACCAAGCATCCTGATTGTCCACGAGCTATCTGAGGAAGTCGACACTTGGCCTGAGAGACACATCATCTGGGTGAGGTTTTCTGTCCCTGATATGGTGTTGTGGTGTGGCCAGTACGATGATGAAGCAGACTGTGCTCCTTGGCTGTTCGGTCTGATTCTGCATACACACTAGATTATACGACAGACATTCTACTCATACACTTCGCACATACATGACACTTTTCTCTATTAAACTAAATTGTTGTTTTGTTAGAGCCAGTGTTGTGTAGTGTGTTTTGGGAAAAGAATGAGAGGGGGCTTGGTACAGTAGTAAAAGAGAGAGAGGGGGGAGGGGATCCAGGGACCGACGGGGTTTTGTGGACAGAAATCAAGATAGTGATATGGGGTTAAAAGGATGTCGATGTTTATTCCCCTCACCCCAGGGACGACATTATAAATCAAATACGACTGTCACAAAATAAAACCGTGTGTTTAACCAGTTGATTATTATAGAGGCTTTCTGATAAACCGGACTATCTGTTAAGCAACAAGTGTTTCAACTAATACAGAGAAAACATTCATAGTTGTGGCTGCACGTGTTCCAAAACAGGTCGGGCATAAATAACAGCTGTACTTGTACATCTGGTTGACGGATTGGCCACACTCGGAAGTGAGGGAGACGAATCCCGACATCGCCTTGACAGTTTATCAACATTTGAATACAGATGGAAGCCGTGGGATCATAGTGGCAATCGGATGTTGGCCATCACCTGTCGGACAAAATTAACAGTGGCAGATGTATAGAGGAAGTGAGTGCGCTGAATCATACATCGCTTTGACAAGTCATAAACATATCAGAGGGAAAACGGAAGTACTCAGCACGGAAGTAAACAGTACCATCTGTCAATTCTTAGTTTCCGGAACATCAAGAAGACTGGCAGCTTGTTGGGAAAAACTGTTGTTGGGATCATACAGTAACTCGTTAGTTTGTTGGGGGAGTCGAAACAAGTGATGACAACTTTGACAGTGACTAGACAGGAGAAAATCGATTCTTGACAATGGATGATATGCCACAAATAACACCTGCAGGACGTCACCCATATCACGTGACCAATTTTAGGGTTTGCCATAAACCATGATTGGGAGAATGGAGAGTTGACCAAAACCGTGGATTATGATGGACGTGTTTGTGGGAGAGCTCTACAGTGTTAGAATAATTTAACATTAACTAGCATGTGTCGTTATGGCAAAGTGTAGTAGCCATCCCGGGAATGAGGCGGTTTTGCATAAGGTTCCCTACCAGATCCGAGGAAACTCAACAAGTTTTTTAGGAAAGGTTCAAATCCCATTCGGAAGAACACCAGTGGAACAGTCAATAAAGTTTCGTACAGAACGTAACTAAAGCTAGAAGGAAGATGATTCACCAAAGAGGGTGATGATTACTGATGCACCACACAGCATCAGACAGTAGTAACTAACCGAGAACATTAATTATAATAGTTACCTAGTGTGATATAATCTCGTGTAATAGAACACAAGACATGATACTTGAGGCTAGATAGACACGAGTGAGGATCAAGTACATTAACAATTAACATTAATAACTGTGTACACACTACAAAGGACTTGTGCATTTTTTTTAGGAACGATAGGAACGGACATTGTGTAGGGTGCAACCGGTCCATGATTAACTGTTAATACCACCGGTGTCTATTTCGGATGATCATGAAATGGGATTACCAGAGGTCTACAGAGGCAAATCAGTATCCAGCAGGATGGTTTCGGCACTGGGTGAGATGTACATGTTCTGACGTAACGTGCTGTGGTCTATCCTTGCTGGGATCAGCTGACTGGGTTGTAGTCTGAGAGTCCGATTCTACACACTTTATAGAACACGTCACACATTTTCTTCACATACACGTCTCATATACGTTACACTTTTCTTTTAATAAATTAATCTTTATTAATTTTTAGAAGCAAGAGTTGTTGAGTATGTTGCGTTGGAGAAGTATGAGAGGGGGCATAGTACGACAGTGAGAGAGTGACAGAAAAAGGTGTCCACGGGCTGATGGAGTGTGTTGGACGGAAGCTGGTGGATTCTCCAGAATATTAAAAAGGAGGAAAATATTATAATGTGGGTGTCGGCTCTCTTCACTCCAGGGACGACACTGTAAAGGAGGAGACGACAACGACACACACATGTCTGCATATGCATGTACGTGCGTATACATCTATAGTGCATTCGCATTTGTTTGCCTCAATATAAACATCCATATCTCAGTAACCAACTGAGGGAAAATTATGAGATTTAGTATATAACTTTATCATTATGTCCACACCCCCCCCCCCCCCCCCCCCCCAAAAAAAAAAATTTTGTTCTGGAGATTTTACAGCAGATTTCAAAGTTTGTATATAAATTACGAGTCTGAGATGAAATTCATAATTTTAAATGTATTACAGCGTAGCCAGACAATCAGCGCTCAATGTTGAATATTTTTACGGGATTGGCCTATGCCAACTCCCCGCGTTGTTTAAACTAGGACTATTCAGAGGAGTCTCAAAATGTGGGTTATTTCATGAAACCTGATTAATATGTTGTTTGTTTTTTTGTTTTTTTTAAATCTTACCACTTATCGCTAACATTGAAATGTGTCAATATTTTTCAATGGGATTGAATGCGAAATTGTGTATACACTTCAAAGAATCGCTATGAAGTTGTACACATATTTTTGTCAAGAAGCTGATCGGAGGAAACTGTTTTATACTATTACAAATTCCGAAAAAAAACAAAACAAAAACATTGCATACATTGGGTTTGAGTAAACTGTCATTTTGTCGATGGGTGCAAGAATCTGGAATTAAACCACCACGCAATAACCAAACGGTAGGTAGAAAGATTATTGTAGACAGCTTTGACAAAGATGTCATAAGGCAAGCTATTATCAAAATGCTTTAAAAAGTCGCTTGATATACGACAGGGTCGACTTCATTGCATATTCTATCCCATATGGCTCGGTCTCTTTCCGCACGCGGAAAGCATCGCACAAAGCATGAACTCCGCAGCTCTAGCGACGACCCACAGAAGTCTCCGAAAAATTTAACTCGTGAACCGAAGGACTGCGGCCCGGAATCGAACCCACGACCTTTGAGCCCGAGTCAGAAAGGCTTGACCACTTCACCACGGAGAATCCCGAGAGGGGTGCAATGTGTAATATTAGTAAAGACAGAGAATTTACAGAGGCATGGGGTAAATAATTTGTAAATTGACAGGAAAGTAGAAGGAATATATTTCTTACCTTATTTTTCATTTCCTTCTTGTTTCTTCAGCTGCTGGTTAATAAAGTGTACACAAGTATTCATGTTAGCTTTTTATATTGAGTTCGTGAAAGCTTCCAAATAGCTGTGCGTTAATGTGCGTATGGAGTGACCAGAAATGATACCGCAATTTAGTCATCATGTTTCCATTTTTAAGGATCTGTTCAGCTGTCTGTGTAGTTTGTTCACACGTACACATGGGTGACAGACCCGCTTTGAGTCTTCGTGAAAGATTGTCTACTCTGCTGTTTACCGTTCAGAGACGGAACATGATTACCTGTTTTGCACTATGAAAATAGTTGTCAGTGTCTCTGTAGTGGGCTTTCTTCTTAACGACCAAGATGTTGGTCCTCTTTTCATTGAAGTTTATAGATTGATTCGTATGCACGTGTGTTGTCCCCTAATTTGACAACGTGTTTGCTCTCACGTTTCTTGTTATGCCACAATATGTCAGTTTCCACCGCAATATTACTCTTCTGTTGGTATTCAATGCGTTTAGTGTGTGTGTGTGTGTGTGTGTGTGTGTGTGTGTGTGTGTGTGTGTGTGTGTGTGTGTGTGTGTGTGTGTGTGTGTGTGTGTGTGTGTGTGTGTGTGTGTGTGTGTGTTTCAATACAGTTGTTTGTCACCGCTGAGGGCTTGCGGAATTGAAAATTCATCACTGTGGAATACAAACTGTTGCCATTGACATTATGCTGATGCTGTAATGTTTAGGGCCTGCAATTCTTCTGAATATTTGTAGCAAAATATCCCAGTTGGTGTGCACGTGGATTAAGGTCTGCGATCTGCTCAGACCTTAATCTGTGTCGGACGATTCCAGTAGGTTGATGACTGCTCTCGGTTGCATAAAATTCAATCCATCCTTTCTCCAATAATCCTCTTCCTCTTTCAACACATGGTCCTCACATTTTTCCAGTAACTTTTATCAATATTTAATAGCGCGGACTGGATTAGTATCTTGACGTCAGACAATTTGAATATAGTATTGTCAGCTGCCACCTGTCCTTTAATTTTAGCCCACACAAGTTCTATAGGGTTAAAATGAGAATGGTACGGCGGAAGTCTCAAGCACCCATGACGATGCTCTTCTATCAACTTGTCGATTTGATATTTCTTGCTTTTTGGCGTCTGTTTTACAAGGGACAACAATTCTAGCTAGAAATACGTTTCTGGAAATGGTATGTTTTCCATTCGGAGTCATATCTTTATTGCCCCCTTTGTGCTCGATGCTGTAGGTATTTTGTCTTCTTGGGCAACAACATTGATATCATGCATTGTCCATAATTGGACACGACGGTCTATCTAAGGATGGAAGCACAGTATTCTCGAGCCAATCTCTAAATACATTACCATTCATCTTATTATGATAATCCCTATTGTCTGTATGCTTTGATACGAACACGAGCCCAGCATTCTGTTGTAAGCCATTATGCGTATTACCAGCATGGGCCATGACCAAAAGCTGTCCTATACTACTGGGCACATATCGCTTTATCTGTCCATCCACTGATTGCCATTCCTTATCACTTGTGTGGTGCGCATTGATCCACATTTCATCCAAACACACAATGCCATAATTTTCTTTGCGCATTTCCCTTATTTCACGTAGGTATCTGCTTCCCTGATGCCGAGGTCGCGTAGAAGCTAGAAACACTGAAAGTGATTATTTACAATGGAAGGGATTATTTATACATCAAAGAAAGCATGGCAAGTGATTATTTACAAATCAAAGCAAATGGAGGTCCGCATGGCCGAATGGGTAAGAACGCGTGTTCTTAAACATCTGGTGTGCTGATGCCGAGGTAAGCCGTTCAACCCCTACACCGGACAGCTGGACTAAAATGTTGACCTGTCGTCCTTGACTTGGAGACGTAAATTACAAGTACCTCTGAAGTCGGAGTGTTTTCCTGATTCCTGATGGCGAAGTTCACTGTTAATAGGGAAAGCTAATCCACACACAAAATTTAATCCATCGCTATTATACATAGTGTGTATGGACTACGCTTGAGTTCAAAGCGAGCGAGCACAAAAAAGCCAAGAAAGTTATTATTTACAAATCAAACCAAACAATGTGATTATTTATAAATCAAACAAAGCAATGAAAGTGATAATATACAAATAAAACAAACAATGTAAGTTATCTTTTACAAATCAAACGAAACACTGAAAGTGATCTTTCACAAATGAAACAAGCCAAACCAAACATTTGTCAGGGAACACAACATCACCCTGACCATCAAATAGCAAATCAATTGCAGAACGCCACTCTCCTTACAGCCCCTTAAAAATACTCTTGATCCTTCGCCACTTCACCTGCCTCGATTATTTAGGGACAAACTACTGTCTAATATGTCAATGTTAGCTTTATATACAGAAAGAAATGCCTTACAGACTTGTCATCTAAAACAGCAAGCTTGTTGAAACTGTTCAACCGCGCTTCCTGTGTAACAATAGAGGTTACAAGTCATAAGTCATAGTTGGTTGCACCCGAGTACGTGCGATCTGTGATGACTGCATCATGGGACGCTATCTGGCGGTTGTAGGGGCTTGCGGAAGACAGGTATATATAACCCATTATTCGAGTTTTCTAGGTTTGTTAGTGTAAATGCCATTATGTACCAGCGGAAGCGATGTTTATTGGAGACGAACGATTTATGAAGACTTAGAAGAAGAAGAAGAAGAAGAAGAAGAAGAAGAAGAAGAAGAAGAAGAAGAAGAAGAAGAAGAAGAAGAAGAGGTGGTGGTGGTGGTGGTGGTGCTGGTGGAGGAGGAAGAGGACGACGACCGAGAAGAAGAAGAAGAAGAAGAAGAAGAAGAAGAAGAAGAAGAAGAAGAAGAAGAAGAAGAAGAAGAAGAAGAAGAAGAAGAAGAAGAAGACAATAACAACAAGACGGCTATGGTGTTCATGATAGTGATTCTGGCGATAATCATAAATGCGCGGTGATGATGTTGATGATGATAATGATGATGATGATAATTATAATGATGGTGATGATGATAACGATGATGATAACACCTCGGAGGATCAAATGGATCACCATAGTCTGGTAAGAATGAGACAGCGAGGTTTGACGAGGGGATCTGGCCGACGATCGACGTTCAGAGGAAAGGCGAGACGGACATATATTCAGATTGCTACTGGAACTATTAGTGTTGGAACTCTTCGCTGGCTCTTGATGATGGGGACGGAGCGCTTATGGGAATGTCCCGAATGCTGTGATGTCGGTTCCTAAATCAATCAATCAATCAATCAAACGATGATGATGATAGTTATAATGATGGTGATCCAGTTTGAGAATGAAAGCAGACGCCAGAAACATGAAACAAAAGAGATAAGTTCTTTTTCTGACTGCACCGTACAGAACACAAGTGCAAGGAGACCTTTGGGGCTAGACATTGGAGCCAAGGAGTTTGTGCTTTGTGGTGATGCTATCGGCAGGCGGCTGGCCGTTGCGTGAAGAGAGGCCGTGCCAGATGAGCTAAACACAGTGCAATGAAATCGATCCTTTTGTTTTTAACCTTTTTTGTTTGATGTATATGTATATTATTTAATTTCATATACGGACAGTTTCAGCGACTGTGTCTTGTGGTTTAATGAACGCGGTTTCATATTTCCCCGACCTATCTAGCCTAGAGTTCTAAATCACCATTGAGCAATTTGGTAGAGAGCCTTCTGTGTTGATTTCAATGAAATGAGGCGTCGACTCTTCATAAAAGAAAAGCAAATTACTGAACGTAACATTTCCTAGTCAATCACAAACAGCCAATAAATTATGGGTTTGATTGCAACGTCATGTAACAGACAAGTAACTAACTTTATGGAAAGTAGAAAGTGTTCAGTTCAGGAACCTGTAGGTACATGCATTACTAGTTAGATAGTATAGGATAGGAAACTATCACAGTATAGGAGAAAACGACGCCAGGTTTCTGATATCCCCACCAGGGGGCTGGGTGGAGGTTTGGGGTGGCGCTCTAGTCTGGAAATGGTTGATGCAATTCATATTCTACTAGAAGTGTAAACTTCATTGTTGGAGAACTTCGTGGCTGATGAACATAAACAAGGCATGCCTGTCTAGCAACTATGCAGTGCCTAAGACCCAGACGCCTATGTGACCTAGTCGTCGTCCAGTGTCTAATCTTGCAGACGTGGCGCGCAGAGAAACACACGTACACTATGAAAGGCGCACTCACGTTCTCACTTGTAGACTACCCCTACTTTGGATGAGACATAATCCTCCACAATTCAGACTTCATATATACACACATCAAACGCCCAGACGTTTAACCCCAGACTTCATGTCTTCCTGGGTAATTATTCACGAGTCACTAGTCTAATTTCAATGAGACGAAACACCGACCTGGGCATAATAGGAAGCGTTGGGAGATAGTAGGCGAAGATCCTCCAGCGCTAAAACAAACTTGAGCAGTTACATACCCTAAGTTCAACTACAACAAAATGTCGACAATAACAATAGCAAACAGATTCCCGCCCTTCGCGGACGAGTTTCTGACCACCCTTCACACCATTGGTTAACACTGATGACGATTTCCTTTGACCCTGATCGAATGAATAGTAACGTAACGAGACTGTAATCGAGTGTCAGAATGACCACTCGAGTGTCAGAATGATCACTCTGAGTACACATCAAAGGATGTTCACCCCGCAGGGCAAAAATCAACATTCAAGGTACATTGCTAGGGAAAATGTTGAAATATTTCGTGGGGTTGTTCGATAAAAGGAAGAGTCATTGATCAAAGGGTTCTTCATGGCAGGAACATTTTCAGCTGCGTAATCATATGAAAGAAACATGGACTCGTGAATGATGTTCTCTGTGTTTCGTGAACTGATGTTGCGGAATGAGAGTTTGTGAAAAGGACCTTGATCTATTAGTTCAGACAATGCTGAATGTGTTCAAACGGAAACAAGTGAGCAAGTGAAAAATTACATTATTTAGTGAGAAAAGTTACATTAGAGTATATGAATAGTTACATTATTTAGTGAGAGAAGTTACATTGCAGAATATGAACAGTTACATTATTTAATGGGAAAAGTGTTATTAAAGTGTATAGAAATATTTACATTATTTAGTTAGATAAGTTACATTATAGTATATGAATAGTTACATTAGATATCGTGATTAGAAACGCTGCATGTCAATAGTCATATTGGACTGTCTAAATAGATTGAACAGTATGCATAAAATTTGGTGGAACTGCGGTAAAGCTGTGAAAGTTTAAACAATATATAATGACACAAAGTAGTGCAGCTTTACATAACAGAGTTACGACACATACAGAACGTTGCGGCGGTTAGCCTTCATCAGCAAACAAACACATTCACAAACACAACATACAGTCAAGGAGAACTCCTGTGACTACATTAGTTCTCTTCGTTGCTTCCATTTTTCCATGCATTTGTTCCTCTCGTCCTGTCATCACCTTCTAATGTAGTCACAGGAGTTCTCCTTGACTGTATGTTGTGTTTGTGAATGTGTTTGTTTGCTGATGAAGGCTAACCGCCGCAACGTTCTGTATGTGTCGTAACTCTGTTATGTAAAGCTGCACTACTTTGTGTCATTATATATTGTTTAAATAGATTGAACAATGCGATTAGTCAAATTATGTAACATTTTACGCTGAACTACCTAAACAGCCCCAATAACTTTATAAATTAATCATTACACGTAATCATGTGGACAGCCACACTAACACAAGTTCATACACACACACACACACACACACACACACACACACACACACACCGGTCTCTCTGGCCTAGGTGTTAGCGACTTTCTTTGTAATCCCGAAAACCACGCGAGGAACGTGACTTGTCGAGAATCGGTAGTGGTTCTCGCCGCGTTGGTAACTTAACGGGGTATGTGAGCCGGCCGCTCAGAAAGCAATGACAAACTACTGAGCATTACTTGCCAAGAAATCAACAATCAGCTGAAAGATGCTGATGTTGACAGCGATGTCCTGTAAAGGGTATGCGGAAGCGGAATATATATATATATATATACAAAAGAGGGTTCGCCTGATGGACGGAGCCCTGGTTATAGGGAAGAAAGTGTCTATACGGACTCAAGTCCGTATAAACTACTCTGTCTATTCGGACTCCACTTCGTTTTATCCGGTCCGTTTTTTTCCGGAAACCCCGGCTGGTCACGTGAACTGCGTCATCGGGACATGTGTTTGACTATATTACACATTTTTTTAAAGTTTTCATTGTGTTTTCAGTAGCTTAGTGGTAAGCATTTCCGCCTGTCACGCGGGAGACTGGGGTTCGATTCCTCACCAGCGAGACAATTATTTTTTTTTAATGACATTGATAGAAAATCGCTTTGGAAATAGATGTCATTACGGGAATCCATCGATCGTTAATTTATAAAGGCTTGACTGTACTGGGCTTAGGTACCAGTACAGAGCGGGGCAGGTGGTCGCTTCTACAATCCCCAAGGACACTCCATTTTGTGGATGCCGCCTCTTGTGATACAAGCGCCAGGGATGGCGGTGTCAGGTTCCCCCAGTCTCATTGCCTGCCTAGTTGGTGTCCCATCATTTAGACAGACAACATCCGTATCAAGCGAGGCCTCAGCAAGAGCAGTACCCGGTATGTTCTCTCCCGACCTGTCCCACTCTGTCTCACTCGCTAATTGAAGTAACCACATAATAGATACCTGGTAAATGAAGAACAAATAAGTTGGTATCAACCAGTGCTGGTCTGATGATCTCGCTTTTGGCAGCAAACAGTGTTTCCTAGGGTTTTTGTGTTTTGTGTTGGTTACATGTGTCTTTATCTTGCTGCACAAGAACCTGCACACTTGTCTTTCTGTTCTTATCTGTCCTCTACTTTTGTTGTCTTGGGAAAGGCGCTTAGCCAACCGAACACGAGTTCTCTCTCTCTCTCTCTCTCTCTCTCTCTCTCTCTCTCTCTCTCTCTCTATATATATATATATATATATATATATATATATATATATATATATATATATATATATATATATATATATATATATCCCTCCCTCTTTCTCTCACTTGTCTTTATCACTTTGTTATGTCTTTCAACACATCTTTCTCGTATCTCTGTCTCTCACACTATCTTCGTTATCTATCTCCCCCCTCTCTCTTTTCAACCTGCTTCACATATACCAGGTTTTCCTGCACTTTATGTGCGTAGCATTTCCTTGTTTATTTGTTAATTCATCAGGCCAGTAAGTCGGAAGCCTGGTGTTTGAATTGCCTAATCATGTCTTTCTGAGGCGACGCATATTACTGTCAGCTTGGACCGGAATTATGAGGACATCAATAGCAGGAAATAGTAGGGCGGTAATGTCAACAAAGATGGAAGCCTGTAGTAAACAGTAAGTGTACAGAAACGCAAGTTAACAATTCTTTAACTCGCATGGGGACACATTGGGGATACCAATCTGGAAAATTATTCTTGATATTTAAACAGCTTCATACTTCAGCTATACCCAGCTCCGTATAAACTACTCTGTCTATACGGACTCTGCTCCGTATAAACTACTCTGTCTATACTTACGGACTCAAGTCCGTATAAACTACTCTGTCTATTCGGACTCAAGTCCGTATAAACTCTCCCTATAGGGAAAGCCAACCCTCACGCAAAAGTCGGTCCAGTATGCTCACTCTAATAGTAGCAGCTACTACAAGTAATACTGTAATAGTACGAGTGTGTACTCCAATTAAAAGCGAGCAAAATAAAAATAAAAATATTAAAAATTAAACAAACAAAAAAAGACATATGCTCCGTATAGTGACCAAGCCAAGACAGCCTAACGTGTGTACTCTTCAACCGGCCACTGCAACTTTATTTTGAAAGAACAAAGTGTGTGTTCACACCACTTTTGTATAAAGGAGTGGCCAAAGGAATTCCGAATTGGGTAGAAACCGCTGGACGATGGAAAAGTAAACAACCAAGGATATCATCTCTCTCTCTCTCTCTCTCTCTCTCTCTCTCTCTCTCTCTCTCTCTCTCTCTCTCTCTCTCCCTTTTTCTCTCTCCGTCTCTCTCTCTGTGTGTCTCTCTCTCTCTCTTTTTCTCTCTCTTTTTCTCTCTCTGTCTCTCTCTCTCTCTGTCTCTCTCTCTCTCTCTGTCTCTCTCTCTGTCTCTCTCTCTCTTTGTCTCTCTCTCTCTCTTTTTCTCTCTCTGTCTCTCTCTCTCTGTATACAGCGTTCGAGACACAGCTGCGTTCGATTTAGCAGCAGACAGCCTTGTGTTGCTAGATTTGACTGTTACGACTAACGTTGTAGTAACAACATAAGGGCATCAGCATATCTTTCTGAGACAAGAGACCCCCAGTAGCTGAACTCTTACAATACATCATAGGCCATACATAGATAGAACCAAACTTCGGCTTAACAGAGAATGCTTTGATTCACATCCATTGACTGAACAGCAAGTCTGTCAAAACTGTCATTTACTGCCAATATAGTATTAGTGCCTTGCGATGTGTGGCAGGTTGAATTGAGCCTGAGGAGTTAAGGCCGCCTGGCTAGTGCAGTCGCCGCGAACTGTGCAGGTTCGAGTTTTCTTTTTCTTAAAAGCAACACGTGTTGATAAAAGGGTTTCATGAACACGTGTCCATTCCTTGAGCCGTATTGAGTATATGGTGCTGGCCCCAATTTTAGATACTAGTCCCAGGTGTGATCATTGTCACGCAGACCGCCATTAGTTCGCATGCAATTTCCGGGTACCCATTTTAGTTATATTTAATAGTGTCAGGTCTTAGTCAGAAATGACTGCGTTAGACGCATGACCGTAGACAGTGCAACCCGCTTTCTGTTAGCGCCGAATGTTGGGCGGCACTCACAAAATCCGAAACCCTTCATTGTGTCAACGGCTTTTGGCGGAAGAGCGCAATTGGGAGTGTACAAGCCTTATCCTAGAGTAACTTTCTTTTTTTGTTTTTGTTTTTTGTTTCGCATATCCTTTACAGGACATTGCAGTCAACACTAGCAATTTTCAGCTGCTGTAGATGTTTTGGCAAGTTATACGTTTAGTAGTTTGCCATTGCTTTTTGAACGACCGGCTCACATACTCTATAAGTAACCGGCGCGACGCGATCCGCTACCGAATCTCGCGGAGCCGTGTTTCGTACGGGATTACCAACAATGTCCTTAATTCATAGGCCAGGGAGACTAGAGTAACTTAGAATGATGAAATGCAACCTAATTCAGCCTACGTGTAGTGGCAAGGCAAACTAGGCCCTAAGACTTGGTTGGCAACTGGTCTAGGATTGAGGCTTGGACAGGCGAACAGTTAGAGCGTGGCTGTTGTCATCCGGCAGCGTCTGCAGCTTGTCTTGTTCCAGATGTATTGGCATTACCTTTCCTCTCCAGTAAACTAGGCAGGCCGAAAGAGGAATCATGCTGCATGGGTAATAATATACGATCTCTATAATTCAGCCCAGACTTTGAGCTATGTAGAGGAATAACTCTACCCATTGACTACGAGAAGTAAGTCGTTCGCGAGAACCAAGTGATGACTGTGAATCTACAACCATGGTCAGGCTCCAAGAACAGCAAGTTAAAAGAGGGGTGGCAAAACAAGAACACTACGCGGGAAGCCAAAGAAGATTAATAAACTAACACAGAACTGGTGTCGTCAGTCGCTACATGCTGTGGGATTTACTGAGGAGGGGATCCGAGCACTTATGGACGAAATGTTTCCATGTGCAATGAGGATGATCTGTCGACTGACTGACTAACCAACAAACCAACCAACCAACCAACCAACCAACCAACAAATCAACCAACCAACCAACCAACTAACATAACTCTACCCATGGTATGGTTGTAGCTATGCCTGTTTAGAAGCACAATGTAACAAACTACCATCTGTCAAGGTGCCTGTACAGTGAATTTATATGTGTGGCTTATTGTGGCACTACTCATGCGGCTGTTTTGTAGAATAATGTGTTGATTAACGTCATTATTATCTGCATCATCATCATTATCTTTCAATTTTATCCACTAGCATTGTGGAGAGGGATAGTTGATATTCCAGCGCCCGATGTATGGCAACGGATAACGTCTTTCTGTGTGACTGTACAATGCCTTTGATGGTGGCAGTCCATTTTCTTCTCGGGGGCACTTTGGCTGTCGTATCAGATTTTCTTTGGTGTAGCGCCAGAGCTGGTAACTAATGGTATTGCAATCTTAACGAAATGGCCACTCCATTTGATCTCCTTTCTGCCTTTCAATAATAATCAGTTGATAAAGACCTGTATAGTTATCTTTATCGCAATGTTGTGGCCATTTAAGGGTTTTGTTTTAATGTATAAAAGACATATTGCGGGTCAATCCAAGTGCAGAATAACTGGGATTTACGGTGTCGTTTGTTTCATATCAACTAGAAGCTTGCACTGCGGTAGTGTGATCAGGTACAGATAACTTTACATATACAAGAATACGGAGTTTCAAGACAGTGATGGATTTGTATCTATCGGGGGGGGGGGGGGGGGGGGGGGGGGGGCGCGGTTAAGAAAGCCCTAACTTGCAAGTACGAGGCGACTGCCCTAGCCAGACGAAATTAATTCCTTAGGCTCAAGACCCCCCTATCTAACACCGCAATGTATTAGTATAGGCAGTAATGACAGCATAAGGCACGACAATCGATTTAATTGCACCGGGTTTGATCTCGTGTAGCCCAGACTCTCTCCACAGGGCAGCTAGCCGCCAGCCGATACCGTCGCACAGACCACGAACTCCATAGCTCCGGCGACGACCGCCAGGTGTCTCCGGAAAAATGGTGCTCGTGACTCGAATGATGGTGTCAGAACACGAACCAGCGACCTTCTGAATGTAACCACTTGGCCACTGAAACCCGCTACATATACAGGCCCAGGTTTGACGGGCTGGTATGGTCTTGTCAAGACATGTGGCGTAGCGGTTAGCATACTTTTCTACCGTCAAGTGATCTACGTTCAATCTCTAGTGCTGGCAGGTTTGACCCCTTCCCCAATTATTGTAGATGTTTGAGAAATTTCTGGGAAGGAGTTTAAAGCTCTTGTGTATTTTAAAGCTTTTAATCTCTCATCATCATTTCAAGTCGTGGGATGAGATATAACTCGGAATCTGTTACCTGTTCAATGTGTTAGACTAGACAACGGGCTCGTTAGCACAGATGATAGGTAACTCTCTTGACAATATCATAAGCACGATCCATTGAAGGTTCGATGTCTAGGCTCGTCGCCAGATAAGTGTGGGAAAGATTGGTCAGCTATTCCTCCGTGCATTCGGGCCTACAAAAATGCGTAGCCCTATCACGTCACATAACCATAGCAGGAAAGTGCTCCAGTGGAAATCAGTTACTTACATTTTAATTAGACGTGATGAAGACTTTAATGAGACTTTATATGTTTTCAAATCATTAGAATGTGACCTGTTCCAACAGAGATGGTACTGTTGTGTCGGGTCCGGGAACAGACCCTACACGAACCTCATCCCGATAGACCTGAAGCTGTTTTAACTAGACTTGATGAAGACTTTAATTAGACTTTATGTGTTTTCAAATCATTAGAATGTGAAGAAATTGAAGCTATAATATTTGAGAACTATTACATTACAATAAGAAGACTAGCTCTGATGTCGGGGTGCTTTCGCCTGATGGCGGGGGTCATTTTTAATAAGGAAAGCTAATCCACACTCAAAAGTCAGTCCAGTGCTACTAGAAGTAGTGTGTATGGACTACGCTTGATTTCACGGCGAGCGAGCGCAAACAATCAACAACAAACAACATAACAAGACTACTCCATGACGAAAGTAGTTAAGAGGAGTGCAAAAGAAATTCACTGAAAAGACATGTGTTGTTTAAAAAGACCGCAACGCGGACGTAAAAAAGCATTATACATTATATTGTAAGTAAATGGAGCTGAACTAAGCGGTTGCAACTGGGAGTAGACCAGTAAAAATAAGTGGAACCAGTAAGGGCAGACATATGCAGGCTTACTGTAACAAGGAGTCAGTCAAGCAAGACGGGCTCCAGTACCGTGACAGCATGAAACGATCGTTCAACCAGAACAACGAATACAAAGTCTATAATTATTCCGATGTATGTATGTTTGTAAATATGGCACGTGGAAGAACAAAGAAACACCGTTGTCTAAGGCAAGAAGTTCCACGAACCAACGAACGAGCAAACGAATTTAAATTTCAAAGTGGTAAGAATTGGGCCCAAAGGCCCGTTTAACCGTCTGTCCTTCCTCTTGCCTCTGTCAATCACGTACCGTCTCCACAATGAAGGTTGGCTGCAATGGATTTACACCACTGTCTGTCTCTCGTACTAACTGTTCATACTGTTTGACTGCTGTTCGTCCATCTCTTGATCTTATCTTCCCACGTGTATCGTTGTCTACTTCTTGCTCGCTTGCCTTTAACCCTATTCTTCAGTATGGTTTTTATAACGAGGGATATGCCTTTTAACGTGGCCGAAATATTTCACTTCTCTCGTCTTTTTTTCATATCTCTCTCTCTCTCTCTCTCTCTCTCTCTCTCTCTCTCTCTCTCTCTCTCTCTCTCTCTCTCTCTCTCTCTCTCTCTCTCTCTCTCTCCCCCCTTCCCTCGGATCGGCTCTCTTTTCATTCCCAGTTTTTCTAGAACCTCTTTATTTGACCATTTTTGTTTCCAGAAAATACGTCATATATACTGTAGAGCTTCTATTCGACCTTCTAATTGCTTGTTCGTTGCCCAGGCTTCTGCGCCATATAGTATCATTGAATACATATACGTAACGTTTGCTATCCACTTGTTAACCCATTTGTTATTCAAAAACGATGGGAAAATGATGCAGACAATTAATGTACACATCTTACCTGTCATGGAGTACTGGGTTCTAATATACGCGACAAGAAGCCAGTTATCATGGTCGGCAGTTGTCACCCACGTGATAACGTCCCACTATGCCTGTTATTTTCTTAAAAGTATATGCGCCCCCCCCCCCCTTCTCTGTCCATGCTATGAGGCGTATATTGTGCTAGCAACCTGGTGTTTTCCCGCCCAATCGGCGTTTAATGGGTGATGTGGTCAATATTTTCCCACATCATTTCCCATGGTACCCATTTTAGGTTGGATCGACCTAGGAATCCAGGAAAGTGAAAATAATCTCCACCACGATGAGATTCGAACACATGAACATAGGACCGACAGGCACGCGTGCTAGCCATTGAGCCACCCCGGCTCCTGTGTGTGCTATAGATCTGTGATATTTCCCTATGAACACGCTCGGGTAGAACTTCTTAGCTATACACAGTTTTGAAAACAAATAAACAAATGTATTCGTCAGCTTTAGTATAAGTATATGACAATGTTAACTCTTTAGGTCCCATAAATGAATGTAAGGTTTAAGCTTTAAATGGAGCACACTGAGTTAAAGTTACTGATGCAGGGAACACTAAAAGTCGAATTATTGACTCAAAATATAATAAATAATCAAAGTTATGGTTAGAAGGAATTCGAAGTTTTGACTCTGAAGGAAGTAAAAGTATTGTTCCTACAGAAGTCAAAGTATTTTTTTAGAAGGAAGTCAAAATATTGACTTAGAAGGAAGTCAAAGTATTCTTTATAAGGAAGTCAAAGTATTGCTAAAAAAAAAAAAAGTCAAAATATTAGTTTACAAAGAAGTCAAAGTATTGGTTTAGACAGAAGTCAAAATACTGGTTTAGAAAAAAAGTCAAAGTATTGGCTTTGAAGGAAGTCAAAATATTGGTTTAGAAGGAAGTCAAAGTATTGGCTTTGAAGGAAGTCAAAGTATTGGTTTAGAAGGAAGTCAAAGTATTGGTTTAGAAGGAAGTCAAAATATTGGATTAGAGGGACGTCAAGGTATCGATTCAGAAAGAAGTCAAATTATTGGTTCAGAAAGAAATCAAAGTATTGGCTTAGAAGGAAGTCAAAATATTGGTTTAGAAGGAAGTCAAAGTATTGGTTTAGTAAGAAGTCAAAGTATTGGTTAAAAAAGAAGTCAAAGTATTGGTTTAGAAGGAATTCGAAGTATTGGTTTAACTGGAAGTCAGACCCAAAAAAAGGCCGAAAGTTCCGCTGCCCAGGCAAACTCTAAAAATGCCAGCACCATTCCACAAAGCATGTTATAGCACGTGTGATCCTGGTATACACACGGTTACACTCTAGCCGGCACTGGCGGGTTCGTGTGCTGTGCTGAGATTCTCTTTGAATTATATATGGGTATATACAGGAGCACTTATGTTGATCTCCATGTGCAGTGAAAGTGATCCCTAACCAAGTTCACACCAACCAACCCCACCCGTTTCCCCCCCCCCCCCCCCACCACTCTTCCCCAATTACCCACACACATCATCCACACACACACACACAGAGAGAGAGAGAGAGAGAGAGAGAGAGAGAGAGAGAGAGAGAGAGAGAGAGAGAGAGAGAGAGAGAGAGAGAGAGAGTGAGAGCGCCCTCCCACCTCAACCAAACACACTAAATGTAATTTTCTCTTTGTTGCGTTTTCTCGGACACTTATCGTTCCTTCTCATCTCCCCCTACACACATTCTTTCAGTCGCTCATATTTGTACCAGGCCTGTTGTTTCTACAATCTAGCAACGGTTATCAGGCTTATTTTCTGCACGCCCAGGTCGTGACGTTATCTGCCACACGTATTGTTTCTTTTTCCACTCCATCGCACTTCTTTACCCTCCTATGTGGTTATCTCTGTTTGTCAGTCTGTCACTTTATCCTTTTCTTGCCGTTATTTCTTTCTTTTAGCAATTTATGTTGTTCTTTGTTTATTTTGTCCTTTCTGTCATTATCTCTTGCCCCACGATGTCTCACATTCGTGCTGGAATATTCCATTAGATGCGCTGCTCTCAGCTCTCGATGCGGCAATTTCTACCTGTTTCGCAAACGGGTTTCAGATGACAGAAATGGCTTAATTTTGCTGCCGAACTATTATTACATAGTGTACACAGAGAAAGGGGGAAGCCGTGGTAGCGCAGGCTTACCTACCATCCGGGAAAATATGTTCGAATCCGTAGACTCGGGCGTTGTCTCTATCACAGACCTGAGCTCCCGCCTAAATGGTACGAGGAATTGTTTGCGGAAGTGACCGTATCAGCCAATCAACGCCGACTGCTCTATAGGGCCAATACCATACATCAAATACGTTTGAAGGTGAGGTACAGGGTCGCTTACTGTTGCTGTACATTGTCGGGGGAGAGGGGGGGGGGGTTATTAAATGAACTGATAATATTTAGACTCCATATGTTTTCACAGCGCGCCCTTATCCGTGATAGTGAACAATAGGTCAATAATGCGGAACGAACCTACGGCCTCCAGGCCTGCAGGCGAACATTTAGCCACCACACTACCACAGTTCCAGCAAATATAGCCCAGATGTAAATCTGTAAAACCAGCGTCTTATTAGGCCAGGCGTTTTCTTGCTTGCTTGTGTTCGTTGGCTTGAGCTCCAACGCGAAGTCCTGTATGTCGGATGAAGGCATCCTGTTGTCCAACATCAGTGTGATGTCATACAGGACCTGAGCTTTGCGTGAGTATCCGTTGGTGTGCAGACTGGTGGTCCCTCGCCGTACAGGCAGACACTCTCCGACTTCGGAGGAATCGGCGATCCTACTGACTTTATCCAGAACCCCGAAGGGACCTGTTGCCCAGGACGCTCGACAAGGACGCGTCAATAGATTTGGCCAATATATAACCCAGCCCTGGTGCCTTGGAAACACCTCTGCGTCCCGCCAGGCGTTATGGTGTTGGATTTTCGTACCATGTGGCCTGAATAGACCGGTAAATTGTTGGACAGACTGCGAATTGCCGTTGCACGCAGAGCTGTGTCAATAGGCACCTGGGTATGCCCTTAGCTGGCTACCCACAACTCGTTCATACCCCGGCAACCTAGTATATGTCAGATTCCTAGCGTTTCACAACCCCGGAGAAACAGCTATTTTTAGGACACGTCTGTAAATGTGTTATTGTTGGTAAAACTGTGATGTATTTGTAAATAATGACGAGAATGTATTATCTGGAAGGATTGTATGAATCAGAGGATACACTCGGTGTTATCTCGGTAGTATTGTGTGTCCTTGTCTCACCAAGTTCTTTGTTTTAGATGAGGGTTGGATAAGTCATTCAACAAAAGCACGCGATCTGGGCACACAAAGGAAATATCGCTAGATAATAAAAAAACGAGAATAAGCGTTGTTTACAAAGCTATCACATGTATCATGATCACGTGCCCTGCCAACTGGCGAAGGCGTTCATGCATCTCCACAGATTTTGATCCCTGGCGCACAGGATCGGTTTCACTGATGATGTTCCTCCATGTCACCGTGGCAACCCATTATGCATACATTCTCCTGGTTGTTCCTAGTCTCTTCTACCACTGGTCTGTCCAGTCGTCATGGTGTCTTCCAATGCCTCTCTTCTCATTAAATGACCATGAACGTTGTTATTATTGTTGGTAGTGGTGTGGTTGTGGTTGTGGTTGTGGTTGTGGTTGTTGTTGTTGTTCTTCTTCTTCTTCTTCTTCTTCTTCTTCTTCTTCTTCTTCTTCTTCTTCTTCTTTCGTTCTCTTGAAATTTGTCTATAACAGCTTGTTTGTCGCATTCTTATATGTGTATATGATGTAATCCACCGGAATATGGATCACATGTATAAGGGTTTAAATTCTTAACAATGTTTTAAATTACACGGTATTTAGATTTCTATTCGTGTGTTAACGTTTATGTTTACCACGTCGGGATTTGTCAAGGACTCTAAGGCCCCTTGGCAATCTAAAGTTGCTTATTATAATGATGCCCAACGAATGATCTGTGTTGTGATTAAATGAACAAGTTTATAAAGATGCAGAGGCAAATTAACACCGTTAGAAAAATATACAAAAAAAGGTGTGTTGTCGTGCTTTGTGACAATATAAGACAAGTAGGATTGTGTTCTGCCACAATATAAGACAAGTAAGTTGTCATGTTCCTAACAATATAAGGCAAATGGGCTGTCGTATTTTATCACAATATGAGACATGGAGGTCTACTATTGAACATACTGGAAGTCCAGAAACAATCACGGTACATGGGCCGGATGCACGAAATATGTAGAAAAGGCGAAGGAAGACATGCTTCGAGAGCAGTGGCAGGCTTCTATTTAACAATCAGAAATGGAGAGCATCTGTTGGATGTTCCCCCAAGACATGCTGGTGATGTAGGAAACGAGCAGGTGGACAGATTGGCTGGGTGTGCATCACTGGGTGATGTATTGGTGCATGATAAGGCAGACGTAGTCGGGGGTCTTTGGGATGGTGGGTATCGTACGGAGGGACAGTTAGATAAATCATCACGATATGGAGAGAATGGTGCTGCAGGGAGTGACCAGAAGATCTAGCCGCAACTCATGATCCACAGGAAAGGCCAAACGGACACAAAATCAGACTGCCACTGGTAGTATTAGTACTGGGACTATTCGCTGGCTGTTGAAAATGGGGATGGAGCACGTGTGGGAATGACCCGAGCGCTACGATATCGGTTTTTGAATCAACTACGCAAGTCAAGTAGGAGAAGACAGCTTTTAAGCCCCTTTGATCAGTGCTGATGATGATGACAACGACGATGATCTAATGGCTTAGCTTCATAAATCAACACAACTCCACTTGTGAGCATCACTTAAACAGTTTTGTCAGTGAACACCCGACTTTCCTCTGATTCGACCACGGAAAGGGCCGCGGCTAAATGTAGTGGCAATTCCCTTCTCACAAAGCCCTAACATAGCATACATGCAATCTTAAAAGAAATAGATTTGGTGACCATTAGAATTCAGATAGCGGAATCGCTTCTACGGACCAACTGTAGATTAGGCACCCGACGTGTCTTTGATTTTACAAAAACTAAGCAAGCGGGGTATTGCGCTGATAACCGCCGCACGAAGCCGTGATAAGGTGAACGTGACACCCCATCAACCAGCGGTAGATGCTCACGGAGAGGTTCTCAAGCTGTGTGCTACCGCCCTGCGATCTGAGATTCCAAGAAGTTTTGTGTTCGTTGACAAATAGACAGGTTGAACGTTTGATTGTGCATGTGAGCGTGTGTGCGCGCGCGGGTGTGTGTGTGTGGTGTGTGTGTGTGTGTGTGTTGAGTGTATGAGACTGCCACTCACATGCGCTTAAACTTTCGGTGCGCTGACGGTTGGGGAATAGGTGCATTCCCTACACCGGTCAGTTGGGCTTCAACGTTGACGTCTCGTTCCAAAAGCAACCGTAAACTACTTATCCTATAATTCCTAGCAAATCAATCTGGGGTTGGTCGCAACGTCCTGCAAAGGACACGCAACGTTAAGAGTCCCATTTGACGTTCATTTGGCTTGGGAAAGATTCAGGAGGCAATGAGTTGAAGAATGTTCAGTAGACCTAATAATAACCAGTCGGCTCTATGTCGAAGGGATTACTGACGCTATTTGTGATTCCGCATATGCGTTCGAAACACATCTGCGGGCGATTTGACAGCAGACCACATTGCGTTGGTTTTTATAAAATGGTATGAGTATCAGTAACAAACTATTGAACGTATAATTGCCCAGGAATCACAAACAGCCACACACAAAAAAAAAAATGCTGTGTGGATAACCTTCTGACATTGGTTTCTATTTTTCGTTTTGGGGACACATGCAAACGTGCAACAATGTGCACTCTTCTATTGGGAGCGGCGGCTCCTGACCGTTCACACGGTCAGCGCACCGACCTGCACCACAAAGTTCTCTCAGATGCGAAACGACCTGTGTCACCGATCAACCTGTGATTACACAATAAAACCAGGCAGCAGTGTTGTGAAGGCGCCAGAGACAATAGCTGTACTGCACACGTTGAACAATAATACCTTCTTTGTTGTGACAACTTTTCATGCTGTCAGTATTCACGTCTGTCACATAACGATAAGAGAACAAGTCACGGTATCATCATCATCATCATCATCATCGTCATTACCATCATCATCATCGTGTGCCATACCGATAAGCGTGGGTGCTCATGTTTCGCCCTCTCACACGATCACCAGAGTCGTGGATCAGCTCTGTGTTCTTGTCTCGATAATACCACGTGGCCAAGCTAGCCAGGTGTTTACTTCTCTGCCTTCCCCTTGTTATCTCCCCCCCCCCCCCCCCCAAATCTTGCCAGTTGTCAACAAGTTCGCCAAGTCATTTCTTCTTACAACGTGTCCAAAGAATTCTGCCTTGCCTACGTCTAATTTCTCCAATAAGTTTACGGTTTTCACAGTATTCACGTGGCCAAGAAAGCCACCCATGGGAATGCCGGTTCCTAAGACACAGTCAAAGTGATAGACATTGTGTCGGACATCACGTCAAAGCATTTGAACCACGAGTCCCCCCTCCCCTCTCCCCCCCCTCCCTTCTCTCTCTCCATACATAGCGCTATGGCTAGACGCCTACATGCCGGCACGTTGGTCATGGGTTCGAATCGGCATCCAGGCGGGTTTTGATCCATGACTTGGGCTTCCATGTCGACCCAGCCTATAATAGGTACCAGGGAATGTTTGGGAAAGTGAAGGCGGCCGAGGCGATATCGATCACATAAAACCGCCGAGTGCCGATTGCTTAGTGCATACGTGGGTCTAGCATCGTATGCTCAACGCACCTCAAGGCGGGTAACATGGTCCTTGATTTGTACAATTTATATACACATACAAACGGGGTCAACCACTGCAATACACACAGGGACGGACAGACAGACCGATTAATAGGTGGATTCGACCGAGCGGGAGGGGATTGGGCAGAGAGACAAATGGATGGAGAAGTGGATTGTTAGATGGATCGATATACAGACAAACAAATAGACATTAGACCTACAGACACCCGGGAAAGTTAACTCAAGTCAACAAACGCCTGAAGAATTCGGATGTATCGGTCGCAAAGTGCAAATATCGCAGCTCTGCTGTAAACAGGCACAATGCATTTCCGTCCAAAACAAATATATGGGACAAAAGAAGAAGGAGAGAAAGGCCAACAGACAACAGACAGATGGTTGTAAGTGCCATTGAAGACTGGGTCCAACTCTTAGGTCTGAAACATTGGCGTTCATGTAGTTTCAGACCTGAAGTGAACTGGCATCTATCGGGGTGGGGTTGGCATAGATACTTGTCTATATCTGTACCAATACACTGACATTGTAGTAACAGATAGTGCAAACAAAGGATTGTCCTCTCCTTGAATATCAAGTAGACAGTAACAATTGAGATATCCCAACAACAACAAAAGTGACACCAAAATGTGAAATGGAAATAGAAGGGACAATTCTTAACCAAGTGGATAATTTTAAATACCTAGGGGCATTTATAACATCAGATGGAAGGTGCACAACAGAGATTAAGAGCAGAATAGGGCAAGCAAAAGCTGCATTTCAGAAAATGAAAAGTATCTTATGCAATAAGTCACTATCATTGAATGTAAGAAAGAGAGTGCTGAAGTGCTATATAGAACCAGTTTTGCTGTATGGCAGAGCATCTTGGAATGTAAATGAACAAATTCGGAAGAACTTGGAAGCAACAAAGATATGATTCCTAAGACAAATGCTGCAAATTCCCTAGACTGCCATAGTAACTAACGATAATTGCATGAAAGAGGCTAATGAAACTGGAACATTATATACAACAATAAGAAAGAGACAGTGTTCTTTGGTCACGTGATGGGCATAGTGGAGCTACACAGAATAGCAAAGGTTACGACAGGTTTGAATGGGTTGACTGAGAATTGTGCTCTAATGCTGGATAATAATAATAATAAAATAATAATAATAATAATAATAATAATAATAATAATAAGAAGAAGAAGAAGAAGAAGAAGAAGAGAAGAAACTATGTGGATAATAGAACCTGGTTATCAAATGAGTAGAGCATATTTTCGATGGGCATTATGTGTTCATGCTTTTGGGCACTCATCAGTAGGTTGATGAGTGTTCATGCTTTGGGCACTCGTCAGTAGGTTGATGAGTGTTCATGCTTTGGGCACTCGTCAGTAGGTTGATGAGTGTTCATGCTTTGGGCACTCGTCAGTAGGTTGATGAGTGTTCATGCTTTGGGCACTCGTCAGTAGGTTGATGAGTGTTCATGCTTTGGGCACTCATCAGTAGGTTGATGAGTGTTCATGCTTTGGGCACTCGTCAGTAGGTTGATGAGTGTTCATGCTTTGGGCACTCGTCAGTAGGTTGATGAGTGTTCATGCTTTGGGCACTCGTCAGTAGGTTGATGAGTGTTCATGCTTTGGGCACTCGTCAGTAGGTTGATGAGTGTTCATGCTTTGGGCACTCGTCAGTAGGTTGATGAGTGTTCAATGCCTTGTGGCACATCGTCAGAGGTTGATGAGAGTGTTCATGGCTTTGGGGGCACGTCATGCATGTAGGTTGATGAGTGTTGCATAAGCTTTGGGCACTCGTCGAGTAGGTTGATGAGTGTTCATGCTTTGGGCACTCGTCAGTAGGTTGATGAGTGTTCATGCTTTGGGCACTCGTCAGTAGGTTGATGAGTGTTCATGCTTTGGGCACCCGTCAGTAGGTTGATGAGTGTTCATACTTTGGGCACTCGTCAGTAGGTTGATGAGTGTTCATGCTTTGGGCACCCATCAGTAGGTTGATGAGTGTTCATGACTTTGGGCACCCGTCAGTAGGTTGATGAGTGTTCATGCTTTGGGCACCCATCAGTAGGTTGATGAGTGTTTCATGCTTTGGGCACCGTCAGTAGGTTGATGAGTGTTCATGCTTTGGGCACCCATCAGTAGGTTGATGAGTGTTCATGCTTTGGGCACTCGTCAGTAGGTTGATGAGTGTTCATGCTTTGGGCACTCGTCAGTAGGTTGATGAGTGTTCATACTTTGGGCACTCGTCAGTAGGTTGATGAGTGTTCATGCTTTGGGCACCCATCAGTAGGTTGATGAGTGTTCATGCTTTGGGCACCCGTCAGTAGGTTGATGAGTGTTCATACTTTGGGCACCCATCAGTAGGTTGATGAGTGTTCATGCTTTGGGCACCCGTCAGTAGGTTGATGAGTGTTCATGCTTTGGGCACCGTCAGTAGGTTGATGAGTGTTCATGCTTTGGGCACCTCAGTAGGTTTGATGAGTGTTCATGCTTTGGGCACCATCAGTAGGTTGATGAGTGTTCATGCTTGGGCACCGTCAGTAGGTTGATGAGTGTTCATGCTTTGGGCACCGTCAGTAGGTTGATGAGTGTTCATGCTTTGGGCACCCGTCAGTAGGTTGATGAGTGTTCATACTTTGGGCACCCATCAGTAGGTTGATGAGTGTTCATGCTTTGGGCACTCGTCAGTAGGTTGATGAGTGTTCATTACTTTGGGCACTCGTCAGTAGGTTGATGAGTGTTCATGCTTTGGGCACCCATCAGTAGGTTGATGAGTGTTCATGCTTTGGGCACCCGTCAGTAGGTTGATGAGGTGTTCATACTTGGGCACCCGTCAGTAGGTTGATGAGTGTTCATGCTTTGGGCACTCGTCAGTAGGTTGATGAGTGTTCATACTTTGGGCACCCATCAGTAGGTTGATGAGTGTTCATGCTTTGGGCACCCGTCAGTAGGTTGATGAGTGTTCATGCTTTGGGCACCCATCAGTAGGTTGATGAGTGTTCATGCTTTGGGCACCCGTCAGTAGGTTGATGAGTGTTCATCTTTGGGCACCCTCAGTAGGTTGATGATGTCATGCTTTGGGCACCCGTCAGTAGGTTGATGAGTGTTCATACTTTGAGCACCCGTCAGTAGGTTGATGAGTGTTCATGCTTTGGGCACCCATCAGTAGGTTGATGAGTGTTCATACTTTGGGCACCCGTCAGTAGGTTGATGAGTGTTCATACTTTGGGCACCCGTCAGTAGGTTGATGAGTGTTCATACTTTGGGCACCGGTCAGTAGGTTGATGAGTGTTCATGCTTTGGGCACCGTCAGTAGGTTGATGAGTGTTCATGCTTTGGGCACCCGTCAGTAGTTGATGAGTGTTCATGCTTTGGGCACTCGTCAGTAGGTTGATGAGTGTTCATGCTTTGGGCACTCGTCAGTAGGTTGATGAGTGTTCATGCTTTGGGCACCCGTCAGTAGGTTGATGAGTGTTCATGCTTTGGGCACCCATCAGTAGGTTGATGAGTGTTCATGCTTTGGGCACCCATCAGTAGGTTGATGAGTGTTCATACTTTGGGCACCGTCAGTAGGTTGATGAGTGTTCATGCTTTGGGCACCCATCAGTAGGTTGATGAGTGTTCATGCTTTGGGCACCAATCAGTAGGTGATGAGTGTTCATGCTTTGGGCACCCGTCAGTAGGTTGATGAGTGTTCATACTTTGGGCACCCGTCAGTAGGTTGATGAGTGTTCATACTTTGGGCACCCATCAGTAGGTTGATGAGTGTTCATGCTTTGGGCACCCATCAGTAGGTTGATGAGTGTTCATACTTTGGGCACCGTCAGTAGGTTGATGAGTGTTCATACTTGGGCACCCGTCAGTAGGTTGATGAGTGTTCATGCTTTGGGCACCATCCAGTAGGTGATGAGTGTTCATGCTTTGGGCACCCGTCAGTAGGTTGATGAGTGTTCATACTTTGGGAACCAGTCAGTAGGTGATGAGTGTCATGCTTTGGGCACCCGTCAGTAGTTTGATGAGTGTTCATGATTTGGGCACCCATCAGTAGGTTGATGATGTTCATTACTTTGGGCAATCCCATCAGTAGGTTGATGAGTGTTCATACTTGTTAGGGACTCGTCAGTAGGTTGATTGAGTTTTCATGCTTTGGGCACCCGTCAGTAGGTTGACTGAGTGTTCATGACTTTGGGCAACCAATCAGTTAGGTTGATGAGTGTTCATTGCTTTTGGGCCACCTGTCAAGTAGGTTTGATGGTGTTCATACTTTGGGCCATCACATCAGGTAGGTGATGAGTGTTCATACTTTGGGCACCCCGATCAGTAGGCTTGATGAGTGTTCCATACTTTGGGCACCCGTCAGTAGGTTGATGAGTGTTTCATGACTTTGGGCACCCAGTCAGTAGGTTGATGAGTGTTCATACTTTGGGCACCCATCAGTAGGTTGATGAGTGTTCATGCTTTGGGCACCCATCAGTAGGTTGATGAGTGTTCATACTTTGGGCACCCGTCAGTAGGTTGATGAGTGTTCATGCTTTGGGCACCCATCAGTAGGTTGATGAGTGTTCATGCTTTGGGCACCCATCAGTAGGTTGATGAGTGTTCATGCTTTGGGCACTCGTCAGTAGGTTGATGAGTGTTCATGCTTTGGGCACCCATCAGTAGGTTGATGAGTGTTCATGCTTTGGGCACCCGTCAGTAGGTTGATGAGTGTTCATGCTTTGGGCACTCGTCAGTAGTTGATGAGTGTTCATGCTTTGGGCACCGTCAGTAGGTTGATGAGTGTTCATGCTTTGGGCACCGTCAGTAGGTTGATGAGTGTTCATGCTTTGGGCACCCGTCAGTAGGTTGATGAGTGTTCATACTTTGGGCACCCGTCAGTAGGTTGATGAGTGTTCATGCTTTGGGCACTCATCAGTAGGTTGATGAGTGTTCATGCTTTGGGCACCATCAGTAGGTTGATGAGTGTTCATGCTTTGGGCACCGTCAGTAGGTTGATGAGTGTTCATGCTTTGGGCACCCATCAGTAGGTTGATGAGTGTTCATGCTTTGGGCACCCGTCAGTAGGTTGATGAGTGTTCATACTTTGGGCACCCATCAGTAGGTTGATGAGTGTTCATGCTTTGGGCACCCGTCAGTAGGTTGATGAGTGTTCATACTTTGGGCACCCGTCAGTAGGTTGATGAGTGTTCATACTTTGGGCACTCGTCAGTAGGTTGATGAGTGTTCATGCTTTGGGCACTCGTCAGTAGGTTGATGAGTGTTCATGCTTTGGGCACCCATCAGTAGGTTGATGAGTGTTCATGCTTTGGGCACTCGTCAGTAGGTTGATGAGTGTTCATACTTTGGGCACCCGTCAGTAGGTTGATGAGTGTTCATGCTTTGGGCACTCGTCAGTAGGTTGAATGAGTGTTCATACTTGGGCACCCATCAGTAGGTTGATGAGTGTTCATGCTTTGGGCACCCTCAGTAGGTTGATGGATAATCATGCTTTGGGCACCATCAGTAGGTTGATGAGTGTTCTATACTTTGGGCACCGTCAGTAGTTGATGAGGTGTTCATACTTTGAGCACCCGTCAGTAGGTTGATGAGTGTTCATGACTTTGGGCACCCATCAGTAGGTTGATGAGTGTTCATACTTTGGGAACCCGTCAGTAGGTTGATGAGTGTTCTACTTTGGGCACCCATCAGTAGGTTGATGAGTGTTCATACTTTGGGCACCCATCAGTAGGTTGATGAGGTTCATACTTTGGGCACCGTCAGTAGGTTGATGAGTGTCATACTTTGGGCACCGTCAGTAGGTTGATGAGTGTTCATGCTTTGGGCACCCATCAGTAGGTGATGAGTGTTCATGCTTTGGGCACCCATCAGTAGGTTGATGAGTGTTCATGCTTTGGGCACTCGTCAGTAGGTTGATGAGTGTTCATGCTTTGGGCACTCGTCAGTAGGTTGATGAGTGTTCATGCTTTGGGCACCCGTCAGTAGGTTGATGAGTGTTCATGCTTTGGGCACCCATCAGTAGGTTGATGAGTGTTCATGCTTTGGGCACCATCAGTAGGTTGATGAGTGTTCATACTTTGGGCACCCATCAGTAGGTTGATGAGTGTTCATGCTTTGGGCACCCATCAGTAGGTTGATGAGTGTTCATGCTTTGGGCACCATCAGTAGGTTGATGAGTGTTCATGCTTTGGGCACCCGTCAGTAGGTTGATGAGTGTTCATACTTTGGGCACCCGTCAGTAGGTTGATGAGTGTTCATACTTTGGGCACCCGTCAGTAGGTTGATGAGTGTTCATGCTTTGGGCACCCTCAGTAGGTTGATGAGTGTTCATACTTTGGGCACCCGTCAGTAGGTTGATGAGTGTTCATACTTTGGGCACCCGTCAGTAGGTTGATGAGTGTTCATACTTTGGGCACCCATCAGTAGGTTGATGAGTGTTCATACTTGGGCACCCGTCAGTAGGTTGATGAGTGTTCATACTTTGGGCACCCGTCAGTAGGTTGATGAGTGTTCATGCTTTGGGCACCCGTCAGTAGGTTGATGAGTGTTCATACTTTGGGCACCCATCAGTAGGTTGATGAGTGTTCATGCTTTGGGCACCCATCAGTAGGTTGATGAGTGTTCATGCTTTGGGCACCCGTCAGTAGGTTGATGAGTGTTCATGCTTTGGGCACCCGTCAGTAGGTTGATGAGTGTTCATGCTTTGGGCACCCATCAGTAGGTTGATGAGTGTTCATGCTTTGGGCACTCGTCAGTAGGTTGATGAGTGTTCATACTTTGGGCACCCATCAGTAGGTTGATGAGTGTTTCATGCTTTGGGCACCCATCAGTAGGTTGATGAGTGTTCATACTTTGGGCACCCGTCAGTAGGTTGATGAGTGTGTTCATACTTTGGGCACCCATCAGTAGGTGATGAGTGTTCATACTTTGGGCACCCGTCAGTAGGTTGATGAGTGTTCATGCTTTGGGCACCCATCAGTAGGTTGATGAGTGTTCATACTTTGGGCACCCATCAGTAGGTTGATGAGTGTTCATGCTTTGGGCACCCATCAGTAGGTTGATGAGTGTTCATGCTTTGGCACCCGTCAGTAGGTTGATGAGTGTTCATGCTTTGGGCACCCGTCAGTAGGTTGATGAGTGTTCATGCTTTGGGCACCCATCAGTAGGTTGATGAGTGTTCATGCTTTGGGCACCCGTCAGTAGGTTGATGAGTGTTCATGCTTTGGGCACCCATCAGTAGGTTGATGAGTGTTCATGCTTTGGGCACCCATCAGTAGGTTGATGAGTGTTCATGCTTTGGGCACCCGTCAGTAGGTTGATGAGTGTTCATGCTTTGGGCACCCGTCAGTAGGTTGATGAGTGTTCATACTTTGGGCACCCGTCAGTAGGTTGATGAGTGTTCATGCTTTGGGCACCCATCAGTAGGTTGATGAGTGTTCATGCTTTGGGCACCCGTCAGTAGGTTGATGAGTGTTCATACTTTGGGCACCCATCAGTAGGTTGATGAGTGTTCATGCTTTGGGCACCCTCAGTAGGTTGATGAGTGTTCATGCTTTGGGCACCCGTCAGTAGGTTGATGAGTGTTCATGCTTTGGGCACCAGTCAGTAGGTTGATGAGTGTTCATGCTTTGGGGCACCCGTCAGTAGGTTGATGAGTGTTCATGCTTTGGGCACCCGTCAGTAGGTTGATGAGTGTTCATGCTTTGGGCACCCGTCAGTAGGTTGATGAGTGTTCATGCTTTGGGCACCCGTCAGTAGGTTGATGAGTGTTCATGCTTTGGGCACCCGTCAGTAGGTTGATGAGTGTTCATGCTTTGGGCACCCATCAGTAGGTTGATGAGTGTTCATGCTTTGGGCACCCGTCAGTAGGTTGATGAGTGTTCATGCTTTGGGCACCGTCAGTAGGTTGATGAGTGTTCATGCTTTGGGCACCCGTCAGTAGGTTGATGAGTGTTCATGCTTTGGGCACCCTCAGTAGGTTGATGAGTGTTCATGCTTTGGGCACCCGTCAGTAGGTTGATGAGTGTTCATGCTTTGGGCACTCGTCAGTAGGTTGATGAGTGTTCATGCTTTGGGCACCCGTCAGTAGGTTGATGAGTGTTCATACTTTGGGCACCCGTCAGTAGGTTGATGAGTGTTCATGCTTTGGGCACTCGTCAGTAGGTTGATGAGTGTTCATGCTTTGGGCACCCATCAGTAGGTTGATGAGTGTTCATGCTTTGGGCACCCGTCAGTAGGTTGATGAGTGTTCATGCTTTGGGCACCCATCAGTAGGTTGATGAGTGTTCATGCTTTGGGCACCCGTCAGTAGGTTGATGAGTGTTCATACTTTGGGCACCCATCAGTAGGTTGATGAGTGTTCATGCTTTGGGCACCCGTCAGTAGGTTGATGAGTGTTCATACTTTGGGCACCCGTCAGTAGGTTGATGAGTGTTCATACTTTGGGCACTCGTCAGTAGGTTGATGAGTGTTCATGCTTTGGGCACTCGTCAGTAGGTTGATGAGTGTTCATGCTTTGGGCACCCATCAGTAGGTTGATGAGTGTTCATGCTTTGGGCACTCGTCAGTAGGTTGATGAGTGTTCATACTTTGGGCACTCGTCAGTAGGTTGATGAGTGTTCATGCTTTGGGCACTCGTCAGTAGGTTGATGAGTGTTCATACTTTGGGCACCCATCAGTAGGTTGATGAGTGTTCATGCTTTGGGCACCCGTCAGTAGGTTGATGAGTGTTCATGCTTTGGGCACCCATCAGTAGGTTGATGAGTGTTCATGCTTTGGGCACCCGTCAGTAGGTTGATGAGTGTTCATACTTTGAGCACCCGTCAGTAGGTTGATGAGTGTTCATGCTTTGGGCACCCATCAGTAGGTTGATGAGTGTTCATACTTTGGGCACCCGTCAGTAGGTTGATGAGTGTTCATACTTTGGGCACCCATCAGTAGGTTGATGAGTGTTCATACTTTGGGCACCCATCAGTAGGTTGATGAGTGTTCATACTTTGGGCACCCGTCAGTAGGTTGATGAGTGTTCATACTTTGGGCACCCGTCAGTAGGTTGATGAGTGTTCATGCTTGGGCACCCGTCAGTAGGTTGATGAGTGTTCATGCTTTGGGCACCCATCAGTAGGTTGATGAGTGTTCATGCTTTGGGCACTCGTCAGTAGGTTGATGAGTGTTCATGCTTTGGGCACTCGTCAGTAGGTTGATGAGTGTTCATGCTTTGGGCACCCGTCAGTAGGTTGATGAGTGTTCATGCTTTGGGCACCCATCAGTAGGTTGATGAGTGTTCATGCTTTGGGCACCGTCAGTAGGTTGATGAGTGTTCATACTTTGGGCACCCATCAGTAGGTTGATGAGTGTTCATGCTTTGGGCACCCGTCAGTAGGTTGATGAGTGTTCATGCTTTGGGCACCCATCAGTAGGTTGATGAGTGTTCATGCTTTGGGCACCCGTCAGTAGGTTGATGAGTGTTCATACTTTGGGCACCCGTCAGTAGGTTGATGAGTGTTCATGCTTTGGGCACCCATCAGTAGGTTGATGAGTGTTCATACTTTGGGCACCCGTCAGTAGGTTGATGAGTGTTCATACTTTGGGCACCCATCAGTAGGTTGATGAGTGTTCATACTTTGGGCACCCATCAGTAGGTTGATGAGTGTTCATACTTTGGGCACCCGTCAGTAGGTTGATGAGTGTTCATACTTTGGGCACCCGTCAGTAGGTTGATGAGTGTTCATGCTTTGGGCACCCATCAGTAGGTTGATGAGTGTTCATGCTTTGGGCACCCATCAGTAGGTTGATGAGTGTTCATGCTTTGGGCACTCGTCAGTAGGTTGATGAGTGTTCATGCTTTGGGCACTCGTCAGTAGGTTGATGAGTGTTCATGCTTTGGGCACCCGTCAGTAGGTTGATGAGTGTTCATGCTTTGGGCACCCATCAGTAGGTTGATGAGTGTTCATGCTTTGGGCACCCATCAGTAGGTTGATGAGTGTTCATACTTTGGGCACCCATCAGTAGGTTGATGAGTGTTCATGCTTTGGGCACCCATCAGTAGGTTGATGAGTGTTCATGCTTTGGGCACCAATCAGTAGGTTGATGAGTGTTCATGCTTTGGGCACCCGTCAGTAGGTTGATGAGTGTTCATACTTTGGGCACCCGTCAGTAGGTTGATGAGTGTTCATACTTTGGGCACCCATCAGTAGGTTGATGAGTGTTCATGCTTTGGGCACCCATCAGTAGGTTGATGAGTGTTCATACTTTGGGCACCCGTCAGTAGGTTGATGAGTGTTCATACTTTGGGCACCCGTCAGTAGGTTGATGAGTGTTCATACTTTGGGCACCCATCAGTAGGTTGATGAGTGTTCATACTTTGGGCACCCGTCAGTAGGTTGATGAGTGTTCATGCTTTGGGCACCCGTCAGTAGGTTGATGAGTGTTCATGCTTTGGGCACCCGTCAGTAGGTTGATGAGTGTTCATACTTTGGGCACCCATCAGTAGGTTGATGAGTGTTCATACTTTGGGCACCCATCAGTAGGTTGATGAGTGTTCATGCTTTGGGCACTCGTCAGTAGGTTGATGAGTGTTCATGCTTTGGGCACCCGTCAGTAGGTTGATGAGTGTTCATGCTTTGGGCACCCATCAGTAGGTTGATGAGTGTTCATGCTTTGGGCACTCGTCAGTAGGTTGATGAGTGTTCATACTTTGGGCACCCATCAGTAGGTTGATGAGTGTTCATGCTTTGGGCACCCATCAGTAGGTTGATGAGTGTTCATACTTTGGGCACCCGTCAGTAGGTTGATGAGTGTTCATACTTTGGGCACCCATCAGTAGGTTGATGAGTGTTCATACTTTGGGCACCCATCAGTAGGTTGATGAGTGTTCATGCTTTGGGCACCCATCAGTAGGTTGATGAGTGTTCATACTTTGGGCACCCATCAGTAGGTTGATGAGTGTTCATGCTTTGGGCACCCATCAGTAGGTTGATGAGTGTTCATGCTTTGGGCACCCATCAGTAGGTTGATGAGTGTTCATGCTTTGGGCACCCGTCAGTAGGTTGATGAGTGTTCATGCTTTGGGCACCCATCTGTAGGTTGATGAGTGTTCATGCTTTGGGCACCCGTCAGTAGGTTGATGAGTGTTCATGCTTTGGGCACCCATCAGTAGGTTGATGAGTGTTCATACTTTGGGCACCCATCAGTAGGTTGATGAGTGTTCATGCTTTGGGCACCCGTCAGTAGGTTGATGAGTGTTCATGCTTTGGGCACCCGTCAGTAGGTTGATGAGTGTTCATACTTTGGGCACCCGTCAGTAGGTTGATGAGTGTTCATGCTTTGGGCACCCATCAGTAGGTTGATGAGTGTTCATGCTTTGGGCACTCGTCAGTAGGTTGATGAGTGTTCATACTTTGGGCACCCATCAGTAGGTTGATGAGTGTTCATGCTTTGGGCACCCATCAGTAGGTTGATGAGTGTTCATGCTTTGGGCACCCGTCAGTAGGTTGATGAGTGTTCATGCTTTGGGCACCAATCAGTAGGTTGATGAGTGTTCATGCTTTGGGCACCCGTCAGTAGGTTGATGAGTGTTCATGCTTTGGGCACCCGTCAGTAGGTTGATGAGTGTTCATGCTTTGGGCACCCATCAGTAGGTTGATGAGTGTTCATGCTTTGGGCACCCATCAGTAGGTTGATGAGTGTTCATGCTTTGGGCACCCATCAGTAGGTTGATGAGTGTTCATGCTTTGGGCACCCATCAGTAGGTTGATGAGTGTTCATGCTTTGGGCACCCGTCAGTAGGTTGATGAGTGTTCATGCTTTGGGCACTCGTCAGTAGGTTGATGAGTGTTCATGCTTTGGGCACTCGTCAGTAGGTTGATGAGTGTTCATGCTTTGGGCACCCATCAGTAGGTTGATGAGTGTCATGCTTTGGGCACCCCGTCAGTAGGTTGATGAGTGTTCATGCTTTGGGCACTCGTCAGTAGGTTGATGAGTGGTCATGCTTTGGGCACCCGTCAGTAGGTTGATGAGTGTTCAATGCTTTGGGCACTCGTCGTAGGTTGATGAGTGTTCATACTTTGGGCACTCGTCAGTAGGTTGATGAGTGTTCATGCTTTTGGCACTCGTCAGTAGGTTGATGAGTGTTCTATGCTTTGGGCACCCATCAGTAGGTTGATGAGTGTTCATGCTTTGGGCACCCGTCAGTAGGTTGATGAGTGTTCATACTTGGTCAACCATCGGTAGGTTGATGAGTGTTCATAGCTTGGGCACCCGTCAGTAGGTTGATGAGTGTCTAGACTTTGGCACCCGTCAGTAGGTTGATGAGTGTTCATGCTTTGGGCACCACATCAGTAGGTTGATGAGTGTTCATACTTTGGGGCAACCCATCAGTAGGTTGATGAGTGTTTCATACTTTGGGCACCCATCAGTAGGTTGATGAGTGTTCATACTTTGGGCACCCATCAGTAGGTTGATGAGTGTTCATACTTTGGGCACCCGTCAGTAGGTTGATGAGTGTTCATGACTTTGGGCACCCGTCAGTAGGTTGATGAGTGTTCATGCTTTGGGCACTCCGTCAGTAGGTTGATGAGTGTTCATGCTTTGGGCACTCCATCAGTAGTTGATGAGTGTTCATGCTTTGGGCACTCGTCAGTAGGTTGATGAGTGTTCATGCTTTGGGCACCCGATCAGTAGGTTGATGAGTGTTCATAGCTTTGGGCACTCGTCAGTAGGTTGATGAGTGTTCATGCTTTGGGCACTCGTCAGTAGGTTGATGAGTGTTCATGCTTTGGGCACCCAGTCAGTAGGTTGATGAGTGTTCATACGTTGGGCACCCATCAGTAGGTTGATGAGTGTTCATGCTTTGGGCACCCATCAGTAGGTTGAATGAGGGTTCATGCTTTGGGCACCCATCAGTAGGTTGATGAGTGTTCATGCTTTGGGCACCCGTCAGTAGGTTGATGAGTGTTCATGCTTTGGGCACCCGTCAGTAGGTTGATGAGTGTTCATGCTTTGGGCACCCATCAGTAGGTTGATGAGTGTTCATGCTTTGGGCACCCGTCAGTAGGTTGATGAGTGTTCATGCTTTGGGCACCCATCAGTAGGTTGATGAGTGTTCATACTTTGGGCACCCATCAGTAGGTTGATGAGTGTTCATACTTTGGGCACCCGTCAGTAGGTTGATGAGTGTTCATACTTTGGGCACCCGTCAGTAGGTTGATGAGTGTTCATGCTTTGGGCACCCGTCAGTAGGTTGATGAGTGTTCATGCTTTGGGCACCCATCAGTAGGTTGATGAGTGTTCATACTTTGGGCACTCGTCAGTAGGTTGATGAGTGTTCATGCTTTGGGCACCCGTCAGTAGGTTGATGAGTGTTCATACTTTGGGCACCCGTCAGTAGGTTGATGAGTGTTCATGCTTTGGGCACCCATCAGTAGGTTGATGAGTGTTCATGCTTTGGGCACTCGTCAGTAGGTTGATGAGTGTTCATACTTTGGGCACCCATCAGTAGGTTGATGAGTGTTCATGCTTTGGGCACCCATCAGTAGGTTGATGAGTGTTCATGCTTTGGGCACCCGTCAGTAGGTTGATGAGTGTTCATGCTTGGGCACCCGTTAGTAGGTTGATGAGTGTTCATACTTTGGGCACCCGTCAGTAGGTTGATGAGTGTTCATACTTTGGGCACCCATCAGTAGGTTGATGAGTGTTCATACTTTGGGCACCCGTCAGTAGGTTGATGAGTGTTCATACTTTGGGCACCCGTCAGTAGGTTGATGAGTGTTCATACTTTGGGCACCCATCAGTAGGTTGATGAGTGTTCATACTTTGGGCACCCGTCAGTAGGTTGATGAGTGTTCATACTTTGGGCACCCGTCAGTAGGTTGATGAGTGTTCATGCTTTGGGCACCCATCAGTAGGTTGAATGAGTGTTCATGCTTTGGGGCACCCATCAGTAAGGTTGATGAGTGTTCATGCTTTGGGCACTCGTCAGTAGGTTGATGAGTGTTCATGCTTTGGGCACCCGTCAGTAGGTTGATGAGTGTTCATACTTTGGGCACCCGTCAGTAGGTTGATGAGTGTTCATGCTTTGGGCACCCATCAGTAGGTTGATGAGTGTTCAATGCTTTGGCACTCGTCAGTAGGTTGATGAGTGTTCATACTTTGGGCACCCATCAGTAGGTTGATGAGTGTTCATGCTTTGGGCACCCATCATAGGTTGATGAGTGTTCATACTTTGGGCACCCGTCAGTAGGTTGATGAGTGTTCATACTTTGGGCACCCGATCAGTAGGTTGATGAGTGTTCATACTTTGGCACCCGTCAGTAGGTTGAATGAGTGTTCATACTTTGGGCACCCGTCAGTAGGTTGATGAGTGTTCATGCTTTGGGCACCCATCATTAGGTTGATGAGTGTTCATGACTTTGGGCACCCATCAGTAGGTTGATGAGTGTTCATAGCTTTGGGCACTCGTCAGTAGGTTGATGAGTGTTCATAGCTTTGGGCACTCCAGTCAGTAGGTTGATGAGTGTTCATGCTTTGGGCACCCGTCAGTAGGTTGATGAGTGTTCATGCTTTGGGCACCATCTGTAGGTTGATGAGTGTTTCATGCTTTGGGCACCCGTCAGTAGGTTGATGAGTGTTCATACTTTGGGCACCCATCAGTAGGTTGATGAGTGTTCATGCTTTGGGCACCCGTCAGTAGGTTGATGAGTGTTCATACTTTTGGCACTCGTCAGTAGGTTGATGAGTGTTCATGCTTTGGGCACTCGTCAGTAGGTTGATGAGTGTTCATGCTTTGGGCACTCGTCAGTAGGTTGATGAGTGTTCATGCTTTGGGCACCCATCAGTAGGTTGATGAGTGTTCATGCTTTGGCACCCGTCAGTAGGTTGATGAGTGTTCATGCTTTGGGCACCCATCAGTAGGTTGATGAGTGTTCAAGCTTTGGGCACCCATCAGTAGGTTGATGAGTGTTCATGCTTTGGGCACCCATCAGTAGGTTGATGAGTGTTCATAGCTTTGGCACCCATCAGTAGTTGATGAGTGTTCATGCTTTGGGCACCCCTCAGTAGGTTGATGAGTGTTCATGCTTTGGGCACCCATCAGTAGGTTGATGAGTGTTCATGCTTTGGGCACCCGTCAGTAGGTTGATGAGTGTTCATACTTTGGGCAACCATCAGTAGGTTGATGAGTGTTCATACTTTGGGCACCCATCAGTAGGTTGATGAGTGTTCATACTTTGGGCACCCGTCAGTAGGTTGATGAGTGTTCATACTTTGGGCACCCATCTAGGTTGATGAGTGTTCCATGCTTTGGGCACCCGTCAGTAGGTTGATGAGTGTTCATACTTTGGGCACCCGTCAGTATGTTGATGAGTGTTCATGCTTTGGGCACTCGTCAGTAGGTTGATGAGTGTTCATGCTTTGGGCAACCCTCAGTAGGATTTATGAGTGTTGCATGCTTTGGCACCCGTCAGTGGTTGATGAGTGTTCATGCTTTGGGCACTCGTCAGTAGGTTGATGAGTGTTTCATGCTTTGGGCACCCGTCAGTAGTTGATGAGTGTTCATGCTTTGGGCACATCGTCAGTAGGTTGATGAGTTGTTCATACTTTGGGCACTCGTCAGTAGGTTGATGAGTGTTCATGCTTTGGGCACTCGTCAGTAGGTTGATGAGGTGTTCATGCTTTGGGGCACCCATCAGTAGGTGTGATGAGTGTTCATCAGCTTTGGGCACCCGTCAGTAGGTTGATGAGTGTTCATGCTTTGGGCACCCATCAGTAGGTTGATGAGTGTTCATACTTTGGGCACCCATCGGTAGGTTGATGAGTGTTCATACTTTGGGCACCCGTCGTAGGTTGATGAGTGTTCATACTTTGGGCACCCATCATAGGTTGATGAGTGTTCATGCTTTGGGCACCCATCAGTAGGTTGATGAGTTTCATACTTGGGCACCCATCAGTAGGTTGATGAGTGTTCATACTTTGGGCACCCATCAGTAGGTTGAATGAGTGTTCATAACTTTGGGCACCCATCAGTAGGTTGATGAGTGTTTCATACTTTGGGCACTCGTCAGTAGGTTGATGAGTGTTCATGCTTTGGGCACTCGTCAGTAGGTTGATGAGTGGTCATACTTTGGGCACTCGTCAGTAGGTTGATGAGTGTTCATGCTTTGGGCACTCGTCAGTAGGTTGATGAGTGTTCATGCTTTGGGCACTCGTCAGTAGGTTGATGAGTGTTCATACTTTGGGCACTCGTCAGTAGGTTGATGAGTGTTCATGCTTTGGGCACCCATCAGTAGGTTGATGAGTGTTCATACTTTGGGCACCCGTCAGTAGGTTGATGAGTGTTCATACTTTGGGCACCCGTCAGTAGGTTGATGAGTGCCTTAAGATCTTGTCCACGTTGTTGTTTGTGGTCACTGCACCTCTAAGGGCTACCAATTCCGAGATGCCCATCCAGTTCAGACCCGGCCTATAAAGCAAGTAAGTAAAGGTCCCCTTGACACACCTATGGCACATTGGCAATATGGAGCTAGACTCATATGTTTATATAGACCAAACGGCACTTAAGCTGAACAGCGCATACATGCCTTTGAATTTAAATGTTATAAACGGGTTCTAAGAATATCTGGGATAAAGAAAAGAACAAATGCAACCATACTTCAAGAGCTGAATACTGTAGAAGGTTGGCTATTAAAACCAAAGAAAATTGAAATATTTTGGTCACTTGAAACGTCACGAAAGTTTGGAGAGAACAATATGGAGGGATATATGCTTGGGAAAAGAGGAAGAGCAAGGCCAAGGACAAGATGGGTGCAGGATATGGTGGCTGATCTCCAGATGAGTGTATCGGACGCGGGACATCTTGCTTATGATCGAGAGGTTTTCCCGGAAGGTTGTTATGGGAGCGAGGTTCTGCAAAGGACATGCTACTGAATGAATGAAACGGCACTCAGTCAGCGACGTGGTTATACCACACCGGCCGGCTTTACTTCCCAATACATTTCCAGGTACTAATTTTTTGACTGGATCGACCAAGCGCTCATGTCATTTTTTAAAATTTGAAACCTTCAGGTCTCTAATGACCATTTATTTGTGGGTTACGACGAGAACGTATGGAAGAATCCTCGCATGGGTTTCCGTACAACGAGCACAGAGCCCGCTGGCGTCCGAGGTAAGCTACAGGTTATCCCTTTAACCATCACACAACGGCCTTAATCTGTGACCGAAATCCACCACACCACATTTGCTAACTACATACTTTTGTTTTCTCTATCTATCTCCGATATTTAAGTTTACTGCATTGTAAACTTAGTTGTAATTTTCCGCAGCCAAAGTGATGATACAACCATAATATCATATAATTGTTTACAAACACAACAGCACGGAATTCACAACAAACTTCGTTCCCATCGCCGGCTTGAAAAACTCCACCACGAGAAAGTTAGGAAGAGCGAGAGCCCAGCATGCGCACAAAAACTCCAGCCAGCGCATGTTCTCCCCTCTGATTGGCCTGCCTTGGCGCTAGTAAAACTGCAACAATGAGAATTCGGTTGCTCGCGCCACTAGCATTCGTTCCTGCGATGTATTCAATACGAGAGGAGACATCGTTCACAAAGAACAGTGTACATTCAGTTTGCTTTCTCCCAGTTAGTGTTAGTAGTCTAAAAGTTGTATAGTCGCTTGTATAGTTGATTACTAGTATACTAATTTCATTTTTTAATATAAAAGAACCAGTTTTTGAAGATATAACTGTTTTACAAGTGGGGATTAACTTTCTATTTGTTTATCAACTGTTTCTAACGCTATTTTCTCAAGAGAACAGTGATTTCACGAAAGGATACCTTCTATTTAGGTACTTTACAGAAAGTCTGCTCAAACATATTTTTCCGGATTATGGTAATGTTTGCAGACGAAGGGAATACCCAGCTTCTACGGCGACAGACCTGGATTAGACCTTTGTGTTAAGTTTCGTGGCAATTTACGTGCCTGGCCTGTCAGGGCGCGCGGGTTCCTAACCGGAAATCTCAGGCTAAGTTACCTGTTGCTGACAAGGAATTCGATAACAGGATTTCTTGTCTTGCTGTGGAAAATACATCTGCACGTTGCTCTATAACCAGGTACAGTTCTGTAGTTTATAAATGTCACCGATTTTAGATCACAGTTGCAACTTTGCTTTGTCACATTCTCATATAGTCTTATTTAATTAATAGAAGACAATCTATATAGACGTATTTTTATATAGTCTATTTATTTATTATTTGTGTACTGAAGAAGGCTCTAGCCGAAACGTCAATTTTGTCACTAGTGATTGTGTCCTGGTAATGCTGACTAATTCTACTTGTCGCTTTCGTTGATTTACTCATCTAAAAGCTGGAACTGGGAGCCTAAAAATAACGTCCCAAACAGGTGTTGCGTTGACAAGCCTTCATCAGCAAAGAAACGTGCCAGCAAAGACCAAATGACATGAAAATAATCATGTTAAAGCGTAAAAACATTAGACTAAATAGATAGTAAATGGGAGGTAAAGAAGTAGCATAAATAATGTGGCTTAAGTAACAACTTTCCTGTGTCAGGGGCTGCTAATAATATTATTAGCATATTTTTTTTAGTAATATGACTTTGCAATATGACTAGATTAGAGATGAATTGCGGTGAGCTTTACACTGCTCATCTCCTTAACATGCTCATCTCCTTAACACGGAATCAGCTGTCCATGACTGTTTAATACATACGTTATACATGAAAGTTAGTTGCATGTTCTTTACAGGCGGTCACAATCAATCCCAGCATTTTATTTTATTTTTTATTTTATTTTTTTTTTGCTGTTTATTTATTTGGCTGTTTGTCCCAATACTTTTATTTTTTATTTTGTTCCCATATCCTTTACAGGACATCGCTGTCAACATCAGCATCTTCCAGCTGATTGTTGATTTCTTAGCAAGACTACGCTCAGTAGTTTGCCATTGCTTTCTGAGCGACCGGCTCACATACCCCTAAGTTACCGACGCGGAGAGAACCGCTACCGATTCTCGCGCAACGTCACGTTCCTTACAAGAGTATACGGAATTATGGAGAAAGTCGTGTAACACCTATATCAGGGAGACCGGCTGTCCCAATATTAACTGTAAAATACACCGAACGTATTACGTTATGTAAGACAGTATCTAATTGACGTATGTTCAGTTGCTATGTATAGACTACATTTTGAAATGCATATTTTCGGTTTCAGACACATTAATTACTCAAATACTGCATTTTGGTCCAAGCAGGTTTTAATTTATCGAACGCAGTTAGTTGCCTTTGTTGCATACTTAGGGCCACTTTAACCCTGTAACACAGTCAGTTTTGTAAAAATAAAAAAAAACAAATCTTGTTGTATTCAATAGCTTTGAGACCTGTATCGTAAATGTCTTTGGCGCCCGGTTTCCTGTATTTTGACTAAATCGCAATGGCATTTAATGCTTTACTTTGTTTCCTGCCAGCTTAATTGTCACAAGGTAGTGAATGGGGTGGGTTCTTCGCGTTTAATTGCCTTTTAAATTGAAGCACAACATTTTGAGAATACCTTTTTACAGTTTATAGCGCGCGCATAAGATAAACGGTTTTAATATATCAAGGTTATAACCGTACAACATTTTATAATTATTTTCTTACTAACTACTTTGTACTCAGAAAGAACTATAATAGTTTCATCATTTTCTGTGTAGCCGTCTCTTCTTGCCATGTCTGATTTGTTTGTTTTCACGAGCGATGATATCTCAGCAACAGCATGCATTAGAGTGTAATTCCTTGTCTTTTAGTACTTACTTTTCCGCAACTTTATACACACACATATCGTGGCTGTATCCATGTTGAGTTTTCACTCAAGTACAAATGACAGTTATACTATTCTCTTGTTGTGTCACTTTAGTGCAATGTTTGATATTGTGACTATATCCATGTTGAGTTATCACTCAAGTACAAACTCTAAACATGTATGACAGCTATACGGCGATTATACTCAACAGGTTAAGGGATCGCTTCCATACACCAACTTGTGAAATGAAACACCTGGCTTTGGCCAGCCGGAAAAGCAACAAAACAAAACACACACAAAAAACTACTTACGCCTTATCACGTCTAACGATTCTAAATAAGTGAAGCAAACCACCCGTTCACCGTGCATTGAGCATAGAGCTATCCCCCATATTTTTTTTAAAACTCATTTTGCGATGTGAATGGTATGGGTGCCGGTCGCCATTACTCCCCTGAACATTTTCTCATACTTATTTTCGATTGGGTCGACCTGGGAATCCAGGGCAAACAGAAAATTCCCGCCTCGATCGGAATTCGAACACACATCCACCGGGCTGATAGTGACGAAATTGAGGACTATTCGTTCTCAGATGTACATCCATGCGCACAGATGGGCTGAGAGCGATAGATATCGAAAGAGAAAGAGGTGGTAACCAATCTTTCTGTCAATAAATGAAAGTTTTCTAGCTTGTTTCTGCAGCTTACAAAGCCTTAACCTAGAATTGCATAGTAAATTACAATAGCCAATAAATTCTGAGGTCGATTGCGACGTTCTGTAGGACTGATTTCTTCAGCCAATGGACATAAGAAAGTTTCACAATGCAAAGTAGGGATAATTCTGTGTGAAATGGTTTTTTGCATGAAATCCGTGGTTCTGTGTGAAGTTAATATGTATAATGCTAAATAATGCCAAATTGCTAAAACATGTGGACAGTTAAACCTTAAGGTAAACTCCGTGCCGGAAATGCCAAGGGCATGTCAAATTGTAGGACTTATCGTATACAAGGTCACGTCTTCATGCCAGGAGATGACCGCTCCCCTCCCTTGCCATATCACGGAACACGCTGGGAAGACATAAGAGCTCTCTCTAAACGGCCAGGAACAATAATCCCTTCTAAATTGGCGGTTAACTCTTCTAAAGCCAGTGGAATATCCTCTGTTCCGCCACAGATCCGATGAAGCAGATGCTTTCAGCACCGTTCGCTTTCTTAAGCACATGTTACAGTTAGTTGCATATCCTTTACATGACGTTTGCAGTCAACACCAGCATTGTTTGCTGTTGTTGATATCTTGGCAAGTTTACGTTCAGTAGTTTACTATTGCTTTCTGAACGACTGGCACCCATACCATTTCGTAAACAATCAGCGCAGCGCGGTCTGCTGCCAAATCGCGTGCAGATGTTTCAAACGCGAGTATGTGGAATAACGAACCTCGTCCGAAATTCCTTCGCCACGGAGACATGGTTGATAGTCCACATTATTCCTATTCTCTTCTTTCCTTATGCGCACCATTAACCCTAGATTTCATATAATGTATACTTATTGTTATGTGGGAAGCTACCTGCGCATTTGCCAAAACTTAACTAAAACTGTTAACGGATCATTCTATTGTTCAGTATGATTTGTTCTGGTGTGAACAAGTGTTCTATTGAATTGTATCGGCACTAGCTTGCGCATTTAGCAATATAAGCCCGTGCTTAGAGCACAAAGGGAAAGCTACACCGAGACAACAATAGCAGTGCATACAACTATAAACTGTTATAAGGAGAAAAAGTCAATGGCCTATGGTTGTCTTTGTTACGTCTGTCTTGTCATCTTAAGCCAATATCGAAGAGTAAATGAACAAAACACAAAGTGGAATTAATCAGATTTGCAAAAATCAGAACTGAAAGAATTAACGTTATAACTAAAACGCCTTCGTCAGCTCACAAAAACAAAAAGACACTGCAACCAACTGCATAGAAAATACCACCAATACGTCACGTAACTGTAATGCTTGGGCCCTGAAATCGTTTGAATCCTTATGCTAAGTTTTGGGACATAACTAATTCTTACCTGATGCATTGTGTTTGATTTATTTGCTTTGTGAAATCGCATGCCTGTGATCTAATTTACCCATCTCACAATGTTCAATAATACTTGTGTGTTTATTTAGTGATGTATTTGTCCCGGTTCGAAACCAGTTGTATTTGAAAATTTGCAGATGAGGAGGAACAAAGTCAGCATAGAAAGTTCTTCGTTCCGTTCCTCTTTTTCTTCAGGTGCTTAGTCTAGAACAGATTTACCAGTCCTGACTCTCCGATCCCCCCAGTCATGATACGATCCCCCCAGTCATGATACGAGCATCCCAGTCACGATACGAGCATCCCAGTCATGATACAATCCTCCCAGTCATGATACAATCCTCCCAGTCATGATACAATCCTCCCAGTCATGATACGATCCTCCCAGTCATGATACCATCCTCCCAGTCATGATACGAGCATCCCAGTCATAATACAATCCTCCCAGTCATGATACAATCCTCCCAGTCATGATACAATCCTCCCAGTCACGATACTCCCAGTCATGATACCATCCTCCCAGTTATATGATCCTCCCAGTCATTATACGACCTTCCCCCCCCCCCCCCCCGCTTAGACATGATACGAACGCCCCCCCCCCCCCCCCCCCCCAGTCATGAAACAATCCTCCCAGTCACGATACGATACTCCCAGTCATGATACCATCCTCCCAGTTATGATATGATCCTCCCAGTCACGATACGAGCATCCCAGCCATAATACAATCCTCCCAGTCATGATACAATCCTCCCAGTCATGATACCATCCTCCCAGTCATGATACCATCCTCCCAGTCATGATACAATCCTCCCAGTCATGATACCATCCTTCCAGTTATGATATGATCCTCCCAGTTATGATACCATCCTCCCAGTCATGATACCATACTCTAGTCATGATACAATCCTCCCAGTCATGATAAAATCCTCCCAGTCATGATACCATCCTCCCAGTTATGATACCATCCTCCCAGTCATGATACCATCCTCCCAGTTATGATATGATCCTCCCAGTTATGATACCATCCTCCCAGTTATGATATGATCCTCCCAGTCATGATACAATCCTCCCAGTCATGATACGATCCTCCCAGTCATGATACGATACTCCCAGTCATGATACCATCCTCCCAGTTATGATACCATCCTCCCAGTCATGATACCATCCTCCCAGTCATGATACCATCCTCCCGGTTATGATATGATCCTCCCAGTTATGATATGATCCTCCCAGTTATGATATGATCCTCCCAGTCACGATACGAGCATCCCAGTCATGATACAATCCTCCCAGTCATGATACCAACCTCCCAGTTATGATATGATCCTCCCAGTTATGATATGATCCTCCCAGTCATGATATGATCCTCCCAGTTATGATATGATCCTCCCAGTCATGATACAATCCTCCCAGTCATGATACGATACTCCCAGTTATGATACCATCCTCCCAGTCATGATACAATCCTCCCAGTCATGATACAATCCTCCCAGTCATGATACCATCCTCCCAGTTATGATATGATCCTCCCTGTCATGATATGATCCTCCCTGTCATGATACAATTCTCCGTCATGATACAATCCTCCCAGTCATGATACGATACTCCCAGTCATGATACCATCCTCCCAGTTATGATATGATCCTCCCAGTCACGATACGAGCATCCCAGTCATGATACAATCCTCCCAGTCATGATACTATCCTCCCAGTCATGATACCATCCTCCCAGTTATGATCCTCCCAGTCATTATACGACCTCGCTTAGACATGATACGACGTCATGATACGATCTTCCAGTCATGATACGATCTTCTCTCTCGCCCAGACATGATACGATCCTCTGTCATGATACGACCTTCCCAGTCATGATACGATCCTTTCAGTCATGATACGATCCTCTGTCATGATACGACCTTCCCAGTCATGATACGATCCTTTGTCATGATACGATCCTCGCAGCCATGATACGATCCTCTGTCATACGACCTTCCCAGTCATGATACGATCCTTTCCAGTTATGATACGATCCTTCCAGTTATGATACGATCCTTTCAGTCATGATACGAACCCTCCCCCCCCCACCCCCGCAGTCAAGATACGGTCCTCCCAGTAATGATACGATCTTCCCAGTCATGATACCATCCTCCCAGTCTTGATACGTAAATAATGTTGGTATTGGTTATATCCACGACTCGGGTGATCGAGTGAGATGGCAAAACATGACCGTCCACGCTTACCGGCATGGCACATGATGATGATTGGTTATATAATTGTTATTTCTTGAATCCTTCACATCTTTATCATAATTTACCTCAGCTGCAAAGTATCATCTCTCCACACCCACCCCTACCCCACTTCGCGAGACTAATTTCTCTTTCCCATGTCTTCTTTTAATCCTCCATAAATTGTACGTCGTTTCCTTGTCAACGACCTTGTGAGGCCTACTATTAACGCAGCAATGTCTTGTTATCGAGTGCATTTCGCATCCATTCAGAAAAACAGACCGCACAAACTTTAGATAGTGGGTTGTTATGCTTTGCTTTTCGACACAGTGTTTTCGTGTTGTTAATTATTCTAGCAAAGTGTCTTCGGATAAAGAGACTTCTCTGAGTGTCACATCTACTATCAGGATGTCCGTGTAGCCTACAGGCTGATATGTCTTATTGTTTCACTTTCACTACGTTGATGTATCCGCGGTGGTGTAGATGTTACTGCGCTGGCCTGTCAAGACAACGGTACGAATTCCATCCCCAGCTGAGGCAAGATTATTTCTACCAGCATGGTTTATATAACGAATGGTTGCCATACAGTTTTTATGAAATTATGAGAATTGCCTGGGAAAGAAAGCAGGTGAGGAAGAGAACTGGACACTTCACATATCTCGTGGCCTAGTATATGCGAAGACCCGAAGCTTCAGTGTTTACTAGATACGGAAGGAGAGTGGCTTTTACATCTGCCGTCCAGGTAGATAGGGAAGGAGAGTGGCTTTTACCTCTGCCGTCCAGGTGGTTACGTATTCGAATCCCCATAGAGGCGGGGATTTATTCTCCCAGGTCGACTAAAATTGGTACCGGGAAATTTCTTGGGGAGTAAAGGCGACCAACGTGATATTAGCCATGTAACCCAGCGCGTAGTGATAGGTCGTAAAACTATGGGGCTAACCTTATATACCCAGTGAGCCTCGTTGTGTAGAGAGGGGTCCTTTATTCCCTGTTACTTTATTATTCCTAGATCGAGGGAAAGAGAAGCAGAGCCAGACCAAGAGAAATGATGCTAGATGGATTAAGACGGTGGCATGGAGGCACATCATCAACAGAGTTGATCCAGAACACCAAAGACCGAGATCTGTGGAGAGCCATGAACGCCTATGCCAGCTGGCAGGGCACTTGATGTTGATGACTTTACTATATACATAAATGTTGCACGTTCATTGCAGGACGTGGCAGTAAACCCTAACCCCTTGTTGGTTTTCTAAACAGGTTGAATTTTGTGTTCAGTAGTTTGCCATGATACGATCCACTGTCATGATACGATCTGAAGTCTGAAAGAGATGTTAACGTATCAGTCCAACTGACAGGAGTAGGGAACGATGTCATTATCTCGCCTTACCGGAAGTTTAATGGCAGGGTTCATTAATTCCTCGCGGCCACGCTGACCCCCACGAAATAGCCCAATGAAATGTGTGCCATCTTTGAAAATCACCGTGCATTAATTTTTTTTTAAATGTTGCAGTCAACATCAGCATTTTTCAGATGCTGTTGATGTACTAAGCAAGTTTTTACGTTCAGTAGTTTGCCATTGATTTCTGAACGACCGGCGCACATACCCCCGAAAGTTACCAGGGCCGCCCGAACCGCTACTGATTCTCGCAGCTGCTGTTTTCCCCCACGTGGATATACGGGATTACTAACAATGTCGCTATACCTTGGCCAGGGAGACCGGCTTCATGTGTGCACAACTGTAATTCTGTTAATACTATACCAGACACGCCACCATATGTTTGACTACAGCTTTCAAGAACACATGACCCATTCTTCTCTTGCATTCATTAACCCATTCCGTGCCAGTTGTTACTTTAACTCGTCTCTCCTAAGGCGAAGGAGTTTCGGACGCAGTTCGTGATCCCGCATACCTGCGTTAGAAACACAGCTGCGGGCGATTTGGGAGGAGACCGCCTTGTGTTGGTTTTTTACGAATTGGTATGGGTGCCGGTCGTTCAGAAAACAATGGCAAACTACTGAACATAAACTTGCTAAGATATCTCAAACATCCGAAAATGCTAGGGTTGTCTGCGACGTCCTGTAAAGGATATGCAACTAGCTAGTTAATTCCCATGTTTATATCAATTCCATAAAAAGACTCGAAGATTCTCTAAATCAGGTGTGGAGAACCTATTTTTCTAAAAAGGAATACTTTATTTGTAAAATCAGTCCCGGGCCATTCACAATTATCACCTTACATGTGGTCAAAATTTTAATTAAATCGCCCTTATTTTGTTGGGTAGAACTGCTTCTCAGTGTGATCTTAGCTGGCATTGATGGATTTATTGATTGTTTGTAAATCTCCTAGATTTACTGAATTTCTAGCCACTCCTGCTTCTCAGCAGGACCACACCAAATGATTTCGCTGGCCGTATACTGTCCTCGGTCCGGACGTTCCCCACCCTTGCTCTAAAGGTCCGCAGGAAGTGGGATGGAAAGTGTTGAAATAACACCCAGCCTCAGACTGATAAGTTAACGATAATCCCATCTTTCTTTAACACCATGTCCAGTGGTGGGTGGAAAACACTTAACACCTTTTGCACGACTATCAGCGGTAAATTACAGCCTGGCGTTTATCCATTGATATTGCGGACACCAGATGGACTCCATAAAACGAGGGATGTGAAATAAATTAGCGTATCTACGCCTAACTGACTGGAAGTGTGGATTTTCTTGTAGCGTAGGCTGTGAAAGTGGGCTTTCTTTCATCTGATCATAAATTTTCCGCCCGCTTCATTTGAGTGTTGCTAATGAGGCGTAAATAAGGGCTTTCACTACCTCTTTTGTAAGCCATCTCCAGGTGTTCTTGTCTTCATTTTTATGGCTTCATTTGCTAGTGTTATCATATATGTGTGCTTGTATATTTTTTTATTTGTATCCGTGTCGTCTTGTAGTGGTTAGCATTCTTCTGCTTCTTGTTCCCGTCTCCTAGCGGAGCATAGGTCCTCGACCAAATCTCGCTAGCAGTGTGTGGACTTCCCTACGGGATGAGAGGTCTTACGCCCACCCCAAGACCGGTACTGCAACTTCACACCTGCTGTGAAACATATTAGGATGTAAACATAATGTTATGGAGGGAAAGAGCATAGAAAGTGTAGCATGTTTTGAGCATTAAGTGTAGCCATTCCAACCTCTCATGACTGTGAACATTTTTGTTTTATTCAACTTTCCCCAGTTACGTCTTTTTAAAAGAAAATAATTGTTGCTGTTTCTGTTTCCAGCGTGATTTTACTGATCCTTCTTCTTTTAACGCTCTTGCGGATCTCTCTCTCTCTCTCTCTCTCTCTCTCTCTCTCTCTCTCTCTCTCTCTCTCTCTCTCTCTCTCTCTCTCTCTCTCTCTCTCCACCCCCTTGTCCCCTTTTCTCCCCTCTCACTATTATAATGTTTCGTCTTGTGATTCTCCTTTTGAAAGAAAAAAAACTCACACAATGGTCTATATAATGTCACTTCCCCGAAGCCCCCTATCTCCAGCGATTCTCTCCCCTCTCGCCTATTCAAATAGACAGGTGTTATGGAAAACCAACCCAGAAAAAAAAAAGCCTAGCCTAGCTTGCCTTTGACCACAGGTCAGTAAACAGTGTGACACACCACCGACCTGTGTCTGACAGGTAACGCGAGCACACATACCTGGCCTTCACCTAGAAGTTCAGGATATAGGATTTTGGTCGGCGCGTTCTGCATTTTGTCGAAGGGCTGTTTTCCGAGGGCAGTCAGAGAAGATAAAGGAGCGGTGGATAGTTGGACTACTTTATTTAATAACGGGTAGCTGGCTACACAAATTGGAGGAAGGTTTCTCGCGATGTGTGTAGTGCCAAAATCACTGTTCTGGCACTGAAAGTAATGGCCGCAGCAGCCTCAACAGAAACATTTCAAGTGACACCTTTAACTAGGTCAGTTGCCAAAAGTGGTAACTGCCTGGGATTGGCAGTGTAATGGGGGATATTAAGTATTTTGGCTAAGGATGGACTAATCGACGTCAGGTGAGTTTCTTAGCAAATAATAAATGAAGTTATTAACCGCACGTGTTTTGTGTTAGGATGTAACTAATTATTCGACTTTGAAATGGTTTTAATTTATTAGTTTCTTGTCCTCAAGTTAATCTTTTTTTTGTTGCTATTTTGATTGAAACGTTCAAGGTTGCATATTTGCATTGATTGTCGCGAGTTGGCGTTTTATTCCATTCAATTGCTTGTTCGATCAGAGCTCTGCGATATTGACTTCACTGTCTAACCACATACGATTTTTTATTCTTGAATGTTGGCCTTTGGCAGTCTCGGTTATTTTCTATAGCACAAAGCCTGGGCTGAATTGTAGAGACCATATGTTGCCCATGCAACATGATCCCTCATTCGACCTTCCTTGTTTACTCCAGAGAAAAGTAACACCAATACATCTGAACAAGACAAGCAGCAGGATCAGCATAGAAATGAACTTACTGTCCGCCTATGAGAGCTTCCATCCTAAACCTGTTGCTGACCTAGGCTTAGGGCCTGCCCTGCCACGACATTTGTCTTTCTCGCACTTGGATTGGGTTTGTATACACCCCTCCCCCACCCTCAATTGCTATCCTCCGCCCGAAACCGTCCGCACAATGTGGGGTGTTGGGTTTGTGATATGCGCCGTCCAACATTCGGCGCTAACAGAAAGCAGGTAGTGCCATCTACTGTCATAAGGTAGCTCAGTCATATATGACTAAGACATGACCGAATAGATAACGATAGCTAGGCAATAAAATGCTAGAAGAGACAACATACTTGCATGGAAGACTACTAGCTGACTAGTATACAAGTGCACACAATAAATCTTTGTGACGGAATATGGCCGTCTACCTCCATGGTGATAGATACAAGTCTTTCGACATAACATAATGTAGAGTTCTTGTACAGTGATGTATATGAGACGGTTACAAGGTCTCGAGGAGTAAAGTGATTTTACTTTGCGAAGTAAGCGAAACTATGGCGGAGTTACAATCTTCTTGGCAATCGTGTGTAACATGAGTCACCTGAAACCAATTTTTGTTCGAGGCGGATTGGAGTAAATATATTCAGACCAAGGTTCACGTCAGTGAGCCCAAGGAATGTCGGAGTTTAAACAAAGGTTCCTCGCCGAGAGATGGTGAGCAGCGTTGCGTCATAGTATGCTGCAGACTGGTAATGTGTCGTCACTGCAGGTGTGTATATATCCAGGGTTCTCATAACACTCTTAGCTTCCCCCAAACATAAATCTTGTGTATGTTTGATTGATGGCTGGATAGCTAGATCATGGAAAAAGCTGTTTTGGTTTGCAATTATGGAGAAGGCCTTCTTCTTCTTCTTCTTCTTCTTCTTCTTCTTCTTCTTCTTCTTCTTCTTCTTCTTCTTCTTCTTCTTCTTCTTCTTCTTCTTCTCAGGTTTCAGGTGAATTCAAATTACTGATCCCGGGAGAAACAAAATCCGGTAATCATTCCCGTTACCACATTCGCAAGTTCCACAAACAGACCAGTGGTTCTCATACATTTGTCTGTGGATTGCACCTTAGGAATGAAAATAGCGGATGTGACATGCGATTTGTTGGGAAGAAACGAACCCAGTATCAACAAAGATAGATCTTTGCATAGAATGCCACGTGTCATATTTTAGAACTTGATATATCATAGTATTTCATTATGAGAGAGAGAGAGAGAGAGGTCTTCGCGGCGAAGAGTTTAAGCCGCCTGTCTCGCGTTCCGAAAGTTATGGGTTCGATGCCCCTCTCTGCCATTCGGCTTTCAATTGCAGTTGTCTATTAAACTCGTGGGGGTCGTCGTTGGAGCTACGGAGTTTGTGCTTTGTGCGACTTCCAAGACATGATATGGGGTGACCATTTCCTCTCGTTTTCGCCTTTCCTTCCCAGAACATGTTGAAAAGGGCGTCGACCTCAGAGCCGTACTTGCCGGACAATCATTCTATCTCTACTGGGGATTGAACCCAAACCCACGGTCTTGGTTGTGAAGTATATAAGTATATGAAGTTAGGCAGGTTCGCATGGCCGAAAGAGTAAGAACGCGTGTTCTTAAACACCCGGTGTGTTGATGCCGAGATTAGCGGTTGAACCCCGTCACCGGTCAGCTGTACTAAAATGTTGACCTGTCGCTCTCGAATGTTGCGAATTCCTTAGAGTAACTATTGATGACTGTCTGAAACAGGCTAATGAAAACATTATATACAACAATAAGACAGAGACAAACAGCTTTCTTCGATCATGTGATGAGAAGAGAGGCATTGGAGAACATCGTGACAGCTGGAAAGATCGAGGGGAAGAGAGGCAGAGGCAGACCAAGAGAAATTATGCTGGATGATTGAGACGTTGGCATGGGGGAATGCCATCAGCAGAGTTGATCCAGAACACCAAAGACCGAGATCTGTGGAGAGCCGTGAACGCCTACGCCAGCCGGCAGGACACTTGATGGTGATGTCGTCCTTGACGTAAAGACATAAATTACAAGTACCTCTGAAGTCGGAGCGGGTTCGCCTGATAGCGAGGGACACTTAATGGGGAAAGCTAATCCCCACGCAAAATTCAGTCCATCACTACTATAAATAGTATGTATGGACTACGCTTGAGTTCAAAGCGAGCGAGCGCAAAAAAATATACGCCGATATATTAAAAAAAAAATAAGATAAAAATATAAAGTTAAAGACTTGACATACTTGTATACTTTATACCTTTAAGCCCCCGGACAAGGTTAACCTGGTCAACAAACACCAGCAGAAGTCGGGTGTGTCGGCCTAAGGGCGCACATAAACTGAGCACAACGCAATTACATCTGGAAAAAAAAAACACTGCGGATGTACGCAGCCGAAGAAGATACCTTTAAGCGTATTAGGCGTATGGTATTAGCCCGATATTTGTATAAACCAGTCGATACTTGGCCGGTCTCTCTGGTCTAGAGGTTACACGACTTTCTCCGTAATCTCGTATACTCTCGTAAGTAACGTGACGTTGCGCGAGAATTGGTAGCGGTTCTCTCCGCGTCAGTAACTTACGGTGTTTGTGAGCCGGTCGCTCAGAAAGTAATGGCAAACAACTGAGCGTAATCTTGCCAAGAAAACAACAATCAGCTGAAAGATGCTGATGTTGAGCGATGTCATGTAAAGGATATGCAAACATCGTTTTTAATCGATACTTGAGCTCTGATGTGGTTACTATTACATCGGTCCCCTCTACTTCCCAACATGTCATTGTGCCCATGTGGGCTGGTCATCCTGGAGTCATCGATGCGGAATCGAATCCATTATCACCGGATCAGCATGGATAGGTGCTGACAGTTGCGTTAACGCGGCCCCGGTATAGTATATCAGTCACATCCCAGTATGAAATGTGATAAATCAAATCTTAGAATATGATCTACCATACTACATGAGACCAGTAAATCATAGCACAGAACCGGAATTAGAGTATAGAAGACAATCACTTCTTAACGCGAAGGTTTCTGCGGAAATTGTCGAATCGCAGGTAACACGTAAGAGCATGCGTGACCTTCAACTACAATTTTGACATCTGTGATCTGGTACTGGTTTTGAAAACTATGTCATGGAATGGCAATGACTCGCCTGGTTTTGAAAGGACATCTTGCAGATAGGAAGGTAAATAGACAACTCTGCTCATATCTTGCAGATAGGAAGGTAAGTAGGCAACTCTTCTCATATCTTGCAGATAGGAAGGTAAATAGGCAACTCTGCTCATGTCTTGCATATAGGAATGTAAGTAGGCAACTCTGCTCATATCTTGCAGATAGGAAGGTAAGTAGGCAACTCTGCTCATATCTTGCAACTAGGAAGGTAAATAGGCAACTCTGCTCATATCTTGCAGATAGGAAGGTAAGTAGGCAACTCTGCTCATATCTTGCAGATAGGAAGGTAAGTAGGCAACTCTGCTCATATCTTTGCAGATAGGAGGGTAAGTAGGCAACTCTGCTCATATCTTGCAACTAGGAAGGTAAATAGGCAACTCTGCTCATATCTTGCAGATAGGAAGGTAAGTAGGCAACTCTGCTCATATCTTGCAGATAGGAAGGTAAGTAGGCAACTCTGCTCATATCTTTGCAGATAGGAGGGTAAGTAGGCAACTCTGCTCATATCTTGCAGCTAGGAAGGTAAGTAGGCAACTCTGCTCATATCTTGCAGATAGGAAGGCAAGTAGGCAACTCTGCTCATATCTTGCAGCTAGGAAGGTAAATAGGCAACTCTGCTCATAAGGCGAAAATACAATTACGGAAAACACAGGACGTTGCGGCGACTAGTCTTCATAAGCAAACAAATGCATACACAAAACACAACACATAAACACGGGGAAGACAGTTCTGTGACTACATTAAGGCATAAGAACGGAACGAGAAGAATGGAAAGATGAAGAGAATGAGAACAATGAAAAGTAACAAGCAAAAAAAAATTGTTAATCTCAGAATCCCCGCCTGTGATTGAAAACACGCGGGAGAATGCATTAATTCCATAACGTTTTGTGTAGTAAAATCCGTCTGGTCTGGATGTTTCCAGACAATTACAACAAATCTCGCGTGGGAATTAATAGTTGCTGAATTCCTCAAACATCTTGTCAGTTGGCGATTAAAACTCTTTCAGTAGGTGAGCTCCATTTACTTATCTGGCTTTCTTTTGTATGGCAGAATCCAAACCAGCGCCAACGGTAGGATAGATTTAATCATGTCGAATGTAAATCAGTAGAATATGTCAAATGTTAATTCCGCGAGAAATAGTCTCGGACGTTGATCGACAGTGATAGGAATAGAAGGAAGAAGTAAATAGTAGAGGAGATATTCGCAAATTGCAACCATTGTATGTTGAAACTTGTACATAGTGCATGGCCGAGAAGGCGTATGTCGCTTGCTTGATTCAACCAAATTCGGTCTCGTTCAGCCTGCTTCTTCAGCCTTGGTTAGTGTTGAGATCCGTGGGATTTATCCCTGTCTGTGCGCTCTTACGAGTGTCCTACCTCGGACTGGTTATATAAGTGTTTGTGACGTCGGTTGGGGGGATTGGTCGGCGAGTTATCCTTTGTTCCCATCTCCTCTGGCGGTTTCTTTGTTCAGTGTTGACTTCTGGCTCGTCTATTTTGCTAGGATGCAGTCCTTGTAAGGACTCATCCTTTGGTTTGCTTGCGTTTGTTTCCTTGTTTTGTGGTCGGCCCGAGAACAATCTAATCTGAACTTCTAATCACTCGATTCTTCGTCGGTCCACTCTCTCTGGTTGAAGACTGGTTTCCCCTTGACCTTGTTCGTCTTTGAAAAAGGGTTTTTGGGTTCGTCTTGGAGTTTCTCAACGGTCTTTGGCTTGGCTCCAGCTTACGGCTTCTCTGCGATCTTTTGCGTGGCTTCTGCTTGTTTCTTTTGGTATTGTTCCCTTTCGGCTTTTAGCAGTTCTTTCTCTGTCTTGATGGCTTTTAGGACTTCTTCGTTTCCCTTCTTCATCTGTGCCATGCGCTGCATCTCTTGTCGGATGCTGTGCTGGATTTCTTTCATGTCCGCCAGCAGGTATTCGCTGTCGCTAGTCGTAATCGGCGTCAGCAGTGCCTTGACTTGCTTCTTCAGCTCATCAATCTGGATTTGTAGCTGTGATTTTTCGGCTTGTGGGATGCCTGTTGCTGTTTCGCACCGCCGCAGGCTTGTTTTATGGTGGTTTTCCCAACTAGGGCTCGCTCGGTCGCTTGGTGTGCTGAGATGTAGGTTTTTAAGTGTTGACTCCGTCGATCCATCTTTTTCGTGGTCTTCCCTTGCTTTTGATGTTTCCATTTTCATGTTGTATGCTCTTGCTGCTTGCGACATTGGCTTCATTCTCATTAGGTGGTCAAACCAGTTAAATCTTTGTCTATTAATGAAGTTAACAACCTAACAACTGGATGTTGCTCCAGCTGTTTAATAGATCTCCTCGTGCCTAATATGGTTCTTTCCTGATTAGTTTGCTGCTTTTCACAGCATCTAATTTCACAATTAGTGTTGTTTCTTTCTTGTTCTTTAGTCAGTGCTCATGTTTGGCATTGATAGCAGCATCTAATATAGGTACTTGTTCATTATCTGTTTGATTTTTGTCTATTTTGGTGATAAGAAGTGATGACATTACGCACCATATTGTGCGTCCAGTTTTTGTTCTAACTGCGCTTTTGTTCTTTCTGTGGATGGCTCTAACACAGTCCAGTAGTTGACGTAATTACATACACGCCTTCATCCAATAGGACTCTAGGGGTGTGGTTTTTTTAAAATCGACATCAGCATGGCTGAGAGGTTTCACGTGCTCGCTCTGAACCTTTGTGTACGCTGACGTTGTAGTAGTGGGTTAATTCACACACAGTTCCCTGCGCTTAAATGTTGACTTCTTGTTCAGAATGTCGACTTCACGTTCAGAAATGTTGACTTCTTGTTCAGAATGTCGACTTCTCTTTCAGAAATGTTGACTTCTTGTTCAGAATGTCTTCTCGTTCAGAAATGTTGACTTCTTGATGTTGACTTCTCCTTCAGAAAGGTTTATAGTCTTGTTCAGAAATGTTGACATTCTCGTTCAGGAATGTTGACTTCTCGTCCAGAAAGCAATAGTAAACTACTGAATGTAAAATTTCTAGGAAATCAGACTGATATTGATCGCGATCGCTCTGCGAAAGGGCATGCAGAATGTAAAAAATAGTTTTGGTGAGAATGTAAAAAATAGTTTTGGTGGTGATTGCGTGTAGGCCCACATGATATACGACTCCGGAATAGTTGTGTTGTGATTATATGTGCTTCCATCACATATGACCCGCTCGGTGATTACATGTATGTCTTCACGTATACTTTTGGTGGTGATTGCATTTGTTATTATCTAAAAATAATGTACATTTTATATCACATGTTATTACTCAGAAGGGTTGAACAGGAATGGCTGGTATCATAAATACATGTCTAACTTGTTCTGGTGGCCGTGGCCGTGGTAGTCGGTTGACTCTAAACGACGGTCAGTGGGACTTAAATATTGACTTCTCGTTCATAAAGCAATGGCAAACTACTGAACTCACAAGTAGCCAATATGTCCGGGGGGGGGGGGGGGTGATAGCAGCATCCCTCAAACAACATATACACCTGTACAACAACGATCTGCAGGTATCCGACTAAACTCGCTGACAGAGTCTGTCCTAGGTGACTGCACCTGTAACATGACCCACCCTACAGGTAGGTACTCGCTAGTGAGCGCCTTCCATGGCGAGCCGGCAGCTCTGAATATGGCACGAACAGATCGGAAGCAAATGTCACATCTGTGCGGAGCAGATCAAAACTGCGACTGAATAACAAAAACATACAGGCGTGCCCTTGCGGACGAGGGTACATCTTGATGGTGTTACCAATCTAGACCGTAAGAACGCACGAGTCGATACTTTCCCTGTGTTGTTCTTTTGCTGGCGAGGGCTGATTGTAACACTGTGTACTTGGGCTAGTGTGGTACATAGTAACAGACATACTTACAAAAAGTGGAGTGAGCCTGTGGAATCGCACATGATGTTTTAATCTGTAGGATTTCTCTTGTTATAATTACGGTATATTGAGTTAAATGTTCAGTACCTCTCTCTCTCTCTCTCTCTCTCTCTCTCTCTCTCTCTCTCTCTCTCTCCTCTCTCTCTCTCTCTCTCTCTCTCTCTCTCTCTCTCTCTCTCTCTCTCTCTCTTTTGTTGAGTTTAGGGTAAATTATGATTAAGCGAACCCGGACATAAATATCGTCGGTAAGAACTCTGTCCATATACAGCCGTTGTATCCATCTGCCTTGATATACATGAAATAGGACGAATTCGTAGTTTATTCTTCTAAATATAGTAAACATGTTTAATTTCGAGATCGTTTTATATGAAACCCCCTTGTTCTACACCGTAAGGCACTATAGACAGTATGTGTTTGTGTGTGTGTGTGTATATATATATATATATATATATATATATATATATATATATATATATATATATATATATGTATATATATATATATATATATATATATATGTATATATAATATATATATATATATATATATATATATATATATATATATATATAACAATGTATGTGTGTATGTATGTATGTCCGTTCTTTATGCATTCGCGAACGGTCCATCCGATTGAGATGACATTTTCTACACGTCTTCTTTTCATTCCTGTGCAACCAACTGTAATAGTTTCTTATGTACAATCATCTATTTACTTACTAAAATTTAATTTTGTAATTACATGACTCAACATAAGAAAAAAATAAAACAAGGGACATAACTTTTAGTAGCATTGCTATATCTTAAGTCCCCTGGTTATAGATAGATAAATACATAATACATACATACATACATCCATCCATGGATGGATGGATGGAGGGAGGGAGTCGGGAACGGGAACTTATATGACTACTTATATGAATTAAATGAGATGCTCCCCATCAGGGACTGGGCGAAGCCGGGCCGTGTCAGACAGACAGATAGATAGACAGACAGGCAGATAGATAGATAGTCGGGAATGGGAACTTATATGACTACTTATATGAATTAAATGAGATGCTCCCCACCAGGGACTGGGTGAAGCGGGCCGGGTCAGACAGACAGACAGATAGTCGGGAACGGGATCTTATATGACTACTTATATGAATTAAATTAGATGCTCCCCACCAGGGACTGGGTGAAGCGGGCCGGGTCAGACAGACAGACAGATAGTCGGGAACGGGATCTTATATGACTACTTATATGAATTAAATTAGATGCTCCCCACCAGGGACTGGGTGAAGCGGGCCGGGTCAGACAGACAGACAAGCAGACAGACAAGCAGACAGATAGATAGATAGATAGATAGATAGATAGATAGATAGATAGATCCTCACCAGTGCCTGGGCGAAGCTGGGCCGGGTCAGCTAGATATATATATATATATATATAGATATATATAATATATATATATATATATATATATATATATATATATATATATATGATATACGACTTCGCCGTCTTCGTGACTCCTTTCTAGCAACGTCAAGTGCTGTTTATGATGGTATTATATCAGATCACGTTCCTGGCTACATTGGAGATTAATTAAACCTGGACACTTATCTTCGTAAGGAAACACATTGACCAAACCAGATGAACAAACTGCTTCTATATATACAAGGCAAACAATGGAATAGTGCGTGACCCAGTGGCATCCGTTGCTGTGGCAGAACATTAGTAATCTGCCCTCTGTCATCCAACCCGCTAATTTAAAACTCGGACGCACAGATGTAATAATTCTCTTATTTTACTAATTTCTTTAAGCATGAAGATTTACTGTATCCTTTCAGTTAAGCTTTTGTTGATTTATGTTGTCCCTGGCTGCCACCTCGTGTCATAATACACTTGTGGCTGTTGTCTGTTTTTATACTTATTACATTATCCCTGTATACCAAACCCTTGAGTTGTAATGTGTTTTTAAACGGTTTCCGTTTTATCCATCTTCATACATCTCCTATGTTGCATAAAACGGTTTCTTTATCTGCATTTCATTTTTACGAGTCTTTGCATCATTTGTTTTGTTTGTTTTTGTTCCAGAGTAAATGTTTATATTTAGCTGTATGTTTTATTATGCACAGTTCAGGTAACAACCGTTCTTTCTTTGTAGCCGACCGTTGTTCCTATCTTTGTTATGGTAAATGTCTCTCTTTGTCTTGGAATCTTTCTCTTGGCGCACGTCTAAGCTAAGAGCCATCAAGTGTTACATATACCCTTTGTTATTATATGGTGCAAAGACATATGCAGTTGATAAACACATATTACATGTCCTTTATAGCCAGATCTGTGGTGAAGGAGTTGCGAATGCAGTTACTTGTCCCGCATACGGCGTTCGAAGTACTGCTGCGGGCGATTTGCAAGCAGAAGCTGTGCGTTGGTTTCCATACAAGGGTATCAGTGCCGGTCGTTCAGAAAGCAATGGCAAGCTACTGAACGTAGGTTTTGCCAAGAAATCACAAACAGCCATAAAATACTGGGGTTGACTGCGACATATCTTTTAAGGAAGAATATATAATTATTTTTACAGGGCGTAGCAACAGTCAACCCCAGCATTTTGGCAGTTTGTGATTTCTTATCTAGTTTACGCTTAGTAGTTTGCCATTGCTTTCTGAACGACCATTACTACATACTGTTGCATGAAAACCCGCGCAAGGTGGATTGAGAATTGCGTTCCTAACCTTTCGCCATAACGACGCCATTTTATATGTGGATAGGACAAATATCCGTGGTGAAGGTGTTACGGGCGTAGCTCGTAACCCCGTGTACCAGCGTTCGAAACACAGCACTGTCGGTTTTGTTATGAAATAGTATGAGTGCCGACCGTTCAGAAAGTAGTGGCAAACAACTGAACGTAAACTTGCCCAGGAATCACGAACAGCTAAAAAATACTGCTGGGGTTGACTGCTACGTCCTGTAAAGGACATGCAACTAAATTAATTAGGACAAATTAACCTTGTGTTACCGGAAATAGACCAAAATACGCGTTCATATCATTTATGTGTCCTCATCTTCAGCCACACATAAGAACGTCCTCAACTTCAGCCACACATAGGAACGTCCTCATTTTCAGCCACACGTACACACGCGTTCAATATTGCCCCAAGCCTCTTAGATCCACGCCAAAGCGGGAAACAAATTCAAACATTTTGGTGACCCCCATTGCGCTAGCCAGACTGTATATACCAGGTCTACATCGCCCACACACCTCCAGCCACAAAGAGCGTGAAACAGCAAAGATAGTATTTATATGTCTGTATCTTATTTCAGTACTGGGCTAGAGTTACTGAGATATCTACAGGAACAGGGGCCTCAGGACAGACAAACACAAGCTAGCTCGAATTTATCTCAGCTGTGACAAATAGACACACAATGTTGCCCTGGCATAATTACCCATTCGCATAGAAACTTGAAAAGAGCCCTGAAGCCTAAGCACCGTTTACGGCGCTCCTTTTCCATTGTTGATACACGCTGTATCTCTCCTTTCATTAATTACTCTGAATTATAATCTTGTGCTGTATGTATAAGAAGTAACAAAAAGCTAGTCGTGATCGTTTTATTGTTGTATTTCTCTACCAGTTATGGTTTTGTTTGATCTGTGTTGCTAACGACTTGCAATATTGAAAGGCACGCATTGGCCGCGGAGTACATAATCTTTACCACGGAAGACCTTTCCTCGTACCCATCTTAGGCTGACGTGGGGGTGGTGGGTGGTAGTTTTCTTTTTATTTTTTTTATAAACCACTGAACCCAGGACCACCGTGCCGACAGTGTCTGACCATGCCAGAAGGTTCATAGTGCGTTGCATATCCTTTACAGGACGCCGCAGTCAGCCCCAGCATTTTTTGGCTCTGTGTGATTTCTTGGCAAGATTACGGCATTGCTTTCTGGGGAAAAAAACGACACTAATACCATTATATGAAAACCAACGCAGAGCGGTCTGCTGCCAAATCGCTCGCAGCTGTTCCGAACGTGGTATGCGGGATTACGAATTGCGTCCGTAACGCCTTCGTTACAGAGCGGGCATACCGGAAAGAAAAATGTATAATGCCTTCACACATAAGTTAGAGAGAGAGAGAGAGAGAGAGAGATGTCACACGCGCGCACGCGCTGAACGATTACGCAACCAGAAAACGGATGAGCAACATCAGTTGCGTGAATCTATCAAATGGCAGTGTTGAGCAATGGCCAATGTTTGCTCCCAACAGACACCTGAAAAAGATCCATTCACTGGTAGTATAGACAAGACATCATCGGTGAGTTCACTAAATGGCGGTTAGTGGCAAGCGACAAAAACATATCTATTATGAACATCTGGACATTTGGCTGGCTTTCATGCTTTGGTTACATTTGAAGACATGGACACACACTAGACTAGGTGGGCGTGACCAAATTAGTCTGTGGCCTGGGTGTAGTGAACGCAGGTTCAGAATCCTGACATACCGGGTTCAAGGTCAACCGTAGGTAATGTTGAAGCTGACTGCTTTGCTTGGGTTGTTATAATGGCATCTCTGGGACATGCCGACCTTTTTGGATATCGCAAATTAAAAAAAAAAGAAAAGACGGATGTACTTGCTGGACGTTATGATCAACCCCAGGTTTATATTGTATGGGCAATTGTACTTTCAGTAGTTTGCCTTTACTTTCTGAACTAGAAGTAATGCCGGTGTAGAGGTTGAAACGTCTACCTCACTAAGGGCATACCGGAAGTGTAAGAGCGAGCGCACTTATCCCTTCGACCGCAAATTACTGAACGTAACATAACCTAGAAAATCGCAAGTAGCCAATAAATGTTCGAATTCATTGCGATGCGTTGTTTAAAAAAACAAAGACCATCGAGGACATGATATATATATATATATATAAGCAATCATGCAGCGATCTGATGCATGCATACGTGTGGCACATAAGAGGCAACCACACGAGTGGAAAGATCTGCAAACCCCGAACAGTCCAAGAGCTGGAATACTCTGATGACGCCGTTAGACCTTGCCGTGTTCCCTCAGGTCGCAAGTGTGTGGCGCTACGATACGACCTTCGTGAAGTCAGGCGGAATGCAACTTACAACTTATCAGGAATATCCACCTCGGCTGTAGCCTCTCTTTGTGCATGTGAACGCCGCCTCAGATGCTATCTCCTCCTGGGTCCCGACTCAGGTACGCGCCCCACCTACCACGCCCCATCTTCAACAACAATGCTGTTTAAGGCTCCCCTTTAGGCAATTCGAGTTTTGCGCGTCGCGTTTTTTGGACGTAAAATACAAGCAAAAATTCTAATCACGGGTGACATTAATTCTTTCCCCTCCAAGTGGTATGTATACCTGTAAGGTAGTTTTAGAAACACTGTTTACCTGTATGGATGGGGCTGAGGTGGCATAGTGGCTAGCGTGCTTGCTTACCGAGACTAGGGTCGTTTTGGTCTCGTAGAATGAGTACCGAATAACTTTAAGCATTTTCGTAAATCTGTCTGGGACTGGCCACTCACCCACACCCCAGAACCTCACGCCGTTTTTGAGACTGTATGGATTCTCAGGTGAGACGTATTTCCCCTGACGTTGATCTTTCTTGTGTATTTTAATGTACAGGTATATTTGTTAGGGGGAACTGTAGTAGCGCAGTGGCTGGCATGTGCCTGCCGGGCAGGCTCGTTGGTCATGGGAAGCATGAGCATTTAAAAATACACCTGGGCTTGCAGGTCGGCCTAGTGGCAACAGTTTACACAAGGAAAGTAGACAAGGAAAATCTCAACAGTTTACTTCAAGTCTTCAATGCCATGTTACCAACATTATTCCTTAACAAATAATACGCGTTGTGAAAATAATGAAGGTACTAACCTGGAGCTTTATAGCAGTATATGTGAAACAAATACAACAAAGCAAGCTACACTTTACTCATGCTACAATAGATTTTGCGTGCACGCGTCATGTCCGTTAGGATGTGAACTGTCGTAATTCGATACCGGCCTTACCTTTAGTTGCTAGGGACTTTCGTCACCGGTAATGTCTACTTGCCCGTAGATCAGGAAATGTGGTAGTGCTATGTGTCAAGTGCACCATCTAATACTGCCAGGTATGTGTTCCTTTGGAGATTCCAATCGTCGTATTCACTAGCTGTATCCAGCATGTGCATCTTATCACACAACACAGCCTGTCGTGTTTGGTTTGCGTTCTTCTTTCTTTAGCCTTACGTGCCGTAGACGTGTTTGTGTGCAAGCTGTATGTCACTGTGCTAGGTTTGTCCTGGGGGAGTTGTCTGTATAATTATAACGAAGTACTGTCAAGAATACGACGACCACGAAGAAGAGAAAGAACTAGACGATAAAGAAGAACTAGACGAGGAAGAAGAGGAACTAGAACAGTAAGAACTATACGAGGAAGAAGAATAACTAGAAGAGGGAGCAGAAGAAGCAGGAGAAAAGGCAGAATACATGCATACTATATCAGCTACCACCTAACTGCTTCTACTAAAGGTGCAAGAATTCTACGGTGTTTGTAAATTAGCATTTAGCATCGCCACACCGAGCCACTAATAGAGGTTGGGCTGCGGTGTCTCCAGGTGCGTCGTTCGCCTGTAGGCTCAAGAAGTGCCTGTTTACATGACTAAGACCCAGTAGAAGATTGGGATTCTTAGGTTGCATACATTCAACATTTAGGTCTGAAAGGGGCATCCATCCATCGGAGTGAGGTCGGTGTAGAGACTTTCCCTTGCACAAAGTGACCAAGTACTGTGCTGCAAGCTCTACTTCCCCTATACAAACTCACACAGGTATGGAAGGTTGGCAAGTGAAACACAACCAGGTTATAATTTGGCACAGCGCATGCGGACTGACTGCTGAGACTAGGCACAAGCTAGTATGTTTCCACCAACAATGTGAGAGATGGTGGGGGGGGGGGGGAATTTACTGTCAGCAAATCCTAACAGAATTCCCAGTGAAGGTAAGACGTATGAGCTCAACTGTGGACGATTACACAACTTGAAAACACAGGGTGGTGGTCTTCTTACTGATTTCTGCGTGGTGGGTCAGTTACCTAGTCTTATTGAACCAGGGTGGGAAACAGGCGTACACACACACACACACACACACACACACACACACACTTGCACATAGAACCAGACTGTTACACAGGCAGAGCTGAATAGACAGGCTTACACACACACAAACACACACACACACACGTGTACGTTTGAACACCCTACCCCCACAGGATAACGGTAGGGTACTGCCTGCCATTGCTGCACTCTCGTGTTAAAACAAAGGCGCCCTTGTCCGCAGGTAACATGGTAACCTGCAACTGGCGGATCTGTCACAAACTGCCTACTGCACCCTTCAGATCCAGTTACATCTCTGTAATTGATTGGCTTTTTATTCACGTACTGTCCCAAGGTATACTTCTCACATGATCGTGTTTGAGCGCGGCTGTTTGGTGTGACGCCGTTCGGGTAATTGGTGTTGGTGATCATAGAGTTGTCATTCATGTGACATGTAGAATAAAGGTGAGCGGAAGACAAGGGCAAAGATAATGATCTTTTCCAGTGGCTTTGAATAGAATAGCCGACTAAAGTCATCAGTCATTGTTAAGAGGTTAAGTTGTAAAACACGTATAGTAAATGTTAACGCGTTATAAGCCGACCGATTGTTAACACGATGCTTAAACGTTGCTTATCATGAGCCAATGCGTGTCGGCACGGCAGAATGGATAAGAGCGCTTGCTCTTAAACTTCCGATGTATGCGGGTTTAACCTCTGAACTGGTCAGGTGGACTAAAATGTTGACTTCTCGTCCTTGACTTGGGAACATAAATTACAAGTATATCACAAGTCGGAGTGGGTTCTCCTGGTGGCGAGGAGCACCTTTAATAGGGAAAGCTAACCATGTAACCATGCAAAACATCACTCCGTTGCTACAAGAAGTCATAGCACATGTATTGACTATTCTTGAGTTCAGTTCGCGAACAAATAAAGAGCCAGTGGTCCATGGGTGCTAGCAAAGATGTTAGAGAACTCCGCTTTTTTGTTGTGTTATGAGCACTGGCGGACGCGGGGTGCGTGGATACCAGGTCACGTGAACTACGTTTACCACACTGGTGGGTGTTGGTTGCTCTACCCCTAACGCCAGGAGATGTGGTAACGCCAGGAGATGCGGTCGGAAAATGTCCATTCTGAAAAGCTCGGATCAGAATGGCGTTTGTTATACTCGCACTCCAGCAGGTAAAAAACAAATGGTATTCACGTTTTCCCAAATCTTTAACTCCTGTTGGTCAACGGATGTAACTGAGTTAATTGTGGAACTTAAACATAATTTCAGGGATCACTATTTGCAGAGGAGCCGCGGTGAGATAATTAGCATGCCGTCATGTTAAATGAGTGATCCAGGTTGAATCCCCAACAGAGGCAGAATTTTCTTTTAGGCACTGGAGTCTACCCAGCCTCACAAAAACATGTACCATACCATTATCAAAAGTATAGTCTCCAGGCTTGACGAGAGCTCTATTCTCCGCGCCATCCGCAGGGGACCACCACTCTAAACTGTCGGAAGCTCGGCCTCTGAAGCGCTTAACGAACATTTTTCGGAGAATATAAAAAAGAAAATTAGATTAAAACTTCGAACAGAGCCGAGCGGATCTGCACAAAAGCGAATGCACAAGCAATCATGGCGCTCTCTGTCTGCGCGAAAAGTAGGAACAGGATTAATTTGTTGGAAAACTCGCAGCAAGGATAGCCGGCTCAGAGCTAGGAGATTTCTTCTGCAGCTAGATTTCACTTTTATTTGAATTTTTGAACAAAGGTTTGCATTCCATCAAAGACACCCTTGTGCTAAGTGTATTGTTCCTGCCGTGGGATTTGAGTGCAACACAAGAAATGTGTAGAAAGAAGAAGGCGATAGGCTGTCTGGCCTTTCTACATACAAAACAAAAACCTTCAGGTTTTGTTTTTAAAAGTCCGTTTTTGATATTGCTGGAATGTTGCTTGTTGGCTACATGCCTTGTTGTTGTTTTGATGTCAACGTTCTGATTAACCCTATTACTGAGATTTCGTTATCTACACGTTTCTACGTTTCTAGTTGTACGCCATTACATTCTCTTTCTCCTCCCGTAAAATAGTTTTGTTTTCCCCGACCAAAGATGTTGTGGGCTTAACCAAATACCTGCTTCTGATTTTTGAATGATTAGTCATCCATTAGCCGTTTCCAAGCCCCATTGTTACCAATCTGAGTTAATTTATTTTGAGAATTTCACCTTTGGTTTCGAAATCTGTTCTATCTGTCTACCTGCTGGCCTGCCCCTTCTCGCCTATCTAAAACGTGGGGTGGTTTTAAACAGGATTTTTATCAGATAAAAGTTACCCGCAGGTGTTGGCTTATTCCAGACTCCCATTCGTCATCTGTACTTGCAGATTACATTCTGGTGGTGTCTTTACACCTACTCGATAGTGTTCCGTGAGCAGACTGGCTACAGGCTTCCAGTTTTTGTAATATTTGCAGCATGTCATGGGAAGAAACAGAATACCTTTCGTAGACAAACATTACGATAGATGACGGTTTTCTTAAGGCTGAATATTAGCATATGCAAGTTTAAGCACCGTACAACTAAGATTTATGTCTGCAGATAATTGATGGCTTAGTCAAATGAAACTGTTCGGTGGTTTCTAAACTTGGCCCAGTGATTTGAGACTTAACCTTCGTTCATTGGTTCCCAAACTTGTCTCAGTGATTTGAGACTGTTAAACTTCGTTGATTGGTTCCCAAACGTGACCCAGTGAATTCAGACTTTTACACGTCGTTTATTTGTGCCCAAACTTGGCTCAGTTATTTGAAACTGTTAAACTTCGTTCATTGGTTCCCAAATTTGGCTCAGTGGTTTAAGACTGTTGAACTTCACTCAATAATTCCTAAACTTGGCTCGGCGGTTTGAAACTTGTTTTTGTAGTTTCCAAACTTCGATCGGTGATTTGAGAAGTTCATTGGTTGTCAACGTTATTTCAGTGATTTGAGACTGTTTGTTTGGTTCAGTCGCTCCCACACTTGTATCAGTGATTTCTTCTTCTTCTTCTTTTCGTTCATCCGGAGTGTTTTTTTTTTTCAGATGTGATTGCGGTGTGTCTGTTACGCGCCCTTGTGCCGAAACCCGTAGGCCAACACATCCGACAATAGCGTGCTTTTTTGACCAGGTAGCATTCCTGGGAGACTGTCACTTTTGTGGTTCCCTCTACAACCATGCTGGCCAAGTTGGAACGGTCGAAGACAACGGTCATCCCTCAAAGGAAGGCAGGGACAGTCCATAGCATTTTCCGCCATCCAAGGTTGCTTCCATAGTTGCAGGGCCGACACATAACGCCCTGGATCTGGGCTCACCGAGGGAAATCGTCACGTCCTGCTCATGGCTGCTTTAAATCCTCACTTCAATATATTGGTCATTTCGTCTGCCCCGGGCCATTCCCGCACAAACCAGACAGGTTTGCAGACGGCATCCACTCAGCGAGTTTTCGGACATGTGCTTGTTGCGCCCGTCAGAGTTGTTCCAGGCACGACAGACATTCGGAAAACTACCTAGTCAGAGCTGTTCCGAACAAGAGCGGCATTCGGAAACTAGGTAGTCAGATCTGTTCCTAGCACGAGAGACGTTCGGACGAGACATTTCACTCGGACGTAATTGCGTAGTGTCAATTTTTAGTTTGCCACCCGTAGGACGACACTTCCGACTTCCGGCGGACATTTTTTAATGAGGTTAGCCTTCCCCAGGTTTCGAGACTGTTGTTTCGGATTCCACACAGCAAGCTTTCGCTTCGGGCTGCCATGTAATGGATTCGCAAGACAGGCGTTCCATTTCGTGTCAACGAGACAATTTTCCACCTTTGACCACACTCACTCCATGAGTGTGGTTACAGACTATCGGACGTCTGCGAGACGTGCGGCCGAGGTGTTTTTCCACCTTTTGTACTCGCTCACGAGGTAGGCTACATGTGCTGCCGGCTCAGCACCTTACCTCCGTGCGTCTGTGGGCGAGTAACGGTCAGGCCCTTTCATCCGGGGATACCTCATATCTCCCAGCTAAGAGCCATCGAACGAATCTGCGCCGAGCATGTAGCGTTCTCAGCACATCATCACAATTTTGATGTAGGTTTGTGTCGGCCAGGCTCTCACTTCCGAGAGTTTATGGCTTAGAGACGTTCAGCCATACACCTCGGATGGGAGCCTTAGAGGTTATGTCCGGACTGAGATTTTAGGGATCGTTTGCCTGATTTTGACTGCTATCCTCAGTCTTACCTGCAGAGCAGCAGGTTGTGTCCCTCTTAGTCTGGTCCCTATCCCACGTGCCGTCCGATATGTAGTTTTCACCCATCGGCAAGCACATGGGGTCGATGGGACACGCAAGCTCCCCCACCACGGCAAGGTGGAGACACATCGGGGGGGGGGGGGGGGGGAGGGGTATCAGTGATTTGAGACTGTTGGTTTGGTTCAGTCCTTCCCACACTTGTTTCAGTGATTTGAGACTGTTGGTTTGGTTCAGTCCTTCCCACACTTGTACCAGTGATTTCAAACTGACAGTTTTGTACAGTTGTTTCCAAAAATCAGTTACCTATGACAGATTTTGTTCAACGGTCCCCAAGCTTGGGTTGGCGTTATTATAATGGTGATTTGTTGTCAATCGTTCTTTGTGCGGCACTTTCAAAGTGAAAATTGTCTCCCGTCAAATAGAATTGCCTGTTAATTTGTTTTCCTGTGTTTATCATATGAGACTATTTCTTATCAATGGTTTATTTGTTTTATTCTTTTCTTCATTATCTTGTTATCGAAATCCTTTATTGATTCCCGACGCAGTGTCAATTGTCTTGCGCTGCATTAGTGATGATGCTCGGGGCACTTCTAGGAACCAGATTACCTAATTATTATTTTTTTTCGATGGTAAAAAGTAAACTCTTGTGTGTTATTATGCGTTCAAGTAGCCTTCTAGATGGGCTTTCCCTGGGGACATCACACAATTTCTCCCATGTGCCACGTGACACGGACACTGGGCCCTTTATCTTCTGTGACATGCCCAAAGAGGGTCACCTGTTACCGTTTGTGTTTTATGTATGCTTCATTTATCTAACCTCTTTCTGTCTTTGGCTTCTGTCTCCTTGATTCATGATATCCTGTTTATCGTGTCACGTTTTTGTTTTATTTGTCGTCCCCTTTTAGCCCTGTAAGTTCCATCTGTCCTACAATACAGAATACACTATCATCACTCAACGCGTTGACTTATATGCCCCTGTCACCGGCCTGCTACTTAAGCTAAACTTCTGTTTAGCAGTATTCACGACTTCGCCAAACGTATTTGAATTAGCAGTGCCTTCTTGTAACCCAGTTTTACCTGTCTGCGAATCCAGTCAAGGGATACTTACATATTAGTGGAGGCACTAAAGCCTTGTGCGTTGTTAAAACTTAAGCGCGCCATAGGTCTCAAGTTGTCATTTGTTGGTCGAGCCTCGGAGTATACTTAATTCTTCAGTGAATTTGAAGGTCACAAGGCCAGTATATTTTAAACGTTCTCCTGTGCCATGTAGAATTAGGTATTTTCCCCATGTCTTCTTCCTTGATATTGTGTGTGAATCACCAAACAATGAGAAGATGATAGTCACCTTGACTAGAGCACCATCACAAATACCAAAATGGACGGTGCGGCCAAAGCTTCGCCAGCACACAAATTACAAACACACCGATAAAACTACACGGAAAAACACTATGAGTATATAAATATGAAAATTACTCTCTGTACCAACCAACCAACCAACTCTGCATCCTTGTTGTGGACTGGACGCCCGTTTCATGAAATCTGTGTATGATTCCAACAAAAGCGACTGAACCGGAAAATTATTCCTTGATTTTGATGCTATTCATAGGTTTATTCTTGCAGATTATTTCACCTGTTTCATTGTGCGTGTTTGTGTCAGTTAATTTACGGATGCGAGCACACGTTTGAATTCTTATGAGCTGCTTGATTTGTGTGCGTTTGATTTTCATGTGTCTGAAGCACGCAGCAAAGCATCTTCTCCACTGGTTTGGAAATATAAAAAATATATTCTAATAAAATAGTGCTTTCATACCTAGTGACCATGAAAAATTCTTCCGAATATTATAATTTGGAATACCTGGGAGAGGAGGAATGTTAAGTGCCATGCACTTTCACCGCGTCTCTTCTTAATTTGATATTTAAAGGCACAATTCAGTCTTCACGTGTGTGGAAGTATATATGTTGAGTGTTTGGCAACCACTTCTGGTAAACACATAATTGCTATTCACACCTTTATGGTTGGCCTAGATCAGAGGTTCCCAAACCACGGCCCGCGGGCCACTTGTGGCCCGCCAGCTCTCAGAAAGTGGCACGCAAGGCCTTGTTATTTAATATAATATATTTTAATAATTTCAAAAATGCACTCGGAGAGCCCCGTCAGCGTGCGATAATTTACTCTGCTCGTGGTTGTTATGCGCAGATATTATCGAATGCGCCTGTTCAGTTCGCAACAAAAAGTTATGAAGTCCCCATATCCCAGCCTTGTCGACCAATCAGAGTGCGCAAAGCGCCATGTTGTCGTCTGTTACAACTGTTTAGGAGAGTCGGTAGTATTGTGAAAACAACATAGGATGAACCAAATTGGACAGTGTATGCACCGACGGTGCTACGGCTTTGACCGGTAAAATGTCTGGATGCCTAGCATTATTGGAACAGTTTCTTGGCCGCACTATATTAAAATATCATTGTATCATTCACCAAGAAGCTCTGTGTGGAAAGACATTAAATCTGAACATGTCATGGATGTTGTTCTGAGATGTGTGAACAAAATTCGAAGTAAGGCGCTGAACAGGCGTGAGTTCAGACAGTTTCTATCAGACCTGAACGAGGAATACTGTGACCTACTGTTACACTGTGATGCCAGATGGCTATCTAAAGGGAAAGTTCTGTCACGTTTCTGGGCACTGAAAAATAGTGTCTATCTAGTTTCTGTCTGAAATAAATGAATTGCCTACAGACCGGGAATGTCTGATGAACGATGACTGGCTTAATGACCTGGCATTTTTGGTGGACATCACGTTCATGTAAACTCTTTAAATGCGAGGATCCAGGGGAAAATAAAAAAAACTATTCGCAAATTTGTGTGATGGCATTTCTTCATTTAAAATAAGACAACGACTGTTTATCGGACAGCTGACTGAAGGGACTTTAGAGGCGTTTCCAACTCTGAAGACGCTTGTGGTGGAAAAGAAATGTGACTTGTTACAGTACAAAGTAAAAGTTGAAAGTCTTCTGGATATCTTTCAGTCGAGATTTCAGGAGTTCACAATAGAGGAGGATAATGTTGCCCTCTTCATAAATCCGTTCGTATTCCCTGATGCCAAACTCTGTCAATTACAGCAAAACCTTCAGCACGAAGTAATTGATTTGAAATGCAATTCTGCACTGAGATGTAAATTTCTGGAGCTGCTGCTTCACCTTCAGCTGATCATATGATTTCATTCTGGCGACTATTGCCTGTCGAACAATTTGAACACTTGCGTTCATTCACCCAGAGATACATTTGTCGTTTTGGTTCGACTTACAGATGCGAGCAGTCATTTTCCGCAATGACCGTTATAAAAAAAAAAAACAAGCAACGTTCCAGACTCACCGACAGTAACCTAGCTGCGCTTATGACTTTGGGCACGACAGATTTGTGCCCAGACATTGATAAACTGGCATCTGAACTTAAGTAACTTGTTTTGAAGAACAGTTACAATTATAAATTAATTACATTAATAGCGATGTTCGAAACTGATTTAAAATTTATTGTTAAATGAACTTTTGATTTTAAACCAAAAAATGACCGCAGTGTAGTATTGACACTGACTGCCTTTAAAGTTTTAGAATTTTGTTGACGAAAGTTAAGAAAGGTAAGAATGATATTGCACAACTTTTATAATTTTATAACGTTGCGGCCCGCTTAACTACCGAAAATAGTAGATATGGCCCTCTGCTTGAAAAGCTTGGGAACCACTGACCTAGATAAACATGAGATCGAAAGGCTAATACTGGCACCTTGCCGTTTTGACAGAGGATAGTTTTTGCTTCAAAAAGGCATAACGAAAACCCGTGACGGGGACCAGAGATGGAGTTATACCTCACCATAGCACAAACATTGGGCCGAATTGTAGAGACTTGCAGCTTGATCCCTCTCTCGGCCTACCTAGTTTATTCCAGAGGAACGGTAACACCAGTACATCTAGAACAGAAGTTCAGAAGTTGACGAAACAGCAAAGCAATGTTATGTCCACGTTTCGCTTCGATCCTAAACCAGTTGCCGACCAAGGCTTAGGGCGGAAGACTTAATAGATAATTTCAAATATGGCATGATCGAATCCAGTCAGTCAGTCCACAACGGAATATTTAATAGATGATTTCAAATATGGCATGATCGAATTTAGTCAGTCACTCCACGACGGAATATTTAATAGATAATTACTAATATGGCATGATTGAATTCAGTCAGTCAGTCCACGACGGAATATTCTAATTGCTATAAGGTTTAGTTCCAGCGAATTGTACGCGCTTGCTAGTATTTTTGTGTGCACAGCCAAGGGCCAAGTATTCCACACCGACAGGAGCAAAAATTGGCCAAATATATCCCCAGTTATAAGGTATTCCGGTAGCCGATACTGCCGTTGGGGTATGAAGCATTAGGCCTTCATATATCCAAGACCAAGGCATAGTGATGCGGATGGGGTGGATCATTCTCCCCCTACCTCGTCGCCTTTCCTTCCCAGGTAATTCCCACATAACTCGAACCACTGTCTTTGCAAGAAAGCATTTAAACCACTTTGCCACAACGGTTCCTTTTATTTTATTGGTGTGGGTGCTTACCTATCTCTCCCCGTTCTTTCATCTCCGCAGCCAGACCTAGTCACTTGTGTTTGTTTGACCCCAGACACGACAACTGAAGCTCATTGATGCACACGTTAAAAACGGGAAGATAATTGCACTCGCATGCACAAAATCAACAAATTATGTAGACGTTTCAGACAGCAATTAATGCCAATAAGAATTCCATCAACATTTTACTTCAATATAAAGGTATTAGTTTTCTATGGAAATATCAGGTGTCAAGAATTAAGACGGCATAAACAATGGTTTAAGGCTACTGTATAGGTTCAGTTACCTAAAAATACCTCAAAATCTTCTAGCGGGTCAAGTATGAAATATTTGCCCGAGTCATCTGCTGCCAGCCAGTCTGTCGACTTTTCTTGTGATGCTGCCTACAAATAAGTGCTTCTTGCAGTTCTGCATCGTTTTCTCTAGGTCGATGCGGGCTCTCCATAACATCTGCATCAGCCTGGCACTAGCCGTTTCATAAGGCAGATCTCTTCACTAGGGCACTCCTGGAAAAAGAAGACATTACAAATGCAGAAAGCAGAACAAATAGTAAATAGGTTAAACTATTTAAAATGTGTATAAAATATGTAGTCTTCCTTTTCCTTCGGCTGTGTATTTCAGTGTCACGTCAGGAATCTATCACCGAACAAGTTTTGAGTGTATTTCAGTGTCTCGTTGGGCCGCGATACACGGGACGACCGTTTCTGTGTGTTTTTCATATATAGTAGTGGTCGGTCTTTGATATCTCATCAGTCCAACGTTTCCAGAGGCCACCTCTTGCTCCTGCCTAACCACATGCTAAATAAAACTCGTGGGGCTTTGTCTTCTCATAAACATAATTCATGACCGAACCATACATTAGCTATTTATTACTTTTTTAAATATAAAAATGATGTTTTAATTTCAGATCCATGGACGAGTAATGTATGCAATGGAGCGGGAATTATTATGGTGGATAACGTGACCGTAGGCGACACCGCCATGACGTACCCATTTCATTGACGTCAGAAGATGGGATATTATTGGTCAGTGCTGATAGTGGTCTTCCTTAGTGGCCTGCCCAGTGTTTTGTGTGACCAAGACTATGACACCAAGGATCATAATGCCACCAATCCACCTCAAGGTGAGTCCTGAATCCTGCTCACTCTGTTTTTCTGATTTTGTTTTGTCATAGTCTACTAATTATTCTTGAGTTTTCTACTGTAGTAAGCGTCTGAGCTTAGTTAACTTGCCGTCTTTTTGTCTGTTCGTTAAACCTTTTGGTTATGATTGGGAAAAATAGTATTTCTTTTTTCTGTCAGAGAGAGAGAGAGAGAGAGAGAGAGAGAGAGAGAGAGAGGGTTTAAGGAGAGTTACACTGCACATGGTTCATGAAGCATGTAGTTCCTTACTAGCTCTCAAGCACTTTTTTCGAGTTTTTTGTTGTTGCTGGGATTGTTCGAATCCATAAAGCACGTTACTCTGTACTGTTTCGGGACGTTTATGTCCGGGCTTCGGCCTGGTGACAAACCTGTTCATGGCAAAATGGCCAAAGATGAATGAGGACAAAAAGAATATAGCATTATATACAACAATATAGTATTACATACAACTGAACGCAGACAAAATAATTAATAAACAAGCAGATGTGCGAGACGCAGCCGAGAGAAATCTCTCTCTCTCTCTCTCTCTCTCTCTCTCTCTCTCTCTCTCTCTCTCTCTCTCTCTCTCTCTCTCTCTCTCTCTCTCTCTCTCTCTCTCTCTCTCTCTCTCTCTCTCTCTCTCTCTCAGAGTGCATTAAGTTAGCCCAGACGTCATTTCTCTAACTTAATCTAGCATAAACGCCCTTGCCTCCCAGGTCGGATGCATAATTTTCATTTAATATGTTATTTGAGCCGGATATTCAAGACTGCTAAGATAAGGTCAAGATGAATCAGCAGTCCGCAACACCCCCCCCCCCCCCCCCCCCCATAAAAAAAACAAAAAAAAACTTCACGGCTTTCCTTTGTGCGAAAGGGCATTATTGTCTTAATAACAGACAATTGGGTGATACCAGTGCCTAAACCTGGCGCAGAGCGATCTCACTTGGCCTGCGAAGCAGCTCTTGAGAATAAGATGTCGAGGATGTATCACAGGTAACTTGGGGGTACCGGGCCCTGATGACAGTCATGTGTTCAGAGGTGTATTTTGCAAGCTACAAGGCGACTGGTAAATCCCCCCCCCCCTCCCTTTTTTCCCCCGTTCTTCCCATCTCCACCCACTCCGCTCAGGTTTATTTTTGGAGCTAAGGTCAACCATGAGTGTTTGGTTAGCCAAGGGACAATAGGGGAGAAAGGGGGGGGGGGGGGTTTAAGGCAAGGTAGTAAGAATCCAGATCGGAGGGAAAAGGCCAAAAGAAAAACACCAGGATAGGATAGCCTTCTGTTGATCTTCAATTATTTCTCTTTGTTTGGGATAGGTTTCTTAAGGTTTTCTCCATGTTCAGGGGTAGTAATTCAAACGACAGATTGGTGTCTTGTGTAATGTTTGTGGGGTCAATTCTTTTTTACGCAGTGTAATGTGTGATTGGCACCTCGCTTTTACCATTACATATTACTGCTTACATAATATAGGGTGTATTGTTAATGACTGTGGGGTTTTTGAAAACATTGCCGTTCCAAGTTTTATATTCACCCTCTGTGGAGTTAATGCAACATGCAACGGTAAATACAAACTTGGAGCGGCAATATTTTCTAAAACTCCAGTCATTACAAATACACCATATGCGCCGCTTGATGTTTGTTTGGTCACAGAGTATACACTGGCTTCCACCATGGTCAATTCTGAGCTTTGTACAAGATGACTTATTTTGAGCCACTGTGAAATAATAATAGAGGTCAGCGTGGCTGAAAGGATATGAATACCCGCTCTTAAACTTCCAATGCGCTGATGGTAGATTAGCGGGATCATTCTCTACATCGGTCAGTTGGACTTAACGTTGATTTCTCGTTCAGAAAGCAGTGGCAAACTACAAATGGAACATTGTCAATTAAATCAACTTGAGATTTAGTTTCTTTGTTTGCGGTCGCAATACTTCTAATAGTGCTGGACTGAATTTTGCATGTGGATTAGCTTTTCCTTTTAAGTGTCCCTCGCCATACCAAAGTCAAGGACGATATGTCATTTTAGCCCAGCTGTCCGGTGAAGGGGATGAACCCCTTACCTCGGCATCAGCACACCGGATGTTTAAGAACCCGCGTTCTTATTCATTCGGCCATGCTGACCTGGGTTTAGTTTTATGACAACGAACTGCAATGAACATGCAACGTTTTGTGTATGTGAGTGTGTGGGAAATAATGGACTGAACATTTTCGTGGTGACTATTTGCTGCTTTGGTATGTACTGTAAAGCCTTATGGGAGTTAACCAATTAAACACCACAGAAAACTTCTGGCGCTGAAGCATTTCATCAGAAAATTGTGCAACGGATAGTTTCCTCATGTAATCAACACTCCGTGTTTGGATCGTGGGTGGATGCTTTAAGGTAGATTGTAGTATTCATCTTCAAACCTACGTAATGGGAGTCTGCGAAGGCTCCGTAGCGAAGATAGCCGCCGCCTGCCTCGCAGTACGAAGGTCCTGGGTTCGCTTTTAGACTGTCATATGCGTGCAGTTAGGGATCATCGCAGGAGCTTCGGAGTTGTGCCCTATGCGGCGCTTTCAGCAGGCCGCTGTGTGGGATAGAACTTGATGCAATGAAGTCGATCTTCTTGCCTTTATTACCCATGTTTAAAACAAAGTAGGACATGGTTATAAGAGAAAATGTTTGAATGCAATTTGGCATAACCTTTATAATGGATTCAAGGCTTGTGCTTTGGTTCATTCCCCGCGATGGCGCCAATGTCTAACAATATTGTGTGCTTTAGGTAGTGCATGGCGAGGGTGCCAATCATCCATCATCATCAGGGAGAATTGCCGTGACTTTGTTGAAATCCAACAGATGGTGAAGTATTTAGTACTCCTCGGCATTGCGTCATTAGTGTGCAGATTGTGGTCGAATCGGCTCGCCTTAGCTAGACTGGTGATTGTTTTCAGGATGTCCCCCGAGGGAGCTTGTTGCACGAACCCAATCGTTCGAGTTGTTTAGTTGTATGCGACATGAAGCATTTGGTCATCATATCGTGCTAAGCGTAAGCATTCGTGTCTCGCCATAGGTCTGTCCTAGGCGCTCAGAATCAGATCTGTTATCATTCCTTCATTTCAATGTCTTAGACAATCAAGCATCATTTATCTCCACTTGTTTCTGCCTCTTCTACTCCTGATATTTCCAGTCTTCGCGACCTTGGCCCGCACCTCTCTTCTCATTATAATTGTATGTTTTAAAATAAAATAATGTATTATAATATTGTTTAATGATATTTGTTTATTCCAAGCAGTCGTTATTAACTACTTTAGTCATTTACAATATTCACAATATGCGTCTCAGAAACCACATCTCCGCTACCAACAAACTCTTCCCAATGTGTGTTCATATTCCAAGGTTCACTGCCAGACGGACAGAATAGGTTCCATAGAACATTTCAGTACTCTCATTCTGACAATAAATGAAAGTGATGTATTACATAGATAGTTCACCTGCTGGAATCCAAATTATGTTTGGCATAATCCGCTGCTAATCTCTGTCACACATCTTTATTCTGCCGGGATAATTCTTCTCTTCTCTCCCCCATATGAAGAATTTGGGAAGGTAAAATGTTACCTCAACATGGCTTATCAACGTCTCAGCGTGCCTTTGTTCAGCATAAACAGTTGGAGACTATCAGCACTCACACAGGTTTGCACAGTTTCAATAGTTAAGAGACTTTCAGCAAGTGCATATACGCTCATGCACACATACGCGTGCATCGTAAATACCTAACGTTTCTTGGCAAGGCTGGGAATCAAGGCCAGGGAAAGTGCATACAATATGGCAACAGAAAACATGCATGTTATAAGAAGACCACCCGTTTCGAACCCGCCGCTTTCGTTTTGGGTTGCTCAGCCCAGGCTTTGTGCTATGGAGAGATACTAACTCCATTTCACAAACTATCTTCTATCAAGACGGCAAGGTGCCACTAAAAATAATGGGTGTGAAACTTGGACATCATCTGAAAAGCACATGCCCTTTTTTAAATGTTACTATAATAAACTCCCCACCTCCCCACATATTCATTGGTTAGATTAGGTAACTTTCATTGAAGCACACTGAAGTTTGTGGATGCTTTAACGAGTTTGTTTGCCAGAGTATCTGGCACGTGCCTTGTATCTTTCCTCTCCTGTCCTCTCGTCTCTTCTCTTCTCCTCTCTCTCTCTCTCTCTCTCTCTCTCTCTCTCTCTCTCTCTCTCTCTCTCTCTCATCTCTCTCTCTCTCTCTCTCTCTCTCTCTCTCTCTCTCTCTCTCTCTCTCTCTCTCTCTCTCTCTCTCTCTCTCTCTCTCTCTCTCTCGCCTTTACATGTTGTTCTCAAAAATGCATATGCTTAAATCATTATGTAAATGATAATTAGTTAATATACATCACTTCACTTTGTTGTTGTTTTTAATCATATGAACATGAGGTTTCATTAGCAAGTGCTTCCCGGCAGACTTTCCTCCATAATGATCTTTTGTGGGCTTGCTTGTCTTTTTGTCTGCCCAGAACATATTTTCCTCAGTTGTATTTGTCTTATTAACTAATCTTCTTCGGTACTGAGTTCTTGTTATTTGTTCACCTCTCCGCCCAGTAGATTTCTAATACGTGTCACATTTTCATCGTCTGCCATGACTGAACAAAGATATTCAAAACTGGTCACTTACTGTAATTGCTCGCCTCTGCCTCTGTAACTCTCGTCTTTAGATAAATATGTATTTTGCCATATCGGTTGTATTTATTTTTGTTTTTATTGTTTTGAGGTAAATTATTTTTGTTTTTCACAATGTCCTACCACTTAGTTTCTCAATTCCCATTTTTGTTGTTGATAACGCTGTTTTCTCGAAGTTTTTGTATTTCAAGTTCCCTTTTTACAAAGGGTTCACATTATTCCGTGTGAATATTTTTTCTAGCATTCCCAATGATGTTGGACAGATTGGAGAACATGGATCCCTTGTCTTACCCCCTATTCTATATGAAACGAATCTGTGGTATCACCCCCTATTCTATATGAAACGAATCTGTGGTATCATCACATGTTCTCACAGTTGCATTTTGTTCCATGTTTGTGTAATCTGTATTAGGAATAACTAGAAACACATTTCTTTCATCACGTTTTATAATTCTGTGTTCCAAACACTCTCACTCAAGTGCTTTTGAGGAATCTATAAATTTATAAAGCAAGAGTGCAGATCGAAATTGTACTGTGTTTTTATATAAATGTCCTCATGTTAAATATGTTTCGCGTGTACCATGTGTCTTCTAAAGCCAGCCTGTACTATGATTGTATTGTTACGAATACAATAGCCCCTCTCCCCCAAAACATATTGACATGTGACATTATTGACCGAATTATTGACATACGTATATAGGAGACATCTGGCATATGTCAGTGAAGCTACAACCATATACGTCGTAGTAAATGTATTACCCCATTTTTAGTCTCTCTCTCTCTCTCTCTCTCTCTCTCTCTCTCTCTCTCTCTCTCTCTCTCTCTCTCTCTCTCTCTCTCTCTCTCTCTCTCGTTAGTTAGAACGATGTTTTGCCATCGACTTAAGGCTTGTGCGCGCTACAAATCCCACGGTAGCTGAAAATCGACAAGACTAGGCCGAATAGACAACTGTCCATGCACTGTTTCACAATGTACTCACAAACATATTTACAGCACGCCTGAGTCTGGTATGCACATATTGGGGATCCTTGTCGGTACCTTGATATTCGTGGATTGTTAAGTGAGGCCATGGAGTGTGGGTGTGTGTGTGTGTGGGGGGGGGGGGAAGCATGGAGCACATATGCAGTTAGTAATTTGTCCACAGATTATCCATATAGCACACCGAACCATTCAGTCTATAACGGCTCCGATCCCTTCCTCATTATCTCTCTGTGTGTAGCGGATAACGACACCCGTTCTGCATTGTTGAGTATTCTTCTTTATCCCCCTTTATATCACTCTTGTCTGGTATCACTCCTTTTGACTAGATGTTCTTGCAGTTTGTCCAAGGTTGCATATTCACAGTCATCGCCTTATCTCTCTTGGGACATTTAGCATATACACCCTGAGGTAACAGTGTGCGCTGGAAGTAATGATTTTCAAAGCAAGCCAGTCACAAACATGAAAAAAAAAACAACTTAATTATTGACCGTACTACTTTGTCACCATTGCAAGTGTTTGGTATGAGGCTGGTTGCTTGCTGAACCCTCTGTGGTTGGTTGCTTGCTGAACCCTCTGAGGTTGGTTGCTTGCTGAACCCTCTGTGGTTGGTTGCTTGGTGAACCCTTTGGGGCTGGTTGCTTGGTGAACCCTCTGATGCTGACTGCTTGGTGAACCCTCTAAGGCTAGTTGCTTGCTAAACCCTCTGAGGCTGGTTGCCTAGTGAACCCCCTGAGCCTGGTTGCTTGGTGAACCCTCTGGAAGGTTGAATAAGTCTGATACTATGGCTTTCCCGGTCGGTTTGCCGGTATCGTTGATTGGTGTAAAGACTTTCGTTCGGGTTCGTTACCGAAGTAACATTTTCAAGGTGACTGTCGAGTAGCTATCATTACCGTCTTCAAGGTCACAAAGCAAGACGTTATTGGGACTTAAAATCTGCGGGAAAGGCATACTGGCATGCAAGACCTGTTCTAGAACATCACATTTTGGAAGAGGCATATATAGGTGAAACCATGGCTTGAGTAAACACAGCAAACGCGGACTGACTGTAGTTAAGACATATTGGTAATGTTTACAAGTATTCTACAGATTTTAGCTCTCGTTATCAACAGAATGCAACCTGGTGTTCGTAGATATATGTCTGGTTATCCTTTGCAGTCTGCAAAAATATTACATTTCATTTGTGAAGGTCGGGAGATAATAGAATACAGTACAGTATATCACCTATTTCGATCCACGTACCCGTAGCCGCTTCAGCCAACTACTTGTGGCATGTCATCACTTTTGATTCTGTGTGGGTTGTCATCTCTCTCGATTCTGTATGGGTGCATGTCATCGTAATAATGGCTATCGCCAGATAACACAAAGCCCATTCCCAACCGCCACCTGCTGCATGACGTATTGCTTCAGGCAGTGTTAGTTTATGGTAACTTCAGCCTCCACGCCCAGGATTCAGCAGTGGCGACCGTTGTCTGGCGAATATCACGCACACATTTCTTCGACATGCACATAAAACAGGTCTAGGTTGTTGATTTGTGCACTTCCTTCTGCCCGCTTACACTCAGCTAAACATAAAACAGAAAGTTCTATAGTAGGTAGTGACTGGGTATGTCTTGTATTTTTTTTTTATGTTGCATATCCCTTACAGGACGTTGCAGTCAACACCAGCATTTTTTCAGCTGCTGTTGATGTACTAGGCAAGTTTTTACATTCATTAGTTTGCCAATGCTTTCTGAACGACAGGCTCACATACCCTGGTAAGTTACCAGCGCGGCGCGAACCGCTGCCGATTCTCGCAGCTGCTGTTTTCCCCACGTTCATATACGGGATTACGAACGATGTCGCTAACTGCTTGGTCAGGGAGACCGGCTTGTATTGGGACCATCAAATTGTGTAGGTCTGAGTGCACGGAAGAATGGATAACCAGCCTATCCCTGGTGTGGTGACAGCGAGAGCTGACATCCAAATCCAGAACTCTCGTCCGACCGCGCTCTTACCTTTTATCAGTGTATTGTCATAACCATTACATCAACGCGCACGCTACTCTACTAAAGATAATAATATCGTTTGTTTCTGGCTTAATTAATTACAATGAAAATCCCAGATGTTCAGGCACGTGACCGTTGTTGTTCCTTAGTCGTTTACACAAATACAACTTGTTTTTTTTAAATTGGGTTCTTTTAATAGCTTCTTTGAACTCGAACATAGTCCAAGCTGGATTGATTTTTGCTTGTGGGCTAGCTTTCCCTATTACCAGTGTCCCTCGCCACCAGGCGAAGTCACTCGAACGTTAGAGGCACTCGTAATTTACGTCCCCAAGTCAAGGTTGAGAAGTTGCATGCGTTTCTTACTGTAAATAAAGAAGTAAACTCGGTCAAAAGACGGTGGTAATCATGTAGCACCGTGAGGAAAACAAAAACACTAAGACAAAACCAGAACAACTACAGAAGAAATGACAATTCAGATGTAGTGCACGCCACCTGGCTATTCTCGATCCCATCACTAAATCTCTACTGAAGCTTCATTGTGGGATGTCCCTCAATGAAACAATTGCAGTCAGCGGTGGCGCAATTATGGCCAGCACCATAGAGAACGGGCAATCCATTGAAACTGCAGCACCAATCAACGAGGTACAGAAACAATACATTTTCTGGCACAGGAAGTAGGAGGCAGAGGTGGTTAACAACAACAAAGCAGGTTTTACATTGAACTTAGTCGTTTTCTTCTTTTTCTGCCCTTTATAGCCAATAGAGGTCTTCACACCAAGCTGTCCTTTTTCTTGCCATCTCCCGCAGCCCCATCTGTGTCAGCCTGCACATTATTCACCTCTAGTCTTCCCCACGATATCTTTGGTCCCCCACTATGTCATGTGCCTCGTGGGTTCCAGAGCAAGGCCTCTCTAGTTAACGATTAACACATTTTTTAAATGTGTCCTATCCAGCTGTAGCGGGGTAGGGGGGTATCCCCTATCAAAGGAGAAGTAAGGCGCCTCCTTCCCTCCGCTAGCCTACGGGACACCCTTGGGCAAGGTGGAGTACCCGTTTAGCCCCCCGATCAGGGTTACGTGAAGCCATGGGTGCAGGTGGTGGATGAAGATGGAGAGCAGCCGACAGATAGTTGTAGGTTATGGTCTCCACCTTCACGACGGTAGGCAGAGGATCTCCTTTTTTGAGGAGACAATGGCTACGGTCACTGACCAGTATGGTCACTGCTGGGAAGGAAAGCAATGGCAAACTACCTTCTTTACACATGCCAAGAAAATCATGTTGTGTTCACAGTGTAATATACGAGTAAATGGGAATATTCTTCAACAAGTGAATAGTACAATTATCTCGGAACAGTAATAACATCTGATGGGAGATGCCTTGAAGAGATTAGAACAAGAATCGCCATGGCAAAAGTAGCCTTTAGCAAGATGAAAAACATACTGACCAATAAAAAGATGTCAATTGAAACGAGGAAAAGAGTGTTGAGATGCTACATAGAACCTGTACTTTTATATGGATGTGAAGCTTGGACAATGAGCAGCCAGGCTGAAAAACCATCTGATGGCGGTAGAAATGTGGTTTCTGAGGAAAATGCAAAGAATACCATGGACAGCCAGAAAGACCAATGAACAAGTCCTTCAAGAAACAAATGAAGATCGTAAACTGATCAGAGACATTAGACGTAGACAGTCATAATTTTTTGGGCATGTTATGAGACTAAATGATTTGGAGAACTTGGTGACAACTGGTAAGATCGAGGGGAACAGACCAAGGGGAAGACCTAGAAACAAGTATCTGTTTGGCTTGGCCTTGTGGTATGGTCGAGACAGAAACACGGAACTGATCCACGACTCTGGTGATCGAGTGAGATGGCAGAACATGACCGCCCACGCTTACCGGCATGGCACATGATGGATGGATGGATCCAGCTGTAGCGCCGTTTCTAGGCCTTTTGAATTTGAGTTCTCTCCATAATCTGCGCAATGTTTATTCTGTTATGCCGTTTGTCCTTCTATTCTGGGTTGACACCATTTAATTAATGGTTGTAGTTTATTAGTATTTTTATCGTTGTCTGTTGTCTTCTTTTTTTTCTGATCCCTAAAGCAGTACTGTTTGTCGGTACTAGATTTTATTCCTTTTGACTTTGACGTCCTTTGATTTGTGTGCGCGTAAGCGTAATGTATTTATTTATGTTTTGTTTAGTCGAGATCTCATGGAGCATACTACGTTAATATTCCTCTCTGCGGGCATTAAGGTATGCTTGCCATTATTCTGTTGATACGTGTGGTTGGGAGATTCAACAGCCTTCGACCCCCATTAAGAAATATTTGAGATTCTAAACCGCACCTTTAAATCTATTATGTTAGATTCTGAAGTTTGATTGCGGGATTTCTCACATAATGAGCGACACTAATTTTATTTTTAAAACCAAAAAACCCGATCTTCTTGTCAACAACCATAAAGTGTCATTTTGCTCTTTCTTATGCACTTGAAACAGGTGTCGAAGGATTCATTGCAGAAGATGTCAACAGTCAGAAGTGAGAATGGCTTTGGCAGACGCCTTCTTTTATTCGACAAGAGATTTATCTGCCGGTTGGTGAATGGAAGTAACATGGCTGCTAGGTCTTCAGTTCGTGTAGTCTTGCCTGTTGCACCGTGGGTGTTGGGGTACCGCGGGATCCTATCTTATTTTAATTTCACACATACGTGTTTGTGTGTCCTTTACTCAGATTGGTGAGAAATCACAGATGGTTTGAACTCTGATTTCCACAATTGCTTCGTGCCTTGACACATTTACACCTGTACACTACCAGGTCTGTAACAATAATGCCTGTGAACTATGGGCAAAAGTAGTGGTTGTCACAAAATGAAACCGTGTGTTTATCCGGTTGATTATTACAGAGGATTTTCGGATTAAGCGGACGATCGACCAGCGACATCTATTTGTACTAACAGAGTAAACACAGTTGTACAGGTTACATCGTGTCAGCCCATAAACACATTTGGTGGTGAGGGAGAAGGATATGGAATGGTTCCGTTTGTCATCTATACTGCCGGACATCAGACGGAAATGGCTGCTGGGATTGTCACCACGGAACAGAAGAGTGACAAGTTTGTCAACATTTGAATGCAGATGGAAGCCGTGAGATCACAGGGGCAGATGTAAAACGGAAGTACCTAGTACGGAAAACAGTGCATCTGTCAATTCTTGGTTTCCGGAACATCAAGATGATTGGCAGCTTGGTATCGAAACTCTTTGTTGGGAGTTTACAGAAACTAGCTGGCTTGTTTTGAGAATCTAGGCAATTACTGACAACTTTGACAGGATTTAAGCCAGGAAAATAGTTCTTGACAGGGGATGATTTGCCACTGTGCCACCTGTGTGGGGGAGTAAAGGATAACGTCACGTGGACAACTTTGGTAGTTTGCCATATAAACTCGAGTTGAGATCAACTAGGGTGGACTTGAATAATGCTCTAGACAGAGTGCCAGGGCACTGCAGTGCTTAGTGGAAATAATATCTACCGTGTGTTAATTAGTGACTTAATTTTAGCACGTGCCTATATGGCAGATGTAGATATGATTTATAGGACTGCAGTAGTGCCATTTAAGGTATAACTTATTATAATATATTCGTTATAATTACTTTAGGCAGTAGCCTTGTTAAACTATAGTGTGATGATTAGCACTGTTAGTGGAAACTAGCTAGAGTAGTGAAGTGATACTTGGCTCTGTTAGCTAGAATAGATTAGTGAAGTGTTGATAAGCTTTACTAGTTGAGTAATGAAGGATAATTGGGATCTTCCCGTAGGTGTCCCTGGTGGGCGGGGTTCCGCATTCTGTTTGCTGATATTTTTTCTTTGTCATAGCCTGATTCGACTCTAGGTGGGTAGCTAATCTGCTCTATGACTAAGTCTAGTTAGCTAAAGATCATTAAGCAAGGTGATAGGCTTACACTCAGCCGAAAGGGATCAGTGACTAGTACTATCACCAGATGTGTTGTTTCTATCCTAGGTTCCCTACCAGATCCAAGGAAACTCTACAAGTTTTGGGAAAGAATTAAAAAACCCATTCTGAAGAACACCAGTTCAAGAGTCAATAAAGTTGCATACAGAAACGTAACTTACGCTAGAAGGAAATTGATTCATCAAAGAGAGTGATGCATACTGATGCACCACACAGCATCAGACAGTAGTAACGAACCGAGAACCGGCTAAGAGTACCTAGTGTTAGTACAGTAACAATTAACATTAGTAATTAGCACTTATGGACTGAATGGTTCGATGTGCAACGAGGATGATCTGTCGACTAACTAACTAACTAACTAACTGCGTACACACTGCAAAAGACTTGTGCAGTTTGTTTAGGAACATTAGGAACGGACATTGTGTAGAGTGCAACCGGTCCCTGATTAACTCTTAATACCACCGGTGTCTATTTCGGATGTTCATGAAATTGGATTACCAGAGGTCTACAGAGGCAAAGCATTATCCGGCAAGATGGTTCCGGCAACGGGTGAGACGTACTTGTTCTGACGTAACGTGCTGTGGTCTATCTTTGCTGTGATCAGCTGACTGAGTTGATGTCTGAGAGACAGAGTCTACACACTTTATAGAACACGTCACACATTTTCTTCGCATACACGTCTCATACACGTTACACTTTTATTTTAATAAATTAATCTTTATTAATTTCTAGAAGCAAGAGTTGTTGAGTATGTTGCGTTGGGGAAGTATGAGAAGGGGGCATAGTACGACAGTGTGAGAGTGATAGGAAAAGGTGTCCATAGGCTGATGGAGTGTGTTGGACGGAAGCTGGTGGATTCTCCAGAATATTGAGAGGAAAAAAATATTATAATGTGGGTGTCGGATCTCCTCACTCCAGGGACGACACTTTAAAGGAGGACACGACATTATTGGGGGCTCGTCCGGGATCTTTGGACAGCGGGATCTCTCGTAAACGTGATCTTTGGACAGCGGGATCTCTCGTAAACGGGATCTTTGGACAGCGGGATCTCTCGTAAACATGATCCTTGGACAGCGGGACTTCGTAAACTGATCCTTGGGGCAGCGGGACTCCCCTAAACGGAATCCTTGGACAGCGAGATCTCCGCAAGCAGGAACCTTGACAGTGGGATCTTCTGACAACGGGGTCTTTTGCACGGGATCCTTAGTTATAAGAGGGGATATCATTTTGGAGAAACCAGCTAGAGTGAATGTGGATAGGGTTAGGACTAATATCTACGTTCACACTTACCGTCTGATAGGGCTGTGGTCCTGATTCTACTCGTCACCGGTGAATGTGCTGTGTGTGGGAATATCTAGATTTATAGTACTTGTTTATATATCGTATAGTAATTTGCAGTTATTTGTACTAGACCGCTAGCTTTCCTCTTGTTTTGGCCCCCCTAAATTAGCACGTTAGAATTAAAGGGAAGGGGGGAAGAAATGGGATTGGCGGGTCTTCTCTAACGGATTTCATACAGGGGTGGAGAAGAAATATCGTCAAGCGGAACGGGAAGGCGAAAGGCCCAGTTTGGAAATGAGTAAGGGAAGCTGAGCAAGCAGCTAGGAAATTGGAAGCTGAGCAAGCAGCAGGAAATTTGAAGGGGCAAGCAGCTGGAAATTAGAAGCGAACAGGAAGCACAGAAAAGGGGGCACGAGTACGGATGTGGGAACTGAGTTGAAGAGTCAATCTAAGGAGAAACTGAGGGAGCAGTTGGAGGTTCCCATCCAGGTCAAAACCCGTAGGTGGACATGGGACCATGCTATGAAGTTTCCTTTTGCGGTCTACGAGGGGACAAGAGAGGATTGACCATACTTTTAACGCTTCGAGGCTATGTCAGTTGCTAGGGTCGGAGCGTAAAAATGGAAATTTTAAACTACCCCTGGATTACGCGGGACGGGATACGAGGGTTTTTACTCGCCTGAAAAAGGACATGAGAACAATTTTGATGAGTTAAAGAGGCCTGTGAAAGATCGAGGTTACGTCACATACTTTCCGGAAAAAATTTCGAGCAGCGAAACGAGAAGGGGGAGTTGTTTGCCCCTACAGTTTGGCTTTAAATCTTATCTCCATAATGGATGGATTTGGCTGGGTTCGCACATGACTATGAGAGTTGGAAGAGTATGGTGGCGACAGCTGAAGAAGCAAATGTCTAAACCTTCAGGACGTTCCCGGGAGAAAAAGGAGCGGAACGTATGACCTCGTGAATAAATTAGCAGAAAAGGTTCC